>CM050167.1:75078058-75660558 GCA_027410445.1 Discoglossus pictus
TCTCTCTCTCGGTGTCCCTCCTGTCTCTCTCTCTCTCTCTCTCTCTCTCTCTCTCTGTGTCCCTCCTGTCTCTCTCTCTCTCTCTGTGTCCCTCCTGTCTCTCTCTCTCTCTCTCTCTGTGTCCATCCTGTCTCTCTCTCTCTCTCTCTCTGTCCCTCCTGTCTCTCTCTCTCTCTCTGTGTGTCCCTCCTGTCTCTCTCTCTCTCTCTCTCTGTGTCCCCCTCCTGTCTCTCTCTGTGTCCCTCATGTCTCTCTCTCTCTCTGTGTCCCTCATGTCTCTCTCTCTCTGTGTCCCTCATGTCTCTCTCTCTCTCTGTGTCCCTCATGTCTCTCTCTCTGTCTGTGTCCCTCATGTCTCTCTCTCTGTCTGTGTCCCTCATGTCTCTCTCTCTCTGTCTGTGTCCCTCATGTCTCTCTCTCTCTCTGTGTCCCTCATGTCTCTCTCCCTCCTGTCTCTTTCTCTCCTGTCTCTCTCTATCTGTGTCCCTCCTGTGTCTCTCTCTCTGTGTCCCTCCTGTCTCTCTCTCTCTGTGTCCCTCCTGTCTCTCTCTCTCTCTGTGTCCCTCCTGTCTCTCTCTCTCTCTCTCTCTCTCTGTGTCCATCCTGTCTCTCTCTCCCTCTCTGTGTCCCTCCTGTCTCTCTCTCTCTCTCTGTGTCCCTCCTGTCTCTCTCTCTCTCTCTGTGTCCCTCCTGTCTCTCTCTCTCTCTGTGTCCCTCCTGTCTCTCTCTCTCTCTGTTTCCCTCCTGTCTCTCTCTCTCTGTGTCCCTCCTGTCTCTCTCTCTCTCTCTCTCTCTGTGTCCATCCTGTCTCTCTCTCCCTCTCTGTGTCCCTCCTGTCTCTCTCTCTCTCTCTCTGTGTCCCTCCTGTCTCTCTCTCTCTCTCTCTGTGTCCCTCCTGTCTCTCTCTCTCTCTCTCTGTGTCCCTCCTGTCTCTCTCTCTCTCTCGGTGTCCCTCCTGTCTCTCTCTCTCTCTCTCTCTCTCTCTGTGTCCCTCCTGTCTCTCTCTCTCTCTCTCTCTCTGTGTCCATCCTGTCTCTCTCTCTCTCTCTCTCTCTCTGTCCCTCCTGTCTCTCTCTCTCTCTTTGTGTGTCCCTCCTGTCTCTCTCTCTCTCTCTGTGTGTCCCTCCTGTCTCTCTCTCTCTCTCTGTGTCCCCCTCCTGTCTCTCTCTGTGTCCCTCATGTCTCTCTCTCTCTCTCTGTGTCCCTCATGTCTCTCTCTCTCTGTGTCCCTCATGTCTCTCTCTCTCTGTGTCCCTCATGTCTCTCTCTCTGTCTGTGTCCCTCATGTCTCTCTCTCTGTCTGTGTCCCTCATGTCTCTCTCTCTGTCTGTGTCCCTCATGTCTCTCTCTCTCTGTCTGTGTCCCTCATGTCTCTCTCTCTCTCTGTGTCCCTCATGTCTCTCTCCCTCCTGTCTCTTTCTCTCCTGTCTCTCTCTATCTGTGTCCCTCCTGTGTCTCTCTCTCTGTGTCCCTCCTGTCTCTCTCTCTCTGTGTCCCTCCTGTCTCTCTCTCTCTCTGTGTCCCTCCTGTCTCTCTCTCTCTCTCTCTCTCTGTGTCCATCCTGTCTCTCTCTCCCTCTCTGTGTCCCTCCTGTCTCTCTCTCTCTCTCTGTGTCCCTCCTGTCTCTCTCTCTCTCTCTGTGTCCCTCCTGTCTCTCTCTCTCTCTCTCTGTGTCCCTCCTGTCTCTCTCTCTCTCTCTCTCTCTCTCTCTCTCTCTCTCTCTCTGTGTCCCTCCTGTCTCTCTCTCTCTCTGTGTCCCTCCTGTCTCTCTCTCTCTCTCTCTCTCTCTCTCTCTGTGTCCATCCTGTCTCTCTCTCTCTCTCTCTCTCTCTCTCTCTGTCCCTCCTGTCTCTCTCTCTCTCTCTCTGTGTGTCCCTCCTGTCTCTCTCTCTCTCTCTGTGTGTCCCTCCTGTCTCTCTCTCTCTCTCTCTCTGTGTCCCCCTCCTGTCTCTCTCTGTGTCCCTCATGTCTCTCTCTCTCTCTGTGTCCCTCATGTCTCTCTCTCTCTGTGTCCCTCATGTCTCTCTCTCTCTGTGTCCCTCATGTCTCTCTCTCTGTCTGTGTCCCTCATGTCTCTCTCTCTGTCTGTGTCCCTCATGTCTCTCTCTCTCTGTCTGTGTCCCTCATGTCTCTCTCTCTCTGTCTGTGTCCCTCATGTCTCTCTCTCTCTCTGTGTCCCTCATGTCTCTCTCCCTCCTGTCTCTTTCTCTCCTGTCTCTCTCTATCTGTGTCCCTCCTGTGTCTCTCTATCTGTGTCCCTCCTGTCTATCTGTCCCTCTTGTCTCTCTTTCCCTCCAGGCTATCTCTCTCACCTCAGTCCCCAGCATGTCCACCGGTCCCTCCCCAGGGAGGAGTCGAGAGCAGCCGGGGGAGGAGTCGAGAGCAGCCGGGGGAGGAGTCGAGAGCAGCCGGGGGAGGAGTTAAGAGCGTCAACCCGCAGCGCATTGTCCCCCCGTACAACTGATATATGTGGGCCGCTCATGCCAGCAACCGAGGCCCTCAGTTGCTGGCATGAAGACATCACATATATAGTTGTGAGCAGGCGAGCCCGCAAGCGTGAGCAACGGCCCGTACGCTCACAACTATATATGTGATGGATCCTCTGCTCTCCCCTCCCCTAGTAACACTTAATTTGATCCCCTAGTCACATGATTTATTCAGCTAATCATCAATAAGATAGTTTTCCATAATGGGGAAATACATCCCAGGATGTGTTATGTAAGGGACCTTGTTGATTGCCATACAGCAGAAATAAGAGACTGATGGAGAAGAAAACGGGAATCAAGACAGTGAAAAACAACTTCAGATACAAGGTATTCATTATTTTTCCCCAGTATATGCAGAAGTCCTTTTCTATTTTGTTCTTAAATGTCTATACAGAAAAAAATTCCTTTCCATTTAACCCTTTGTGAGTGAAGGGAGGGTGGGAAACTTATTCGCAGAATTTGACATCTGTACCCCACTGGCATTTAAGACACCGTATCTATATTATTGTGTAACTAGCGACTTGCCCGTCAAAAAATGACGGCAATTAAATGTGTATGTTTTGAATTCTGTTTTGCATGTAATATGCGTAGTTGAGACTTGTAACCTTTTTCTTATCTATAAAGAAGTACAATTAATATATGAAACATGTTTATTTTTTTAACATGCAACTTGTAGGTGACCAACTGGTAAATCATCTTTTTTTTTAAGAGTAGTACATTTTTATGTAACAGGTCAACATTGTATTAATGAGAATTGTAAACATGACATAATGTTTTGTAACATGCAACTTGTAGATTAACAACTGATAAACTAAATATGTATTGAATCCAGAGGAAGGCAAACAGTAACCCCCCCCCCCCCCAATTGTCTCAAAGGGGGGGGGAAATGTAATCCTTCCTGACCCCATTAACTGGCAATCGGATTACTCCCTGGATTCATATTTTCCATTGAATGATACATTTAAATGTACAAGATCTCCTCCTCCTCTTAACATGAACTTTGAAATATATGCAATGAAACAACTTTGCACACTTTTTTTTCCAAAAATAGAAACAGTATAAACAGTAACATAATGAAGTAACATTTAAACTATAATTGTTCTAAAATGCAAGCAAAGTGTTTTGTGGGGCTAATCATTCTAAAAGGCTACTTACATAAAATTAGAATATGTTATTTTGTCGTTGTTGATTTTTGATGGTTGACATTTTGTTATTGTTGATATTTGTGAAAATGGCACATAGAGTTTCCTATGTGAAATAGTGGTTTTCTAAAAAGAGAACGCCAGACATCAAAGTTCGTCCTCAGGGTGTAACCACTGTTCTCTATGGTTTTTGCCATTTTATAGAGTTTTTTATGGAAATAGTGGTGCTCTAAAAAGAGTGTGAGTGACATAAAATGTCATCCTGGAAATCAAACCACTGTTCTCACTATTTTTTTTGTGTTGTACATTTGATCTTGAGATGAAAGTATTGTTGGAAAATGGCACATAGAGTTTCCTATGTGAAATAGCGGTCCTCGTAAAAGAGTCCCAGAGATATCTATTTTTTTTTCCTGGAAGTAAAACCACTGTTCTCTATGTTTTTTTGCCATTTTATAGAGTTTCTTATTGAAATAGTTATCCTCTAAAAAGAGCCAGAGTGACTTAAAAGTTCATCCTGGAAATTAAACCACTGTGCTCTATTTTTGTTTTGTTTTTTTGTCTGAAATTGTCGTTGAGGTGAATTATTTTTTTGTTTGTTCTGTGCCATGTCTTGTATTGTTATATTTTGTGGAATTAAAGTTATTGTACCTCATAGTAGACAATGTTTTTTGTAAAAATGCAGCCATTATCTAATAAATCACCTTGACTTTGGTTGTTTTCAATGTAAACTTTAATAGCCTCTGGATTCTTGCATCTTGAGAATGCAACATACAGCTGGCCATGTGCAAATACTGGTTCTTTTAAAAAGATACCCACAGATTTGAAAGTTTGTCCTTGTGATTTATTAATGTTCATGGCAAATGCCATGATGATGGGAAATTGTCTCCTTTGAAGTACAAAAGGGAGGCTACTTTCACTTGGTGCCAAATCTATTCTTGGTATGAAAACTCTCTCTCCTTTATGGGTACCAGTTAGAATTTCAGCATGTATGAAATGGTCCTTTAATTCTTGAACAATTAATCTGGTCCCATTACATAGGCCTTTTTTTGGGTTCATATTTTGCAGTAACATGACAATTGCAACTTTCTTTAGCTTCAAAATATGTGGTGGCATTACAGAGGGAGTTAATGAATTCAGTTGAAAAGTTTGTCTGATTTTCTTTGTTATCACCAAGTACAGAATCGGCACTGTGATAAGTTTTTTTGTGGAGCATTTGAGTAATGCATCCTTATTTTTGTATGTTAGTATTACTTTGTTGGCAAGCTCTGCATAGTCCTCGTTATTTATTGTATTTTATATTGTATTTTGTATATATTGTATAGCTGATATGAGATCCTGTTTGCAAATCATATGAGCTGGGATATGCATAGTATCATCGGGTAGATTTTGTAATCGCTCTGTTTTTCCTTCTCCAATTTTAATGAGCCAATCATTGAATTCATTTTGTCCTTCTGATTTCATATTTAGTTGTAATTGAAGATGGGTAAATAGTTTCCATAGTGTACTTGACTTTATACATGTTTCGACAATGTCGGTTCCATTTCCATGTACAACGACAGATAATGTTTGTCTAAAATCTCTACCTAACAACATTACCTTTTCACCAAATGGCAAATTATTATCCATGACTTCACGTAGCAAACGGTCAATACATTGTATGACATGGCATGACATCATTGTAGCTTCATCTATTATAATTAATTTACTTTTTTTTATTTTTTTATTCTTGTAATGATGTAATTTGAATATCTGACACTGATGTTTCCAAAATAGGAATTGGCAGCTTAAATCCATAATGCACAGTTCTTCCACCTTCTGACAAAAGTGCGGCAATTCCAGTGGTTGTAAATGGCAGTGCTATTTGACCTTGTGCTCGAACAAAACTCATCAATAAATTATATAGATACGTTTTTCCTGACCCGCCAGGTCCATCTAGAAATAAATAACGCTCTTTGAGCATGTCATCATCTAGGGCATTTTTGATTGCATAAAATGCTTGCAATTGTAATGTATTTAAAGTTACAAGTCTTTCTTCTGTTCTTTCTCTTTGCAGCTGCGTGTCATAGTCTACAAGGTTTATGTCGTCTATGAGACCTGGATCTGGCAGATTAAAACTTGCAGAATTGAATCCATGAGTTAAAAAGACCTCTTGGATTTCAATTAATTCTTTTAATTGTGCAGTAGGCTCATTGTATCGTTGCAAAAGTCTTTAGCCATATTTGTTTTAACTTTGTCCCACAAAGCTAATGCATTTGGAGCATTTGAGAAGATACAAATGAATGCAAATTGTTCCCTTATCTGCCGTCGCATTTGACATAGTGCTGCTTCTTCTAGACATCTTTCCCATTCTGTATCAACTAGGAAGTTTCTGTGTCGCGCAGCTAAATGAAAGGATTCATAAACTATGTCATTAACAGTTCTTAACTGTTCAAAACTTTGTTCACCAGGAACATTTAGAAGTTGTAATCATAAGCAGAAATGTTTAAGGTCTCTTGGACTTAGTGTAAATTCTTGGGATTATTTTTTTTCCACAACTTTTCGTTTTCGCCATAATCCATTAACGAAAACATAATGGTATGGAATGTCAATATATATAGCCTCTAAGTCAGTAGAATTTAATTGAAACCATGCAGTTAGTGTAGTTTGGCGATGCTCACTTTGTGCCAAAGCATTTGTTTCATTTCCAAAATGGAAATACACTAAATGTCTTTGTGGCAAATGTACAGCTAATTGATATACTGCATGTGAGCGATCATGCATTTCAAATTTTAGAAGATGCCACATTGCTTCTGGCGCACTTACATAGCAAGCATCTACATGAGATGCAAGTTCATCATGTACTAACTCACTTTGTGATTTTCAGCACTTTTGACCACTACAGTAGCTGCATAATAGCCTTTGTAAATATATTTGTAGACATATTTAATGGATTTTATAGAAGTGCAAGCTTCCACATTAATGTGTGCATTATACTTCATGAGTAAATGTGGATTGTATGGTACCACATATCTGTTATCTACCTTTTTTCTATGAATAATGGCAGTTTGTCCTTCTCTTCTTCTATATAATGGATAGCCATCACAATTAGCATACATTTTGTCTCTATAATCTTTTGGAAATTATTTTGTACATTTCTTATTTTCCATACATGGTGACTGTTGATTAATATCCCCACACGGTCTATGAATCATACGATGAGTTACAATCTCATATAGTCTACCATGTATTTCTGGATCTGGTAGTTCAGCAATAATTACTGAATCCACTTTGTCACCAGTATCCAGTTTGTCTTTCTCTTGAAGGATTATAAGATTATGTGCATGTGGAAGGCCTCTTTTTTGAAATTCAATGGTATAAGCATAAGCCAGACATTTGCCAAAAAAAGTTATGGTTATGTCACGTATTAATTCAGTTAATTTGATTTTAAAGACTCTTGCCACTAAATCTGGTCTATCGGAAGCAGTTTGTCCAATTAGCAGATTGTGTGTAATCTCTGGCCATTGTGGATTACATGTAAATGTAATAAATAAATCTGGTTTTCCAAATTTAGTTACAATAGCCATAGCATCATTGTATCTTTCTTGCATATTGCGAGGAGATCCTTGGAAAGAAGATGGTAAAATTATGACTTTGCCAGCTGGCAGCTGTCTGGTTGTAGCAACCTCAGCGACATAATCCATCAATCCACAATACTGTTCTACACGTAGTTTATCTTGTTGATATTTGATGAATAATACCAAAAGAGAGAAAAAAAATCCTTTTTTAGGGCACACCTGGGAAATCCAATTCTCAGAAAAAGAGAATGAACTAAATGTTAAAACTTAACTTTTAATAGTAATAATAAAATCCACTTAAAATACATAAACGTAGGTAGCAGAGAGTAACTTATATGAAGTTTACTGGGAAAAATGCCACTGTTGTGGAAAATGCCACTATGAGGTAGACCATATAAAGTGCAATGTGCTAGTATAGTCACTGATAAAGTGGCTAGTATATAAGAAATAAGGTGCTATAAAGTGCTACTAGTGATAAGGTGCCAAGTGCTATGACACAAATAAGAAATATATGTAAGTGAAGCAAGTGTATCACTTGAATATGGTTGCCTATAAGGTGCACTATAAGTAAATATTAACAGCTATTTGCTGAACAAAAACCAGTAAACCAAATGATAAATGTGGCAAGGGGTAAAAGATAAGAGTGGAAGATATTGAGAAGTAAATGCCCCCAGAGTACTGATATCATCTTAGGTAATGTACTCAATATCTGTGTATCTTAAATACCCTAGTATCCAAATAACAGCGTTGCCTTCAGGATATACCCATAACCAGTAGCTACTACCTTCCAAATCCACTAAACTATTGCTGAAATAGCCTAACTAATGCAGTGGTGAAGGGGCTTTATGCTATGGGCCTGAAACTGAAAACGCTGACTCTTTGCTAGTCACGCCGTGGTCTAGACGCAAGGTAATGACGTCATAGACTCGCGACGGCGTTCCTACGTGCACCCGACGCACGTTTCTGGAATTTCATCAGGGGTTACGCCTGCCTTTCCTATGGGCCTTTTTAAAGGCAGACGTTGTCATGGCAATGCAAAAAAACGGGATTAAAAACAAAACAGTGAACGAATATCACTGTGCACCATTAAAAAACTAATAGATCATCTCTTAAAAGATGGAAATAAATTCCAAAGAATGTATAAAGCTGAATAGTGCCATGATGGTACTGATCAAGGAAGTAAATTATTGATCTCAAATATATATAATATAGGTGAATATGACTGTACTATATATTACACCTATAATTGTACGGAGTTAATAGAGAGCCCATATATGGTAAATCTAATCGATGTCTACACTGAGAAATAAGTTGAATATTCATTATAGGCATATATTATAAACATAAATGGTAAGTTGACTCTATATATCTTAGTAACAGCGTATATTGAATAATATCAATATATGGGGCTTATCTATTATCAACATAAAAAATATATAGGTAGAGTTCTCAATAATGAGCTATATTTGGAGTACAGATGGTGGTCTCATCATGGTGAGCTTGTCTGATAATGGGCCTAAATAAAAGGCCTCCTTATAAGAATGCTACTGGAAAGTACGGAATGACATGATCTAAAGAAATAGATCAGATATAGGGTAGTGAAGGTGAAGCCTTCATTCAGGCCATTAGGTTTTTTAGTGCCTAGTAGATAAATCCACTTGGCTTCTTTCTTTAATAACTCTGTGTCAATATCTCCTCTCCTTATGGTTTTCTCAACATGATCTATAGCAGTAAATGTGAGGACTTTAGTGTCGCCTTTATGTTTGTTATTAACATGCATGGCTATAGGGGTGTCCAATTCTTTCTTGACACTATAGATGTGCTCAAGAATCCGTCTTCTGAGTTCCCTACAGGTTTTACCTACGTATCTGGCTCCACATACACATGAGATTAGGTATATAACACCCTCTGTTTTGCATGTAATAAGATGCTTAATTTTATAAGTATGTTTTTCTGAAGAGAAGCTTTTAGTTGGTTTTACATATTGGCATGCTTTGCATGAGTGACATTTAAAGCAGCCTTTTGTTTTGTGTAACCATGATTGGCTTTTGTCTGTGTCCAAATGACTTCTAGATAAGTAATCTCTTAAATTTCTAGATCTTCTATTAGTAATGGCTGCATTGGTAGGTAGAAATGGTTTAAGGTCTTTATCATCCAATAAAATACCCCAATGCTTATTAAAGATTTTTTTAACCTCATGCCATTTACTATTGAACGTGCCAATGCACCTAATAGTGTTTTCTGATTCTCTTGTTTTATCTTTTAGAAGATCTTCCCTCTTAGTGTTTTTAGCTCTTTGGTAGGCCTTTTTTAAGCTGTTTTTAGAGTAGCCTCTTTCCAAAAAGCGGGATTGTAACTCTTGAGATTCCCTCTCAAAATCTAAGTCATTGGAACAATTTCTTTTTATTCTTAGATATTGGCCAATTGGTATGCCTTCAATTAATGCTTTTGGGTGACTGCTTTTGGCGTGGAGTAAGCTATTAGTAGCTGTAGGTTTTCTGTAGGTCTTGGTGCCCACAATGCCATCTTGTGTTTTATATATCAGTAAGTCTAAGAATGTGATAGACTCATAACTGGATTCAGATGTTAAAAAAAGACCTAAATTATTAATATTCAGAGTCTTAATAAAGTCCTTTAACTGGGAAGTTGAGCCATTCCAAAGTATTAAAATATCATCGATAAAGCGGACCCAGAGATCTATATGTGAGGTGTATTTCTCCATTTCTTCACAGAAGACTATCTGCTCCTCCCACCAGCCTAAAAACAGGTTAGCGTAGGTCGGGGCACAAGCTGTGCCCATCGCTGTTCCCCGAATTTGTTTATAGAATCTATCCATAAAGATGAAATAATTATGATTTAGAACAAATTCTAATAGTGTTAAAAGGAATTTGTTATGAGTATCATATTGCTTGCCTTGTTTGTTAAGGAAGTATCTTACTGCATTTATACCTTTATCATGGTGTATGCTAGTATAAAGGGCTTCCACATCTAGTGACACCAAAATGGTGTGTTCCTTAGATTGTATGCCATCTAATTTAGTTAATACCTCTTTAGAGTCTTGAACGTAAGATGAAAGGCTAAACACAAATTCCCTTAGAATTTGATCCAAATATTTACTGGAATTTTCCGTTAGATTACCAATCCCTGATACTATCGGTCTTCCAGGGGGTTTCTGGGGATTTTTGTGGATTTTAGGTATGGTGTAAAAGGTTGCTACCTTAGGATTTTTTTTTAGCATAAATTCAAATTCTTGTTTACTGATGGTTTTATTGACTAGGCCTTTGTGTAGTATCTCTGATAGTACTTCTATGAATCTTTCTGTGGGGTCACCGCTTAATTTACTGTAGCAATTCATATCATTAAGCAGTCTAAGACATTCTTCAATATAATCTTTTTTATCTAAGATAACAACATTGCCCCCTTTATCAGCATTTTTTATGATGATGTCTTTATTTCCTTTTAATTCTTGTAGGGCTTGTGTTTCTTGTTTAGTAAGATTTGAAGATCTAGTCTTAGATAGAGCTAATTGTTCAAGATCCTTTTCCATGTTTTTAACAAAAAGTTCAATGTTAGGGCTAATATGCAGTGGCGGAGTAAATTTCCTCTTATTTTTGAGTTGGGAAAAGGGTCCTTTAAGCTCTAATCCTTCATTTTCGGCTAATAGACATTCTAATGTTTTCAAAGTTTTCTGGTCCTCACTATTTAGGTACGTATTAGTACTTTTTCTTGAGAAATGTTTTTTCAAAGCAAGCTTCCTGGCAAATAAATGTACATCTTTAATCCACTCAAATAAGTTAAAATCATCTGAGGGAGAGAAGTTTAATCCTTTTTGTAATACAGATATATGATGGACTGAAAGTTCAAAATGTGAAAGGTTAAACACCTGTAGAGAATTTAGTTCTTTTTGCTTCTCTTGTGTGGTTTGAATATGCTTGGGGCCTTTCTTACCCCTCCTAGTCTTTGCTTTCCATCTAAAAAATTCATATTGGACCTAGTCTCCATTGTTGATGTTTCTTTGGGTCTAGTGTCTATGTCTGACCACTCTGATTCTGATGTATATGAATCATCATTTCTTTGTCTAGGTTCTCTGTATTTTTTAGGTCTTCTAAAGATGTTACCAGTTTGAAAATCATTGAGATCTCTTTGGAATTTCTTTTGTTTTCTTTCCATTATCTTTTACCCCTTGCCACATTTATCATTTGGTTTACTGGTTTTTGTTCAGCAAATAGCTGTTAATATTTACTTATAGTGCACCTTATAGGCAACCATATTCAAGTGATACACTTGCTTCACTTACATATATTTCTTATTTGTGTCATAGCACTTGGCACCTTATCACTAGTAGCACTTTATAGCACCTTATTTCTTATATACTAGCCACTTTATCAGTGACTATACTAGCACATTGCACTTTATATGGTCTACCTCATAGTGGCATTTTCCACAACAGTGGCATTTTTCCCAGTAAACTTCATATAAGTTACTCTCTGCTACCTACGTTTATGTATTTTAAGTGGATTTTATTATTACTATTAAAAGTTAAGTTTTAACATTTAGTTCATTCTCTTTTTCTGAGAATTGGATTTCCCAGGTGTGCCCTAAAAAAGGATCTTTTTTCTCTCTTTTGGTATTACTTATCCCTACTATCCTTAGGAGCACCCTGGTATCATCCATTTGAATTTGGTACTTATCAATTATACCTGAGCCACCGTCCCTTTACTATTTATTTGTGAATTTATGAACATAGTTCTATCTTGGTGTTAAGCCCGGTATATTATCCAGGATTCTTATATTGTTACAATGACGGGTTTCCTCTCACAAAATTGGAACCCAGAATCATGGGAAAAAGATGTCCAACTAGTATTCACTAGTGACATGAACAAGATAAGACCAAATGAATCCAACCTCAGAAATCAGTTTTCTGATCTCAATACATTGTATAAAAAACAACATCAAATTAGATGGGAAATAGCAAGCTTAGAAAATTATCTAAGGAATAAATTAGTCCCTAGAGGGCTCAGAATCAATCTCTTTCCAACCATTCAAAATCTATCTGAGGACTTTGTAAAAAAATGGGATCAAATATTAATAAAATGCTCTAATGAACTAATGAGCATGATCCTAGAGTGGGAACAACACCAACTAACAGAAATACAGAAAGTGTTAAAAACAAAAGTAGAAAAAATAAAAGAATTCTCTGAGAACCCAATATTTACAGAGTCTGAAATAAGATTACAGAAAGATATAGAAACCTTTCAAAAAACTTTAATGGAAAGAAAACAAAAGAAATTCCAAAGAGATCTCAATGATTTTCAAACTGGTAACATCTTTAGAAGACCTAAAAAATACAGAGAACCTAGACAAAGAAATGATGATTCATATACATCAGAATCAGAGTGGTCAGACATAGACACTAGACCCAAAGAAACATCAACAATGGAGACTAGGTCCAATATGAATTTTTTAGATGGAAAGCAAAGACTAGGAGGGGTAAGAAAGGCCCCAAGCATATTCAAACCACACAAGAGAAGCAAAAAGAACTAAATTCTCTACAGGTGTTTAACCTTTCACATTTTGAACTTTCAGTCCATCATATATCTGTATTACAAAAAGGATTAAACTTCTCTCCCTCAGATGATTTTAACTTATTTGAGTGGATTAAAGATGTACATTTATTTGCCAGGAAGCTTGCTTTGAAAAAACATTTCTCAAGAAAAAGTACTAATACGTACCTAAATAGTGAGGACCAGAAAACTTTGAAAACATTAGAATGTCTATTAGCCGAAAATGAAGGATTAGAGCTTAAAGGACCCTTTTCCCAACTCAAAAATAAGAGTAAATTTACTCCGCCACTGCATATTAGCCCTAACATTGAACTTTTTGTTAAAAACATGGAAAAGGATCTTGAACAATTAGCTCTATCTAAGACTAGATCTTCAAATCTTACTAAACAAGAAACACAAGCCCTACAAGAATTAAAAGGAAATAAAGACATCATCATAAAAAATGCTGATAAAGGGGGCAATGTTGTTATCTTAGATAAAAAAGATTATATTGAAGAATGTCTTAGACTGCTTAATGATATGAATTGCTACAGTAAATTAAGCTGTGACCCCACAGAAAGATTCATAGAAGTACTATCAGAGATACTACACAAAGGCCTAGTCAATAAAACCATCAGTAAACAAGAATTTGAATTTATGCTAAAAAAAAATCCTAAGGTAGCAACCTTTTACACCATACCTAAAATCCACAAAAATCCCCAGAAACCCCCTGGAAGACCGATAGTATCAGGGATTGGTAATCTAACGGAAAATTCCAGTAAATATTTGGATCAAATTCTAAGGGAATTTGTGTTTAGCCTTTCATCTTACGTTCAAGACTCTAAAGAGGTATTAACTAAATTAGATGGCATACAATCTAAGGAACACACCATTTTGGTGTCACTAGATGTGGAAGCCCTTTATACTAGCATACACCATGATAAAGGTATAAATGCAGTAAGATACTTCCTTAACAAACAAGGCAAGCAATATGATACTCATAACAAATTCCTTTTAACACTATTAGAATTTGTTCTAAATCATAATTATTTCATCTTTATGGATAGATTCTATAAACAAATTCGGGGAACAGCGATGGGCACAGCTTGTGCCCCGACCTACGCTAACCTGTTTTTAGGCTGGTGGGAGGAGCAGATAGTCTTCTGTGAAGAAATGGAGAAATACACCTCACATATAGATCTCTGGGTCCGCTTTATCGATGATATTTTAATACTTTGGAATGGCTCAACTTCCCAGTTAAAGGACTTTATTAAGACTCTGAATATTAATAATTTAGGTCTTTTTTTAACATCTGAATCCAGTTATGAGTCTATCTCATTCTTAGACTTACTGATATATAAAACACAAGATGGCATTGTGGGCACCAAGACCTACAGGAAACCTACAGCTACTAATAGCTTACTCCACGCCAAAAGCAGTCACCCAAAAGCATTAATTGAAGGCATACCAATTGGCCAATATCTAAGAATAAAAAGAAATTGTTCCAATGACTTAGATTTTGAGAGGGAATCTCAAGAGTTACAATCCCGCTTTTTGGAAAGAGGCTACTCTAAAAACAGCTTAAAAAAGGCCTACCAAAGAGCTAAAAACACTAAGAGGGAAGATCTTCTAAAAGATAAAACAAGAGAATCAGAAAACACTATTAGGTGCATTGGCACGTTCAATAGTAAATGGCATGAGGTTAAAAAAATCTTTAATAAGCATTGGGATATTTTATTGGATGATAAAGACCTTAAACCATTTCTACCTACCAATGCAGCCATTACTAGTAGAAGATCTAGAAATTTAAGAGATTACTTATCTAGAAGTCATTTGGACACAGACAAAAGCCAATCATGGTTACACAAAACAAAAGGCTGCTTTAAATGTCACTCATGCAAAGCATGCCAATATGTAAAACCAACTAAAAGCTTCTCTTCAGAAAAACATACTTATAAAATTAAGCATCTTATTACATGCAAAACAGAGGGTGTTATATACCTAATCTCATGTGTATGTGGAGCCAGATACGTAGGTAAAACCTGTAGGGAACTCAGAAGACGGATTCTTGAGCACATCTATAGTGTCAAGAAAGAATTGGACACCCCTATAGCCATGCATGTTAATAACAAACATAAAGGCGACACTAAAGTCCTCACATTTACTGCTATAGATCATGTTGAGAAAACCATAAGGAGAGGAGATATTGACACAGAGTTATTAAAGAAAGAAGCCAAGTGGATTTATCTACTAGGCACTAAAAAACCTAATGGCCTGAATGAAGGCTTCACCCTCACTCCCTATATCTGATCTATTTCTTCAGATCATGTCATTCCGTACTTTCCAGTAGCATTCTTATAAGGAGGCCTTTTATTTAGGCCCATTATCAGACAAGCTCACCATGATGAGACCACCATCTGTACTCCAAATATAGCTCATTATTGAGAACTCTACCTATATATTTTTTATGTTGATAAAAAATATGACGCTCATCTCCATCAGCGCAAGGAGCGCCTTTGGCGCTCTTTGCCAGCAACTGCGGCCCTCGCTACGCGAGCTTGCATATGTTAGCAACGACCCGTATTGCTGAGAACTATATATGTGACTAGAATATTGCCCGTCAAAAAATGACGGCAATGAAATTGTAAGTGAGCTAATGCTGTTTGGTATATGGTAATTAAATAAATAATACATTAATAAATTAATATACTTTACCTATTTTAAAGTAATATATGCAGGAAGCATTGTGTTGAAGAGCTGGCAATCTGTTTTGATGTTGCGGCAGCATACAATGTGTGTTTTCAGTGCTGTGGAGCTGCTCTGTAAGTGTCATGAATGTGTGCAGTGTAATAGTGTGCATGCGCGAGGCAAATCCGTTAGGGTAGCTGTGTACTTCCGCATTGTATAAGTTATTCTTCTAAAATGACGGCTAATGTGTGGTATGCGGCTGTGGCTGATTTAGCGTGCTTCGTTTTGGCTGTCGTCCGACTTTTTCTGAATATTCGTAGCTGTTTGGTGGTGTTTTGCGAGTTTAGGGTCCTTTAGGCTCGTTTTCGTTTTGTTCGGCGGACATTTTTTCTCTTGCATAGGTGATTTTCGGGTGTCTAAACTCCGAAATTTGGAGTTAAATCGAGGTATACAGTGGATATAAAAAGTCTACACACCCCTGTTAAGATGTCAGGTTTCTTTAATGTGACCTATAAACTGTACAACTCAATTGAAAAACAAACTGAAATCTTTTAGGTAGAGGGAAGAAAAAATATAAAAATAAAATAATATGGTGCATAAGTATGCACACCCTTAAACTAATACTTTGTTGAAGCACCTTTTGATTTTATTACAGCACTCAGTCTTTTTGGGTATGAATTTGCCCACTCTTCTTTGCAAAAACACTCCAAATCTGTCAGATTCTGAGGGCATCTCCTATGCACAGCCCTCTTCAGAACACCCCACAGATTTTCAATCGGATTCAGGTCTGGGCTCTGGCTGGGCCATTCCAAAACTTTAATCTTCTTCTGGTGAAGCCATTCCTTTGTTGATTTGAATGTATGCTTTGGGTCGTTGTCATGATGAAAGATGAAATTCCTCTTCATGTTCAGATTCCTAGCCGAAGCCTGAAGGTTTTGTGCCAATATTGACTGGTATTTGTAACTGTTCATAATTCTCTCTATCTTAACTAAGGCCCTAGTTCCAGCTGAAGAAAAAAAGCCCAGAAGCATGATGCTGCCACCACCATGCTTCACTGTGGATATGGTGTTCTTTTGGTGATGTGCAGTGTTGTTTTTGCGCCAAACATATCTTTTGGAATTATGGCCAAAAAGTTTAACCTTGGTTTCATCAGACCATAACAACTTTTCCCACATGCTTTTGGGGGACTTCAGATGTGTTTTTGCAAAATGTAGCCTGGCATGGATGTTTTTCATCGTAAGAAAAGGCTTTTATCTTGCCACTCTACCCCATAACCCAGACATATGAAGACTACGGGAGATTGTTGTCACATGTACCACACAGCCAGTACTTGCCAGATATTCCTGCAGCTCCTTTAATGTTGCTGTAGGCCTCTTGGTAGCCTCCCAGACCAGTTTTCTTCTCATCTTTTCATACATTTTGGAGGGAGCTCCAGTTCTTGGTAATGTCACTGTTGTGCCATATTTTCTCTTCACTGTGTTACATGGTATATCTAATACCCTTCTCCTGACTGATACCTTTTAACAATGAGATCCCTCTGATGCTTTGGAAGCTCTCTGTGGACCATGGCTTTTGCTGTGGGATGCAACTAAGAAAATTTCAGGAAAGACCAACTAGAGCAGCTGAACTTTATTTGGGGTTAATCAGAGGCACTTTAAATGATGGCGGGTGTATGCTGACTCCTATTTAACACGATTTGGAATGTGATTGATTAATTCTGAACACAGCTACATCCCCAGTTATAAGATGGTGTGCAGACTTATGCAACCACATTATTTTTATTTTTTATTTTTCTTTCCTCCACCTAAAAGATTTCAGTTTGTTTTTCAATTGAGTTGTACAGTTTATAGGTCACATTAAAGGTGTCTAATTTTTTTACAGCACAGAAACCTGACATTTTAACAGGGTTGTGTAGACTTTTATATCCACTGTAACTTTACTTGCAGAGTTCCTGGGTGCATCCCCTTGCTGTGGGTAACCTTTTTATGTGTTTGTTGTGTGTATTTATTGTGTTTGTAATGTTTTTAGGGTCGCACGGGTTGCGTCCTTGTTTTCGAATCTCGTACGTCTTTTTCGGGAAATCCGTAGGTGTTTGGTGGTGTTTTGCGTCTTTAGACTGCTGTAGCCTCGTTTTCTTTTTTTCGGCGGCCATTTTTTCTCTCGCTTAGGAAATTTTTGAGTGTCTAAACTCTTTTATTTGGAGTTAAATTGAGGTGTAACTTTAGTTTTCGAGGTCCTGGGTGCCCCCCCTTGCTGTAGGTAAGCTTTTTATGTATTTGATGTGTGTATTTATTGTGTTTTTCATGTTTTCATGTGCCCGGGTTTCGGACGTTTTTTTGCGAGGTCGTAACGTGTCTCGTATTTTGCTTTCGTAACTACGTGAATTTTGCGAGGTCCGCAGTTGCTCGCTCCTTGCCAGCAACTGCAGCCCTCGCTTTGCGAGCCCGCAAGCGTTAGCAACAGCCTGCTTGCTCACAACTATATATGCGATTATTATAAAGAGGTACTATTGTATTGCTGTCATGATTATGTTTTATTGTTTGCTGTTTTTTATGGTGTATGTTGATGTATCATAAAGCTGTGAGATGTGTTCTTTTAAACCGCAACTTACCTTACCAGTGTGAGCCATAGTGTAAATACAGTAGACTCTCAGTTATCCGGCACCCACAGGAATTGGTAGATGCCGGGTAAATGTAGTTTCTTCTTGCTTGAGAGTTACTGTGAAAAGAGGCCTAGATTAAGCTGCACATAGGATGATCTGCTATGTATATTTGTCAGTGAGGGCTGTTCTAGCAGCAGCAGCAGCTTTCACTCCTCACTTACACACAGGTACGTTCGGCTGGAGGGTGCGGTGCTGAACCCGGGGAATATAACGCCAACACTGCACTGGCTCAGTCACTCATGCCTGTCTGCTTCCAGGTAAAACTGGATTGCAGAGACGTACAGTAGATGACATCTAGGAGCCTGTAAGCATTTTGTGGTATGACAACCTGGCTCCTGGCATTTGTTGAGCCCTGTACATTTTTATTTAAAGTACAGTATTCACATTTTTTCTGCTTGCTTGAGTTCTGGTTAAGGGAGAGTCTACTGTAGTATATACAGAATAAAAAGTAAAGAATTAAGAGAAGGTATGTTTAAATTAATGTTTATCTTACCATTAATTCTTCATGCCCTTCTCCAGCTCATTACATATGTTTGTTGTAGGAGAATTGTGTTGGTGCGTGTTCCTTTTGTTCAATATTGGATGGATGAGAAGCAGGCGGATTTTGCTCCCATTCATTGTAAATATCGACATATGTATGTACGCACTATATAGTCGCAAGTGTGCCCCTGTGGTGCCTAAACATTGGCCACCATGCCAAGGCATATGTGTTCTGGAGAAACTAAACAAAAAGAGTCAGAGGTTCTCATCTGAGAACGAACAATACTTGAGTAGGTTTGTTCCATAGGTCTGGTTACCTACCTGTATTAGCTCACTTAAGCCTTTCACAGGGAAAAATATCCTGTAGTATATCAGTCTGGTCCAGCCCCGAAATACCAGGCAAGTGAGCTAAAAGAGGTTGCTCTCAGAGTAAATGACCATATCCATAGAACTACCTATTAAGGACAGTTTGTTCTCTGCCTAAGCACCTCTATTGTGGGTATTGCGTATCTGTTATAGCTGAAAATTCAATCTAAGAGCTTTTCTCTATAACAATTGTGATATATTAAAAGTAGATAGAGAGCAATATTCTGTTTTATATGATGACTGATGTACAGAGCTCGTGCTCATTACATCTATAGGTAGAGTGAGAATTGTAAATTTCTTTAAATGTATTTTTCTCTCAATGTATTGCTATCGGGTAGTGGTCTGTGATGACTTTGCACAATGCTTACAGTGGCCCTTTATCAGGAGGGCCTTCTGACAAACTCTGCATTGCACCAGTTGAGTTATTTACCTCTTTTGTGAATGGCTGCACCAAATGCTGATGAGAGGCAGTAACCTTGAAACAGCTGTGTGTGGGTAGGTGTCCTAGCTGGTGTATAATTCATCATGAGCTTTGCTTGAAGTTGTGTAATACAGCAGGCATATGCTTAAAGGAAGCCAGGTTTGAAATGGTATTGGATTACACAAGCAAAGCCTTTGTGGGCACATTTGCATTACCCTGCCCAAGTTCCTGGAATGCAGTGTATTATTATTATCTTTATTTGTAAGGCGCCAACATATTCCGTAGAACTATACAGGGGGTAAGTACATGGCAACAAATTAACACATTACAAAGAATGGAGGGCCCTGTCTTTTAGCTTAAAATCAAATGTACATATAGCTTGTTTCCAAAGCACCAATACATGATTGAAAACTCGCAAACTTACAATCTAATAACTGTATTTCTCGGAATCCTAAGCAGGAAACACATTTTTTTTAACCTGTTTTAGACATCCAAATGTGATCACAAATGTACTATTTATTTTCTGTACTACTGTATGGTGGAGGGCTTATATTGCTCTTTTGCCCACCATATATTTAATGACTGTTGTGGTGAATTACCTACTCAAAATATCCACTACACAAGCTAAGGATCCGGCCCCACGCTGATGATACGAAGTAACCTTGAAACGGCTGTACGTGGGTGGGATTCCTGGCTTGTGTATAATCCAACCCTAGCTTTGCTGTTTTATACAGCGGGCATATGCTTAAGGCAGGGGTGTCCAAACTCAGTCCTGCTGGACCATACACAGGCCTGGATTTCTCGAATTCCTTTCTTTGCACAAGTGAGTCAATCGGAATGACTGAAGAAGCGGCCCAGCAGGACTGAGTTTGGACACTCCTGGCTTAAGAGAATCCATGTTTGATATGGTTATGGATTGTGGGCATATTTACATCTCCCTGCCACAGTTCCCAGAATGCAGTGTAATAACTGTGTTTCTCTGGAATTTGGGGTATGAAACAAGTTTTTTAACTTGCTTTAGACATTCAAATATGATTACTAATGTAATGTACTATTTATTTACTATATGTATGTGTGTGTATATATATATATATATATATAGTAAATACATAGATAACAATTTATGTAACTGTGTAAAAGTACAGTGAAGTGAAGAAACTAGTAATTAATACTCTTGGTATATCAGGCAACCTAAGCTGCATTAGTTAATTCACATGCACTCAAGATGCAACTTGAGTAGTTCATGCTACTTATCTATAGTACATAATTTATGGAAATATAATTCAGTGACCTCACAAAATCAATAGGCTAACTGTGTATTTTGTATATATTGCACAATAATAACTTTAGTTGCCTCCCTAGCCATTACTGCTTATGTGATCTAATGCCTATCACAAATAAAATAAGGTATTTCTTTAATTTAATAAGAAATCATTAGCAAACTTTCTCATAAATTATTATTCTTGCTCTGTAAATGAATTAATTACTTGTAGTCTATTTTATTAAGCTATATTTAGGCTCAGAAAATGTTATTGTGTTTTTCTTATACCAAATAGTGTCTGTTAGGACAGTATACTGTACTGAATTGTACATATCTATTTTAACCCAACAACACCTCTGTATCATAATTAGCATATCATTTACATTGACATTTTAGGAGATTTGCATGCGTGCTACTGCAGAAGGAGAAAATAAAACCATATTTTGTATGAGTAAATTTGATTTGCATCAACCCCTACCTATCTAAACCATTATAAATGCAGTTAATAGTGATTAGTGAATAGTGATTTAATGAATATATCAAATATTGTTAAGTATTAAGAAATATTATTAAACATAGGATATTTTAATATTGCTAAGATTATAAAGTTCTTGCTAGAATGGCTTGGTCTTGAGCATCTTTTAGAAGGTCATGCTGTATTAAATCAGTATTTCACCTCTGTCAAGGCAAAGTAGAAGGTCAGAATAAGATTTTTTGGGAAACTTAAGTATTGTTGGTATAAAAACTGTTCTTGTTTTCATATCAAAGCACAATATGAAAATATTTAGGATCGTGGAAACCTTAGAAATGTCTTACCGTTATTGTAATTTGAATAAATATATTGTATTCTAGTTCTTGAAACATCCCTTTTATCCCACAACCTTTATATTGTTATATTTTATACCAAATTATTATTTACCGCATGTGTCTATTTTCTTTTGTCAGTTTGTTCTGTCTGTTTTTTTCTTGAGTGTGCTTATAAACTAATAGATTTTCCATATCTATTATCGAAAGGTCTGGCACTTATAAATGCCACATTTATATTCTGTATAAAAGTGTTCTCAAGGGTAATGGTTTCTCAACTTTTTAAACCTCCAAAATGTTTCCTGTTCTCTGTCATGCAGGTTGGCATGTTTCACAGCTGTGGCATAAAGCCATGCCCCTGGGAAAGAAATTCACACTATCGGTGTCTCGTGATGCTCCGACACAAAGTGTGTCAAAGCAGTGTGAGACACTGGTAGTATGAAGCCCCTCCCTTTGCCTTAGGTCACAGTTGTGAAACATGGAAACTGGAAGACAGAGAAACTGTTACTCTGACATCCTCCTAGATGTGTTGAGTAAGTTATATGTGACAATTACGTTGAGGAGGATAACATTTAACAAAACATTTAAATAAAAATATGCCTAATGAGTCTTGTTTAAATTTATTTTATATAAGTGAAACACATGTTAAAGATATACTATCTATTATCTATATAATAGTAATGGAAGTTCATAAGTGTGTTCCATTTCTGTCACTTACATAGTTACATAGTAATTGGGGTTGAAAAAAGACTTTTAGTCCATCAAGTTCAACCTTTTAAGATCTCCTCAGATCTGCAGTATTCAGATGAATTATTCATTGTTAATTGATCCAGAGGAAGGCAAACAGAAATAAAAACGAAGTGAATCTTGCCAATTGTTTCAAAAGTGAAAGAAAAATGAATTCCTTCCTGACCCCAAATACTGGCGATTGGATTCCTCCCTGGATCAATACTCTCTCTCTAATAAACTAGGATAACCCTGAATACTCTTTTTATTTTTAAATATATCAAATCCCTTTTTAAAGTTATCTATTGAACCTGCTTTCACCACCTCCTTTGGTAGAGAATTCCAGAGATTAACCACCCTTACTGTGAAGAAACATTTTCTTTCTTTAAGGTGAAATCTTTTTACTTCTAACCTCAAAGGATGTCCTCTTGTCAGTTTTTAAAATCTCTTGGCACAAAAAGTTTACTTGACAAAGCCTTATATTGACACTGGATATATTTAAATAAGGTACTGATTGATATCCCCTCTTAGACACCCTTTCTCTAGAGAAAATAAGTTTAATTTGGTTAGTCTTTCTTCATAACGTAGTCCCTCAATTCCCATTATTCGTTTTGTTATCCTTTGTACTTTTTCCAGCTCTAAAATGCCCTTTTTATAAAGGTGGTTCCCATATCCCTTTCAGTATCTGATACCCAGAGCTTTACTCCATTAAGATTATAAATTACATGGCTAATTTTCCTTCCTAAATGCATAACTTTACATTTATTCATATTAAATAACATCTGCCATTTAGTCGCCCATTTCTCTAATTTATGCAAATCCCTTTGGAGGGAAAGTACATCATTTTCTGATTTAAACAGAACTTTAGACAGCTTTGTGTCATCAGCAAATATGAAAAACAATACTTTCCAGTCCAACTTCTAAGTCATTCATATATATGTTAAAAAGGAGAGGACCTAATACTGAACCCTGAGGAACCTAATTTCCACATTCGTCCAATCTGAGTACAGTATGTTGCATTTTCAACAACCCTTTGCTTCCTGTCTTTTTTAACCAGCTCTCAATCCAAGAGCAGATATTTACTGCAATTCCTTCATTCCTTAGTTTGAACAATAGTCTTCCATGTGGCACTGTATCAAAAGCCTTTGCAAAATCCAAAAAGAATTGAATTGACCTGATCCAAGTTCCTACTAGCAGCCTTATAGAACGGTCATATCAAACAAATCGAATCTATCTCTCATAGATTCGTGTTGGGTTGTACTTATAATCCTGTTTGAAAATACATATTTGTGTATATTATCCCTTATTAACCCTTCTAAAAGCTTTCCCACTATGGAAGTGAGGCTCATTGGTCTATAATACCCACATTTGCTCTTGCTCCCTTCTTACATATAGGCATCACCTCTGCTTTTCTCCAGTCATCTGGTAGCGACCCAGTGTTGTTGAGGGAATCATGAACAATTAAATATAATGGTTTGGCTATTACAGAGCCCAGTTCCCTCAGTACCCTTGGATGTATTCCATCAGGACCTGGGGCTTTATTAACATATATTTTTTCTTCCTGCGTTAACCAGTTATTTGGGGGAGGTAGCGTAGCCCCATTTTGTTGCAGTGACCCAATCAATGGTACCTCCCTTGTGTATACTGAAGAAAATAACCTATTTAGCTCATCTGCCATTTCCTGGTCACTAATTATCAGATGGCCTGTGTCACATTGTAATGCTCCTATAGCTTCCTTCCTTGCCTTCTTCCCATTAATATATATAAAAAAAATATTTTATGGTTAGTCTTACTCATTTACAACTAACTTTTCATTTTCTATTTTAGCCAGTCTAATAGCCCTTTTGCAAGCCTTGTTGATTTCCTTTTACTCATGTAAAGCAGTCTCTGTCCCCGCTTGTTTGTATAATTTAAATACCCGTTTTTTACTCCTCATCTTCATCTTTAAGTCAATATTAAGCCACATGGGATGTGATTTATTTTTGTTCACTATTTTTACCTATCGGCTATTCAGCTTTGTCCCAGCCTATACTTTGTATTGCTTAGAGCTTTAAAGTCTGCCCTTTTGAAATTTAAGAGTTTTTGTTAGCCCCTTACAGTTTTATTTTTTTAATTCAATCTCAAATGAGACTGTGTTGTGATCACTGTTTCCAAAAGGTTTCCCTATTTCAACATTGGATACCATATCAACTTATTTGTGATAACTAAATCCAAGATAGCCTAATTTGTAGTAGGTTCTTGTATAACCTGGGCCAGATAATGATTTCTGAGTGTACTCAAGAACCTGCTGGTCTCATTCATCCTATTTATTTCAGGGTAGTTAAAGCTCTCATTAATAAAACTTGCCCATGCTTAGCTGCATTTCCAATCTGCAACAATAATTGCAGTCCCTCCTACCAATATCCTTTGTCTCCTCCGCTATTTACCTCTTCCTACAAACATTCAGCATTACCGCTAGTTCCACCATAAATATCTTCTCTAACTATAGGCTTAAATTCAGGCTTTACATACAGACAAACCCATCCTCCTCTTTTACCATTGCCCCTATCTTTCCTAAATAGGTTATAACCATCCAGATTAACAGTCCAGTCATGAGATTTATCCCACCATGTTTCAGTAATGTCTATTAAATCCCATTTATTATTAACTACTAAAAATTTTAACTCTCCCATTTTTCCTGGTAAGCTTCTGGCATTAATAAGCATACACCTTATGTTATTAGTTTGAATTTGAAGTGCCTGCCACTATACTTGATTTACTTGGCAATACCTCCCCCTATTGACTATACTAACCTCCCTCCTTCTCCACCCCCATGACTAGTTAAGTCATTCCTTACCTCCCCTACACATTCTACCCCATTAGTTCTATCTAGTCCCTCCCCCCACCTACTAGTTTACAAATTCCTCCAGCCTTTATACCATATTTTTTCCCCCTAGCACACCATCTCCCTCATCACTAAGGTACAATCCCTGCTATAGAGATTGTACCCAAGTGAGAAGTCAGCCCAGTGCTCTAAAAATCCGAACCCATCCTTAGGGCACCACTTTTGTAGCCACACATACTACCTTGGAGGCCCTTGCCTTAAGCTTATTCCCTACTTCTCTAAAGTCATGCTTTAGGAATCTTCATCTTCCACTAAGTTTGTCATTGGTACCAATATGAACCAAGACCATTGGTTCATTTCCAGCACCTCCAAATAATTTATCTACCTGATCTACAACATGCCGAACCCGAACAACCGGAAGACAGCAAACTATTCGCTTGCTGGGATCTGGCTGACAATTCACCCTTTATACCTTCCCCTACAACCAAAACCTGTCTGCTGCTCTGCCTTTTCCGCCCTCCCTCTCCTCCAGTAGAACTGTTCTCCCGGCTGTTATAGGGAACAGCTCTATCTGGCATTGCCATTCCTGAATGCACATCCCCAACAGTTTCACTCAATCTTTCAAATGTGTTGGTGCTTGCCAACTCAGAACTGGCCTGCCGCCTCCTACTGTTCCCCTTGCTTCCCCTTGTAACTGTAACCCAGCTACCTCCCTGGCTATCCTCACTAGCCGCATCTCCACCCTTCATGCTAGGCCCAGCTAAACTGTGCTCAGTGAGTGCCAACTCCCTTTCCAGTGGAGCAATAATTTTCAGTGCTGCAATTCTCCTCTCCAGTTCTCCAATTTGAGCCGCAAGATAGGCAACATGCTCACACCTCTCACAGAGGTATGGACTCTGGATAAGCAGCACTTCATACCTGTGACAATAAAATAATAAAATAAAAATTTATGTATGTGTGTGTGTGTGTATATATATTTATATATATATATATATATATATATATATATATATATATATATTTTTTTTTTTATTTTTTATTTTTTATTTTTATTTTTTATTTTTTTTTTTGAAAATTGCCCGTCAAAATTGACGGGATTAAAATTGTAAGGCTGGCAATGCTGTTTGCCATGCAATGTGAGGCTTTGTCTCCTCTGAGCACCTTTGGCGCTCATTGCAGTCATGCGTGCGTCAGTGGCTTGCCGCCATTGCAAACGTCCCCAACACCGATAACTATTATTGGGATATAAATATATATATACACTAGCAACTTATATATCGCCTATGTAGTTGTCGTACTGCAAGTTGTCGTTGCACTTTGCGAGTGTCGCGCAGCGAGGCGAGCCATTGAGACACGCGGGACTTAGGCTGCAATTAGCGGCAAAGGTGCTTATTGCACTGCGAGCCATGCGGGACTTAGCTTCAATGAGACCTCATTGCAAGGCCCCTGGACTTTGAGACCCAAAATTACGGCCTGACTTTAACGGCCGAACCACCGAACTGGAAAGACCTGCAAAAGCACAGAAATATGCCTCAAATTAACTTCCAGACTCATACAGCACAGGGCGAGAACCAGGGAGCATGTGTGTGAGGTGGCAAGTTAATTGGAGGCATATTTTGCCTTTATTCAGAAACGAAAATCGCAGAAGCAAGAAAAAACATGGCTGCGAAAAAAACGAAAACAAGAGGAAAACAAGCAAGAAGAGCGTAAATACGACCCTTAGGCACTAAGGTCCTTATTCAATTGCAATTTGGCCAATTCAATAGGGCCCTAAATAAGCACATAACATATTTTTTTTAAAGAAGTTTTTAGTTAGTAAGAATCAATCCAAACGCAAAGTTTTCACTAACTAAAAACTTCTTAAAAAATATGCTATTTGCATATTTAGGGCCCTATTCAATTGGCCAAATCGCAATTGAATGAGGGCCTAAGACTTTATGCAAAACAGTAACACTTAATACAAGACAGTAACACTTAACCCAACTCAGTAGGCCCCTAGACTACACATGCCTATAAAGTATACAGGGGAAGAGGCTCACAATGAATCATTGCAAGCCACCCGATGAGCGGCGAAGGGAATCATTGCAAAGCAGGAAAGGTGCGGCTTGGCAAAAACGGCAATGAACGGCGAAGGCGTCATTGCAGGGCTCGCCATGAGCGCTGAAGGCGTTAATCGCAGGGCCTGTAAAGTAGACTGGGGAAGAGCCACGCGATGAGCGGCGAAGGCACTCAGCGCAGGGCTCATGATGAGCTCTGAAGGTGCTTAGAGGGGCCATATCCTCACATTTGGTGGCAGACAGCATCGCCAGGTTCAAATTTATTGCCGGGCAAGTTGCTAGTATATATATATATATGTAGCACCCTCTTTCACATACATGATACATGATACAAGTACTGTATGTGAAAGGGGGTGCTACATAGGGGAAACTAGCCAGAAACTACACATGCGAATGAACCTCCACCGAAGCTCCATCAAAAAAGCACTGTGAAGACAGTTCTTGTACTCCAGTGGGACACCATTTCACCCAGGAGAATCACTCCATCCAGAACCTCAAAATAAAAGTACTCAGAGGGAATTTCAGAACTATCCAGCAGCTAAAAACATTTGTATTAAAAATTATTTAAAAAAATGAATACAAAGGATTTTGGCATTAACATCGACTTAGGCTTTCTGGACCACTATCTTAATGTTTTATAGCTAACACATTCCACTTACCTCCCCCGCTTCTATTACTGTTTTTGTAAGCTACATGTTATGCTGAAATGTATTGCTCTTTATTTTACTCTGCTGTGTTCTTATCTACAACCTGATCTATAGACTTACTGACCTATCGGGACATAATTCACAATGCTCATCTGTTTCTCACTTAACTCTGCCCAATGAATTTTGTCTTTCTTGTTTTTCTAAAAAAAAAATTCTTCTCTTTCCGTTTACTGTTTTTAGTTCATACTTGTATCAGTAGCGCTTTTTGACTTGATAAAGAGAGGCATTATCTCTCGAAAGCTCGTCGCTTTATTATGAATACGTTTGTCCAATAAAAAAGGTATCACTATTCACTGCAATACTCTGTGTATGTGTGTGTGTAAAAATATACCCCTTGCTCACTGTGCCTTAGGGAGTTCAGCTGCACCTCACTGACGAGGTCCATAAAGGCCGAAACGTGCTCGGGGTTTGCTGTTACTCCTGTTCAGGGTAGAATTGCCTGGTATTTCGGGGCTGGGTCACTCTTCTGAGTGGGACCAGACTGATATACTACAGGATATTTCTCCCTGTGAAGGGCACAAGTGAGCTAAAAGAGAGTGGCTCTCAGAGTGGCTTATCATGGTCATAGAACTAATCTATTAAGGTTGGTTTGTTCTCTGATGAGCGCCTCTGACTTACCTGTTTTTATTTATATATTATATATAGTAATTTAAATAGTACATCTGTGTTCACATTTGAATGTCTAAAACAAGTTAAAAAAAACTTTCTAGCTCAGAATTCCCCCCAAGTAAACGTTATTACACTGCATCCTGGGAAGCTGAGCATGAACATGCAAATGTGCCCACAAATGCCTTGCGCTTCAATCCATAGCCAATTTTGAACATGGCTTCCTTTAAGCTTTTGCCTGCTGTATTACACAGCTTTTATGCTAAGCCACAGTTGAATTATACACAAGCTGTGAATCCTATCCACGTACAACTGTTTCAAGCTTACTGGCTTATCATCAGCATGGAGCAGGATCTCAGCTTGTGTTGTGGACTTTATGAGTAGGTACTGCACCACAACAATCATTTAATATATGGTGGTCAAAAGAGCGATAGAAGTCCTCCACTGTACAATAGTACAGTAAATAAATAAGTTGGACTCCTGCTCCACGCTGATGATAGCCAGTAAGCTTGCAGTTCAAATGTGAACACAGATGTACTTTTTATTTACTGTACTACTGGAGGGCTTCTATCGCCTTTTTTGCCCACCATATATTTTCCTTTCTCTTGCACGCTAATATGCCCCCTTTTCTTTGAACTACTATACTTATACTAGAACTGCACTTGACACTAGAAACGCTTGCAAGCTCACAAGTTCACTCCTTCCCCTTTTTATATAACTCACCTGTACAAAATCTGTGCGCACAGCAAATAAACACACTTTTCTTGCTAGAAGTAAATCCTCTTAGAATTCTGATCTATGTGATCTGATTAGGTCTTGAGCCATACCCTACAGAGGGAGGAGCTTGATACTACCAATTTCTCATGAGCTCAGGCGCATGTCACATTGGCATTATGAAGGCTCTCCCTTAGTGGGTGTGGCTTTAGGCCAAAGCTGTGCAACATGGCAATTTTAAAGAAGGAAGAGCAGAAAAGGAGGAGGCTCCAGAATGTGGGATTCTGTAACTCCAGGGACTTCTTAAAAGTGAGTGAAGTATACATTTAAAAACAAAATAGTACATTAGTGATCACATTTGAATGTCTAAAACAAATGAAAGAAACTTTTTTTTCCTGCTCAGAATTCCATGAAATGCAGTTTTTGCACTGCACTCTGGGAACCTGGGCAGGGACATGCAAATGTGCCCACAATGTTCTTTAATCTAAATACCATTTCAAACATGGCTTCTTCTAAGCATATACCTACTGTAAAAAAGCGATAGAAGCCCTCCACTGTACAGTAGTACAGTAAATAAATAGCATGTTTGTGCTCACATTTGAGCATCTAAAACAAGTTATCCTTATATATATATATATATATATATATATATATATATATATATATATATATTAACCTAGTTCATTATGGTACCTCAACCAAAAGAACAATTTATTTCTTTACTTTAAATATCCGTAGCTCAACAGTTGGGTTGTAACGCAGAAATTGCCAAGTTGCTAGGATACATTTTGTGGTACTGCCTTTCTAGATAAGTGTTCATAAACTGTTCACTAAGGGTTTTTTGCTCCTAGGATTCCTTATCATGCTGAAAGCATATCCTGTATGTGATTTGAAGTCTTAAAGATTCGTCTTGTTTGCTTTTTGTTTTTTTCTTTCAGACATGTTACCATGGCTCTGCACCGTTCCTTCAGATACATCGGCCTTAATGTGAAACTGAGCAGCGTTATTTTATTCTGTTTATGTGTTTGTTCCACCTTCAGTGAACACAATCCAGTAGGTATTACTTAAAAAATTTATAATTGTAAATATATTAGATTTATTCTATATTGCACATAGTGACACATTGTGTTTCTTCTTAAAGGGCCCCTGTAACCCTATATTAAATAGATCCTTTAACACCTTATAAATAATGGAGGTCCCTGTTTTTAAAGCTTAAAATTAAATGTACATAGAGCTTGTTTCCAAAGCACCGACACAAGATTGAAAACTTCCAAACTTACAATCTAAAGTGTTGGTTCAAGTGTTGCATTATCAAGCTATGGTATTTAATATTCCGTATTGAAAATGTTGACCACAATGGTCCTTCAAAGGGTTTTAACACGTGTATATATATATATATATATATATATATATATATATATATATATATATATATATATATATATATATATATTGTACTAGTTCTATGACAAATAATCCCTGAGTTATTCAGTACTGTTTGTGTTACATTATTATACTAATGCACAACTCCATATTTTAATGCATGGGTAATTGTGCTTGGTAAGTATAAGGGAAGGGATCTAGGTGCCTAACAACACTGGGGGTGGGGGTGACGTTATCTGGTTGTATAAACAGTGCAATGCTAATTGACACATAAAAGCAGCTCGTTAGTATTTGGGAACTGCACATGTGCATTATAATGCTTCACAAACAATGGTGAATATCACAGCATTGATTTAACATACAAAAAATGAGCAGTATAATGAATAGCTAGTTTTGCATGTTAAAATATAAAAAAATAAAAACTAGTCCCTTTAAATAAAAAAATACTTTAATGCATATGCATAAAGAAGCTATAAAGAATGCAAGACTGTACACACACAAAGATGAGATATGAAGCTTAATTTCAGTAACCGTATTTTAATGAATATTAATAATGTACTGCTGCAATTTATGTAATCATTGGTTTAATAGGGGCATTGACTGAGATAAACTCGTGTGTGTAAAGAGATTTTATACTGCTCATGAAAATGAATTGGTTTTGCCAACAGCAGCACAAATCCTTCCAGTTATCACCTACTCAAGGCTATCATTTGGGCTGTTATGTATGGAGAGGCATTTCTCCTGGAAGAAATGTCAGCTATGATGCCACCAGCATGCAGAATCACTTTATAACAGTACCACCCTGCCTGGTTATGGCTTGCTTATAGGAAAGCAATGAAAGGATATATCAACACTATGTAAACTGCAAGAATAGGTTTTGGTAAAAAGTAAATCACTGTTAAAAAAGAGAGACTGTAGACCAGTGATGGGGAACAGGCAGCCCAGAGGCTGTGTGTGGCTTTTTAAGGCACTTCCCATTCGGGCCTAGTCTATTCTCTGTAGTGGGAGAGCATGCCTTACATTAAAAATGCACAGTCCAATATATATCTCTAAGGCTAACAGTTGTACTTCTAAATACTTGGCGTGATCAGTACGTCTATTATAAATTAATTGCTTCCCTACATAGATTTTACAGTTTTCCCAAGAAAAAAAAATAAACATTTTAATGCACTGTAAGACATTTTTATATGGTTCCCTGGTGGTCTAGTGGTTAGGATTTGGTGCTTTCACCACTGCGACCTGGGTTTGATTCCAGTCAAGGAGCCAAAAGGTCACACCACCTGAAGCCGGGCAGGGTTGGGCCTGGTCAGTACTTGGATGGGAGACCACTTAGGAACAACAGGAGCTATATGCTGTGGCCCACTGGATGAGGAACTGGCAACCCACTCCAGTATCTCTGCCATGAATACCAAGTGGATCAGCATAACCATGGACATAAAGAGTAACAAATAAAAAGTTAATAATAAAAGTAAGAAGAAGTGGCGGTGTGATCATACTCAGTCTTCTAATTTACTCTGAAAACAATACATTTAGCAAGTGATTTCTCTCAGTCCTTAAGAAGGTCAGAAAGGCTGATTGTCCGAACAATGTAACTTTTGTGAACCTAAAGATGTCCCTGATGTGTTACAGTCCGTGAGGACTTAGGGGAAGCATAAGCACTGTATCTGTACTTGTATTTCTACCTACCTTAGAATTTGTTTATAATAATTTGCTACCTGTACCCTCTTAACTCTGTTATACTTTATAAATAAAGAGTAATAAAATGAGGCCATTCAAGTGGAATAGGTTGTCTGTTACAACTCAAGACCAATATTTCCAGTTACAAAGTAATTGAGGTTGAAATAATACTTTTAGTCCATCAAATTCAACCTTCAGTTTTGAAGGTTTGCCTCTGTATTTGAGTTAGTTAGCAAGACCTCCCTATTGACTATACAAACCCACCCCTTCCCATGACTAGTTAATTCATTCCTTACCCCCTCTACCCAATTACTTCTAGTCCCCGCCCCCACGTGCTAGTTTAAAAACTCCAGCCGTTCTACTATCCTATCCCCTATCACACAAGCTCCCTCATCATTAAGGTGCAATCCACCCTGCTATAGAGATTGTACCCAAGTGAGAAGTCAGCCCAGTGCTCTTAAACCCCAAAACCCGGATTAATGCACCACTTTTTTAGCCACGCATTAACCCCCCTAAGCTCCTTCTGCCTCCCTGGGCTAGCACGTGGCACTGGTAGTATCTCAGAAAATACTACCATGGAGATCCTTTCCTTAAGCGAATTACCTAGTTTGATAAAATCCTTCTTTAGGACTCTCCATTTGCCACTAACTTTGGCATTGGTACCAATATGCACCAAAACTGTGCTCTGTTAATGATTAGTTAACTCATCACATTGCAGCCACTTTCTAGTGACAGTGATGATTTAATTTGCCAGTTTGTAAAAAGGTGAAGGAAGGGCTTGAGAATGTGCAGAGGAAGGATAGGCAAGGTGCAGGGGAAAGCTGGGAAGGTTAGAGAGGACTAAAGTTGGGGAGAAAAATAAAACACATTTCTATCTTTTCTTAAATATATATATTAGTGGTTGGCCTTTCTCCCCCCGTGTAGCTTGATATGTGGCCAAAGTAGCTACACCCGTTTAGGACTTCTAAGAGGGTCAAGGGCAGAAAAGAAAAAAAATGAAATGGGGGGTACACAAGGAAGTGCAGAGGAGGCAGACTTTTTAAAATGTGGAGGGGGAATATATAAATAAATAATTTAAATATTGTTGAAAGGGTTAAAAGTGTTATTTTAACCTCTGCTCTTGGATCTCCTTCTGAACATCGCTAATTAGGTAGCGTCAGCATTTGTTGTTGTGTTTGCACTTTTCAGTCGTGTCAGACTCTCTGTGACCTCATGGGCCGCAAAACACCATGCTGATCAATTTGGTTTTCATGCCAGAGATACCGGAGTGGAGGTTATTTTAAAATGTTATTTGTAACATATTCCGTAGCGCTGTACAGGAGATAAGAACAAGCAAAAATACAATATTAGCAAACTGCAGAAGATGGAGGGTCCTGTTTTGAGCTTTGAATCTTTATAGTAAGTGTTTTTTTCCAAATCACCCTACAAGATTGGAAACTCACTATTTGCCAGCTCCTTCTCCAGTGGGTCACAGCATACACCTCCTGGTATTCCTAGGTGGTCTCCCACCCAAGTACTGACCATGTCCAACCCTGCATGTCTTTAGAGTGGTGCGAAAATGTATGTGGCTTGATTAGAGATTGCTCTGAGTATATTACTTGTATATCTTTGTCGAATACTGAGATTTTTGGTAACGATATCTGTGTTTTGTCAATCATTGTTCAAACATAAATGTATAATTCTTAGCGAAAGTGGGCCAGATACTGTATAATTTTAAATCTAAGCACTCTTTATCTGTTGAATATTATTTAAAAAAATTGCATCTTCACAAAAATTACATTGTTCGGACAATCAGCCTTTCTGACCTTCTTAAGGACTGAGAGAAATCACTTGCTAAATGTATTGTCTTGTTTTCAGAGTTAATTAGAAGACTGAGTATGATCACACCGCCACTTCTTCTTACGATTATTATTAACCTTTTATTTGTTACTCGCTGAAGAGCTAATTTTTTTTACGACATCTTTATGCTCATGGTTATGCTGATCCACTTGGTATTCATGGCAGAGATACTGGAGTGGGTTACCGGTCCTTCTCCAGTGGGCAGAGGGCTACAGCTCCTGGTATTCCAAGATGATCACCCATCCAAGTACTGACCAGGCCCAACCCTGCTTAGCTTCAGGGTGGTGTGACCTCTTGGTTCCCTCACTTGGAATCAAATCCAGGTCTTAGTGGTGAAAGCACCGAATCCTTACCACTGTGAAGGGGCTTGAGTAGCTTAATGAAGCTGTAAGCAATACCATCTTGGGTCAACCAAATGGGAAGTTATGCCAGAGAGGTCAGACAAATCACGGTTCACTGGAGAAGGAACTGGTAACCCACTCCAGTATCTTTGCCAAGAAAACCATATGGATAAGCACAACCAGACACACAGACAGATGTGCCTGGTGTGCTGTGCCCATATGGTTACCAAGAGTCAAGCAACAACAATAATCTATAGAATTAAATTATACTAGATTACCTTACCTATGTGGAATAAATACTGTGAGCACCTAATATTTTAGGTGATATATTTTTCTGCATTTTTACAATACAGATGTGTTGGAATCATTTTAAATATATTACATCTTGAGATCTCCGTCTCTTCTTGTTTTCAAAGGCAAATCCCAGATGTCTGTATCTTTATTGGAAGTATAACCCTAAATATTGAAAGCAGCCTAAATTCCTCCTTTATGTACCATGATATCTGGAAGGATAAATAACTGCAGAAGGCTGATACCATGCCTCTTTAGTTGTTGTTTAATGATTCAGATGGCTCATGTTTGTTAATTATTAATACATTTTTAAATATATTAATAAATTATAGTTTTTTTTTACTGTAATGTCCTAACAAGACGATTTGTAGTTGTAGTTTTAATTATGCATACCCCATTAATTTACAGAGATTGCCAGGGTGGCACACAATTATTTAATGATTTAAAATATTGATAATATGCAATATTGATAAATAAATTCAGTTTCAAAGGTTTAGAGTTTTAGTATCCAATTTAGCTGACTGCCTCCACCCTGGAAAAAATCACCAAGAACAGCAAGTCATTAGCCAAAAGAGGCCACTTTGTTGATTACCATTCGTGCCTTAACATTTAGCAGCTGTCTACTAACAAGCTGCTACAGCTCTTGACCTAATAGTGGGTGGATACAATGAGTAGCTAAGTCTGATCTTTGAAGACAAGTTTATTAGCTTTTTTTTTTTAAGTAATTGAACCTGATTTTCTTATTAATGATAAATGCCTAAACATCTAAATATTTTAAATTGCCCAATTATCGACTCTGTTTTCTCTTGTAACCCAAATATAAACTGTTCATGAAAAATAGTGTCAGTAAACAGATTCAAACCCAAAACTGACATTTCTTATTAGGTTGCATTTACCCTTCTACATGATTTGCAATGGGTGAAAAAGAATGATATATCAAATATAGAGCTCATATTGGAAATGTAAGATTTCCCTATTGAACAGCTGTTTCTAATGAGTCAGCTGGTGCTTCTTTATTCTGTATTCTGCTGATGCAAGAGAAGGTTAGAAGCAGCCTTAAACCACTGACTTCAATATCCCATAATTGAGCTAATTTAGCAGCAGTTCTGAAAAGGAAATCACTTTTTCAATTTGCCTTTTCACATAATTTCTGATGGAGCACACCACATATGCTTTAAAAAATAACTTGAAACATTAAATATGCTCAGGAATATAAGGCGTATAGATGTGCAGCGTAAATAAGCATTATAAAATTTCAAAGTAGAGCAGGTTATTACACTCTGTGCAGAATGAGTCTGTAGATCTTGTACTAGATGACAGTACAGTAATAACATAATTTTTTATCATGCTTACATTGTCTGCAGAAAAAGGATTATGCTTTAACTATAGTTGAAGATTTGGAAAATGACAATAATATAGAAGCACTGGTAGAAGATGAAGATGGACTGGACATAGAAGATCAGGAAATATTCCATCCTACACGGGAATGGCAAGTTGTAAAGCCAGGTAAGTGTGAATCAGGACATTGATAGATTGTATATTGTTCTCATGTGTTTCACTTTAATCACAGCAAAACGATAGGATTTCAGTTTAAAAGGACACAGGAATCCAAGATTGTATATACAATGTACCATAATATTGCAGAACTTGAAGTGTTCCCATTAAAGGGTCATGGAATGCAATTTTTTCTATTACACATTTAAAAGAGAATGTTATTAAACATCATTTTATTTATCAAAATATATTTAGTAAAATTTGCTTAAATGAACAGGAAATGCCACAAGAAATAACTCTGTGAGCAAAGTATGAGAGACTGTAGATCCCATTGGCAGACACTTATGGCTCATACAGCTATGTTGAGTTTTATCCACACTTCTTTTTGCACTTGCCATGGGAAGGGAGGTATTTATGATTTAATAAAAAAGGAGCATATACAAAATATGTATTTCTTGCAACTTACGATATAAATGATCAATAAAAAGAATTGATGATTAAAAATATATTATAGACATTAATTTTTAACAATTGTATTCAGGTTTGCTTTAAGGTGCAGTGTAAACACGTTTTATGTCAAACCTATTTTTTAGTTCACCATTAATTAACATTAAAAAGCATGTTCAGGCAGCAATAATGGTAAGACTTGAGGATCTATCTTGTTTTTGCCACCACTGACAGCTGCAAGTGTCCGCTAGATGGCACTGCGGATATTTTGCAGCGCTGACGATATTTCACACAAGTTGTAACCTTAGAAGGTTACCCTAACCCTTAAACTAACCCTAACCCTAAAAGTTTACCTAACCCTAACTCTATGGTATCGGAACTGAAAATTGTCAGCGCCATCTAGCGGTTAGTGGGCTGCACTGCTGCTCCCACTGCTGGCAATTTTTGGGGAGAATTTCAAAAGGGAAAGGACCAGACTTGAATAATGTTATCAGAAATGAAATATTTTGCTTCCTAACAGTAGTGCTCATAATAATGAGAGGTTGGAGGGGTACAGCAACAGCTATTGAAGTAAACTATTTGTTTATATTATATTAAATAGCTAAAGCTTTGAGTTGCTGCTGTTTGTGCATGCATTTTTTTATGGTAATTAATGGTGAACTAAAACTAGATTTAACATGAGAATCACTTTCAGTGACTCTTTAATAATAATAATAATAATAATAGACATTTTGTCTTTCTTCCTAAAATTATTAGGAAACTAGGAAGCGTGAGAGGAACAGTGCATTCTGACAAAATCTATTCATTTCAGTTTAAAAACACCCTCTTGCAAATTGCACACTTGACAACAGAACTCAATGGCAGAGTAGGAAGACCCACCCATCAAGCTATATACAGACAGACTAACATAAGATGGGATGTCCCATAACACCGTTAGAGACGTATAGACAATCATCAGAAAACAAAAAACAGTGACACATTCACAACTGCCCTGTTCCAGATGTAATTAAGAAAAAACATAATTTTCATGTCCGTTTAAAATGACAATTAAGTGGCAAATTTACAGTAAACTATTTTAAAGAATAAGGGCTGGTAATGGGCAAGCTCCTTGTAAAAAAATAGACAACCTTTAATTATTTTGCTTTTATATGCAATCGCACACAGATCAATTACTGCTTTATAAGATGTTTTTCTTTTGTTTCTACATTTTGTGGGAGGGAGCCTTGGAAACTGAAACCAAGCTAATAGTGTACGTCCTTCTTTTCATAGCCCCTAATTTACTTTATCTCTCTTGTCAAGTGAGCAGGACCCTTAAGGATTGACACTGACAGTTAGGAAAGGGGCTGACAATACAACAAATACAAATATTTAATAGTTGATGAATCAAATACCATTAATATTGTAAATATGTGATTTCAGTAGTGTTGTCATTATATATTAGAGGGCCACTGGATGGTGAAAAAAAAGTATATGTTTGAAAACTTTTTGAGTTTGTCAAAGAACGTGATTATGCCGGAAAAAAATCATAAAGCTTTTTAATTCGAAAAACAATAATTTTGATGTTTTTGAATTTGACAGATTGATCAAATCAGAGACTGCTCAGCTGACTCATTAGCCTAGACTGTACAAGGTGTTGCAAGAATCTCACTGTACAATTTCACATATTTCCTCTTTGAATTCTTTCATTATAAATTTGCACGGAAAGGTAAGATGAGGGACACTCATCTTTAGAAAAGAACTTGAGGAAAAAATAATCAGACTACATTTTTAGAAAATTACATCTAATGTCTTTTTTGCACTTTACGACAAAAATATGTAAATTGTTACTTAAATAATATAATCTGTAACTCTACTTATTACATTCAATCGGAAACTAGGAATTGCATTGTTTTCTATATCATGCATAATTATCCTTGCCTTCAGTATTATAATTTAAGCATTGTCCTTCAGAACAAACTAATATGATTTTAGCCTTAACAAAATTCTCCAGGTCATCATATTTAACCTTTTGTTCTGTCCTTATCTTGACTCACTGCTATTAACAATGCAGTAACTGGATTTCAAACGTTCCTTTTGAATTCCACAGTAATATCTATGAATGCTCTAGCCTAGAAATCTTGTGGGTTCTTAAACTGACAATGTTTTTTTTAACATTTGTTTTTTAATGACCTCTCGGCAAAGCTGTTTTAAACGACACCTATACTGCACAACTACAAATTTTAAAAATGTATGGTAGGATCAAAATTTATCTTTTCTTTTTTTTTTCTGAAAATGTACTTTTCTTTTTTTAATCCTACTATTTTAATATACGTCAACTGTTATGGAAGCTAAAAAGAATCAATAGTGATTGGGGCTATTTCTGTTATTTGTCCTTATTGACATTAACATTAAGCTTACTGAATGATCTTGACATTTTACTGTCTTTGCTATTCATTTGCATGGATTTGGTATGTTAAATTGGATTTAACAGATTTGTATGGGAAAAACTATAAATGCTAAAGAACTTTATTTATTCAAATGAAATGTAAGCTAGTCTTAAATCTGCATAGTTAATAAAAGATTATGTTATTTATTGTATTTGGTGGTCTAGCACACCTTTCTTACAACATACAGTTGTTATATATTGTCAGCATTTAATAGGTCAAATGTGTTAAGAAAGGATATTTATTTTTGGTGACACTATTCTGAGATTATATCCTAGGACCTGCAAATCCATAGACTTCACCTGGCAACACATCTGTTAGTCTGGCAGTAATAAGACCATAAGTGACATGACTTGTATTGCCTGAACCAATCCAAGATGGTCAGAAAATTACTTTTTGAGTTATGTCTTGGCATATCAATTTGGTGTCCTTCTAGATCGCATTGTTCATTGTGGACTCCCTCTTGTAGACATCAGCATAAAGAGATATAGGGCAGTGTTACGACCCAGATTTAAGGGGGTCAGTACACTCCTAATTCTCAGTACACCCCTAATTAAATCCGGACATCAGTCACAGAGAAATCACATCACACCGTTTTGTAGCTCAGAGAAGACTGACTTTATTATCTTCAGACACATTTGAACAATTCCAAAATAAACCATGCCTCTAGTTCTAGCCCATACTCTTGGGCCAGAGTGGTTTGTTTCACCCCCCACACACATGAATTCCTCCCTGTTAGAGAAGATCTGAATTATTTGTTGATCTCCTAACCCCGTTACCAGCCACAAACCCCATCTCATCGCCAGAGACACAAGAACTGGGGGTTATCTGGTTAGGTCACTCCATATCCCAGACCTGTGTTTTGATGTTAGGTGAAGGGCTGCCCCTAGGCAGGGCCATTGCAGGCACACACCCCTGAGCCCCTCTGTGCTATGGATGCACTGTTTTTGTTCCAAACACTGAAACTCTCCAAATCAGAGAAAAAATATTTCCTGCAGGACAAAGTCTGGAACTCACTGGCCTAACCTTACATGGCAATAGACCAGTTGTGATACTTGATGCAAGTATGTTATTTTTAAAAGGAGGATATTTGTCACAAACTACCATGTGCCAGTCAGGTCTGTGTTCTATTTGGACTGGGCCGCTAGGCCTAGGGATTAATTGTACTGGTGGTACCATGTTCAGCTCTGGGTATATTCACTGTACTATTGAGGTGGTTGTTGTACTGTACTGTAATACTGGGTATATTATATGCTATAGTGATTATATACTGTGTATATATATATATATATATATATATATATATATATATATATATATATATATATATATATATATATATATATATATGTGTGTGTGTGTTAAACATGCCTGATATTTGTATATGTGGCCTGGATTGTGGAGGTGTAATCAGATTATTGCTTGCAAAGGTAGATCTAAGAGGTCCTTTGTGGTGGTGATACAATGCTTTAAATGGGAAAGTTTATCATTGACGGCTTCCTGTGCAGAGATGTAAACAACCAGCTTACCAACAAGGCATGTATTATGCATGTAATTAGGTTATCTTGGCCTTCTGATCTAGTCATCTTAATTATGTTATCAAGTGTTTTTCATTTTTTTAAGGGCACCACTGTTTAATTACTTTGTATTATTGTGTTTAGTTTTCATTGTATATTCCCTATAAATAGTCTGTACCCTGTTTAATAAAGAGATCTTTTGGTTAAGACATAGGGTGTTTTTTTGGATGCTGGAATTTCCATGATCTGTTTGTGTCTGATTTCATGAAAGGCTACCAACATTCTGCTGTCTGCTCCAACTGGTGAGGTGCGGAAAGGAAGCCTGTACACAAGCGGAGAGGAGACCCTGTATTGGGACAAGTAGTATATCAGTGACTGTACATGTTAATCCAAAATATCAGAGTAAGCTCATCTATATAAGAGACTAGTAACTTGCCCGTCAAAAATGAGGGTAATACGTTTTCCCCACCTCTTCCACCCCTGCGCGGCTTGATCCGGAAAGAAGTTCGGAACAAGGATGGGAGCTGATGAGCATGAGTGCGGCGCTGCTGGCATGGTCGCATCCAGGTATGTGGTTTGAATAGGGTGCTGCGAGCCTGGGCGGCTTTGCGATGAGCGCCTCCGGTTCTCATCGCGAGCCCTCCATTGGCAGGAACCAGGTACTGGGGTGATGCAAGGTCGGGGGCCTCTGGCGCTCATGCATGTCCTCCACTGTCAGCAACCAGGTAGCAAGTCCCACAGCCTCTGTGGCTTTGCGAATCTCTGCTGTATTGCAGCTATTGCAGCCTAAGTCCTGCGTGATGGCTCGCTTCGCAAGTCTCGCAGTTGCGGCCCTATGGACCGCAAGTGCGTTACCAACATCACAAACGCTACGAACATCCCCGCAAACTGACAACTATTATAGTGATAGAGCAGACACCCATGTTACATTACACTTTCTCATCAGTGGGGTGCAACTGATCCTCCTTTCTGGTGTGTATGCATTTTTCATGTTTTTTAGTTCACCATGAATTAACATTAAAAATCCATGTGCAAACTGCAATAAAGCAAATCTTTAGCCAGAAAATATAATTTTTCATTCGTGACCACTGCTGTAACGTTCCCCAACTCTTTCATCTTCCTAAGCAATGCCGTAACATTAGTATGGCATGAAAAATGTTATGGCAGTTGAAATCTTCCACTTTCTTCAAATAGTCCATTTCGACATTGAGAATGGGGGGTGAAAGGTACAACATTGGTTACTAATGAGGGAAACTGTTTTTTAATTACCGTATTTTTCGGTAGATAACGCACACCCCAAACTTTATTAACAATCAGCAATTTTCGGTAGATAACGCTCACCTATTGTATAACGCGCACCCCAAACTTTATTCAGATTAATTTTGACGTACAGATAACGCGCATGACGCTAACTATTAGTAAAATGAAAAAGTACTTTTATTGACTGAGGACCACAAGGACAAAGGAGTGTGTTGCTTGAAAGGTATGTACACATTTAATGAAGTTGCATCATTCTGTACATCTTGTACAATGTATGGATCTATCCTGTTATATGTATGCACGGGAAGCGCTCCAGCTGTCTCTCTCTAGCTCAGATCCTACATGTCGCCCTCCAGCAGGACACCCTCCTCCAGCTCTCTCTCTAGCTCAGACCCTTCATGTCACCCTCCAGCAGGACACCCTCCTCCAGCTCTCTCTCTAGCTCAGATCCTGCATATCACCCCACTAACCCTAAACCGAAAACCCCTAACCACTTAAACGGCTTGCTTCCCGTGCGTACATATAACAGGATAGGTGCTACAGTGTTTCTACGGTACAGTAGTAACTCGTGATTTTCGTTTCTCCTTTTAAAAATTTGCATCTGAATGGTAGCCATGAAAGCCATTCGTACACAGCTCAGTTTAAACTTGAAGTGGTAGAAGTTGCCAAGGAGAAAGGGAACTGTGAAGCTAGTAGACCGTTTAACATTGGAGAAAGTAGTGTTCGGGAATGGCAAAAGGCTGAAACAGTCCTAAAATGTTTGCCCAAGCGGAAAGGTGCTATGGGTATAGAAGGTGCTTGTGGCCAACCATTGGAAAAAAAAACTGTATAATTGGGTTGTGAATGAAAGAACGAAAGGTATGAGAAGATCAACACTTCGTGTGTTGCAGGAGTCCAAAAGAATTGCTCAAGAAGATGATATAAAGGATTTCAAATCCTACCCATCTTGGGTGTTCGGCTTTATGAAGAGGAACAATTTAAGTGTTCGCTTCTACATTAATGTTGGACAAAAATTGCCTAAAGAAACTGAAATAGTGTCCGGTGACGGTGACTTTACATGTTGATACAGTTTCAGAAATGGAGACTGAAGAAATACTACTTTTAAATGCAAATGTAGATTCTGATGAAGAATTTATGGGATTTGAATAGTCTTTTTTTTGTTTTTTTCAAATTTAAAATCCCCATTTACATAAATAATACCTTACATATTATATACACAGCCAGACAAAAATACGGAAGGCATACATTTGTGCCCTGACACTATAACAATAATCATAAGAGTGTAACTGTTCTTTCATGTTTATTGCTAATAATAGACTTTAAGTGTATCATTGTATTAAACTTACATATGGCTATGAATGAAATCCAAACTTTAATATTTGGTTGAATATTCTTCAACCTAATGGAGAGATTAACCAGTTAAACTTCTCTCTTAAATTACTTACATATCCTATCACACCCTTTCATTCCACTCATATTCTAGCCAGCTTGGTGAAGGTAGGGAGGAAGAGCCAGGGAGGGATCGATCTGCCAGGGAAGATATGGTGTCTTCGTGAGATTACCCCGTAGAGGTTACTTAAAAATTGAGTCCCAAACTACCCATTTTACAGGGTCTTGTTTTAGCTGAAATGCCATATTAAAATCCCTCTCTAGTTCCCTATTGTATCCCATCATGGCCAATATTTCAGTTAGTTTTGGAAGATCCTCTTTCTTCCAATTTCGTGCAATTGCAGTTTTTACTACCTGAAACATTTGAGTCATAAACGCTTTATTTTTTATTTCCATCTTAGGGGGAAAAATATTAAACAAGACCATCTGCGGTTTTACTATCATTTCTGTCTTAAATATAATAGAGAAGTATTCAGAACATTCCTTCCAAAGATGAAGGGTTATAGGGCATTCCCACCATATATGGAACATATCTGCAGATTTCCCACAGTTTCCCACAGCTTATTGGAACTGGCCGGTCAATCAAATATCCTTCTCTGGTAGAATTGCATCAATCAAGATGTCTCTCCTTCCTAAACTTAACTATGTATTTAGATCTTTCCCTTTTTCAATCTCAAGCCAATGGACAGCTAAATTCCAGAAGATGATCGATAGATATATTAATAAGAACGGTCAGATCAGAGTTAAAAAAGCAATAATGAGTCGAAAATTTATAAATGGTGGCATTGCATACCCAATGGTTTTTCACTATCAGGAAGCAATTAAATTGGCGCAATATATAAAGTGGAGTCAACCTCTTTCCACTCACCCGGAGAACCAGATTTTAAGTGATATGCTACACAATATCGACCTTAATGCTCTATTGTTCACTCCAAAACTAGCATTAGCATACATTGACCCGAGAGCAACTATTTTGACTATAATGGTAAAAGAGTGGATAAAAATGAACAAAAAATTTAAATTCATAGAGCAATATAGTGAACTTACTCCTTTGACAACATTAGCATGCATGAATTATATCTACTTAGAACCAGAATGGAAAGACAAAGGAATATATCTACTGGGGCACATTATAGATAAAGAAAAAGGAAACATTTTAGATTATAACATGCTAAAGTTGAAATATAATATATCAACTAAACTTTGGTTCACTTCACATCAAATTTCACGAGTTTTGAAGAATATAAATAAAAACATTACTCGGCAAAGCTTAAACAACGTTGAAATTTTAATAAAGTCCCAAAATACTAGACACTTGATTTCTAAGTGTAGTGAGATCATTTATAAGCAAATACAAACGGATACAACTAGACCTATGGACCTCTGGGCTAAAGATATGCAGCTAAGGATACCTAAAGAGTCATGGCAACAAGCCTTAAAATCTCTAAATAGGTTTGTTAAAAATATAAACCAGAGAGAAGTTCAATTTAAATTACTTAATAGATGGTACTAGGTTCCCTCCAAAATCTACTTTATAACATTTAAACCAGAAATTTAATTATGCTTGAGGGATTTGAATAGTCTGTGTTTAATAAAATATGATTTATACTTCTACCTTTATTTTGTTATTACATTTGATTTACCTCTCACAAGTTTTTTATGCTTTCATATGTATAACGCGCATGGACATTTTCCCCCAATTTTAGAACTTTTCATATAGATAATGCGCGCGTTATCTACCGAAAAATACGGTATGTTTTTGGGCTAAATATTTGATTTGCTGCTGTTTGCACATGAATGTTTAATGTTAATTAATGGTGAGCTTAAAAATCAGTTTGATATGAAAATCTTTTTAAGGTGCCAAAATCTGGATTGCCCTATAATCGTTAGGGAGATTTAGAAACTTTTTGTAAGAACAGACTTCGTTAAACATTAGCGGGCAGCTATACCCAACGCGCTGGGGAAGTCTCTACTGTACAGGAGAAACAACAGACCATCAGAGATGCATATGAATTTACAGTTTCTCTCACCATCAGTTATGCAAATAGCATTGCTATTTGCAGAGCATGCAGCTTTTATTGCTAGACTGGGAGAGATCTATTGCTAAGGCTAAAAAACTACTAGGAAATCAAAGGCTGTAGACCGGAGTAGGAAATTGAAAAATGAATGGTTTTCGTTCTGCCCAGCACTTATCTGTAGTCAAATGTAAGGCCAAAATATTGAGATGTGTACTTTATTCAAAGGATTATTAATAGTCCCTTGCATCGGCCATATAATTACATGAAGATAAAGGAAAAGAAAGGTTGTTGCACATAAGTACATTGGAAAAGGCTTTTAACAGCAACATTTGAATTATTGAGACGTTTCTCTGCAGAAGGCCTCCATTAATAAATCTTACCAGAACAAATAATAAAACGAGTCTCCATATGGCAGCCTTTCAGAGATCAAAAGGAAACAGAACAATAAGATTAAAAGGTATCTATCATGAAGAGAAAGCATCGTGGGTGGGTATCTTAAAATAAAGTCTGTTGAGGAAGCCTCTTTAATGGCAATGGAAACTATAAGAAGCAGATAGAACATGCACATCTTAAGTTCTTTTTATAAAATGAAAATGTAATCCTTATTTTATTGGCAGCTCTATGTAACTGCGTAGTGAGTGGTGCTGCCACTATACTGTTCGTTTAGCAGTGGAATAATATTTGCATTGTTTTCTTATGAACACTTGCACACTAGAGTTCAAATCTCTTCAGCAGGATGTAATTATAGTCTTATCTGCATCCAAAGACCGCTTTCAGGCAATGAATAAATAAACGTAACTTTAAAAAAACACATTTTGTAATATTTAATAAATAAAGGGGACATTGAACACTATACAAAATACATCAGTACAGAAACAAATCTTCAATGAGGATACATTTATTTCCGGTCATTCTTTTAAGAATTATCTTCAACTTGCGCAAAGCGTGGCATTGCAGTTCCTTGTGTGAAACTTGATAGATGGATATATACCATCATTTATAATTTATTTTCTTCACTCAGCATTTGGATTTTCACTGGAACTCTTCCATAAATCCAAAGGTTAAATATGCAATTAAAAAATTCTTATTAACTTTTTTTTTGTCTGCTGATTCCAACAATTTATATCAATTATCTTTTTGTTGCAGTTTAGCAAAATGGCACAATCAACATTTCTCTGCTTGATTAGTATATTGAAGGGGAGCTAACTTAACACAGTTAAAGGGCCATTTACCTCACTAGAAGTGTTCTTCATAGTGTGAAAGAGCACATGTCTGTATGTTAAAATGATCTATTGTTTTTTTTTTTTTTTATTACACTAATAACAGCTAAAAATCTAGGTCTGTTTACAAACACTGCTTGCTGTTCCATGATTAACAACATCTTCCGACACCAAGCGGTGAAGGCTCTATGAAGATTGATAGTTTTTCACTGAAATTCAGGAATGTAGCAGGAGATGTTAACCCCCAATGTCATTTTTAGCTGATCCTAGTAGTCCTTTCCCTGCTCAGATGAATTTTTGAAGGGTTATCTCTCTTTCTGCTTATTCTCGCTGCACAGAGCTGTTGTTCAGTTTTGTCTGGGGCCACTGCCAGAGTCTCATGTAAACAGACATTTAATTTATACATTTCTCAGTGAAAAAACGAAGTATTACAGAAATTCAAAAATTATTTGAACATGGTTTTATGAGAACTTTACAATGGTGTACTCCAAGTTGAACTGAATTAACTATCTCTTTATATAATTTTGCTGTTATGGAAAACAAAGCCCAGACTATACCACTTATTAGTGTATTGAGCCACAAAGAACTGTGGCCTCGATCAGTAGTTTCCATTTTCCCCAAGAACCACGATAACAATGTTTATTTATACCGGTTAAATCACAGTTTCAGAACCTCTGGTTTGCATTATAACAGAAGAGTCAAGTTAACAGGATTTTACAACTAATAATGCATATAATATACAAGTACATAAAAATAAGTTATGTTGCAGTTTTATAAAAGTCTAATAGTGCATGTATTAGACCCTTGATTTACATAATGGTGCATATAGAGACTATGGGAATAAGCACCTTACTGGAATATCCTTGCAAAGCTGCCTTAGTGAGACTGTCATTCACTTCACTGTTTAGTGAATAAAGCAATGGTGGTTTTCCATGCAACCACATCCCCATCATACCCCCAGCACAGACAACATTTACATTTGTTGAAGCATTTGAAAAGTGAACACTTCCGGGCTCAGAAATACGTGTTTCTATGTTGCTCTATGCCCATTCTAGTGTGTGCACCCCTTACACCAAAGCTATTATACACCTTGCATGCGACCGCTCTGAGCTTGCCGCACACATCTGCATAAATCATGAGTATATGTGTATCTATATACAGTTTTTATCCAATATGCAAAAAGGGTCAGGTACATTTAGAGACAGATATGGTACTGCATATAGTTACTTATGTGCATGTAGACACAGTATATTTTACAGAGTTTCCTCCTTGATGGCCTTTTAAAGGGCCAGTCAAGGGACACTCCACAAACTGTAAAGAAAATTAAACATTGAATTAATTCTGATGGGGGGATACTGAGCCGAGTACACCATCTACAGCTTCTCCCAGGTCACAAAGCCAGATGGTACTCTGCCCGGATATGGGAGCGCACCAGCTCTCAGAACATGGCTCTGAAAACACTACTTCCTGGACATATATACGGCCAGCTTGGAAAATCCAGGAGCAGGTTGACGAGGAGGCCCCTGGCCCTATTGCCCCGGGACACTGAGCACCCAAAAATAAATAGGTGTGGGCAGAAATGCAAACAGAACTGCAGGAGAAGGCCCCTCAAGAGGGGCTACAGTCTGCGCAACTAAACTAAATATGATACACAGACTCTCCCTTGCCACAAAATGGACAAGTGGCGGGAGAGTCCGTGAAGTTAGCCATGCTCAGTGCACCATGAAGCACTCTCCAACTCCGCTGGTAGGACCCACCTCCAGATGGTATTGGGCGGGTCACAAAGGCAAGGATATCGAGCACAAGAGAGTACAAGCTCTTCCTTGGCATGCCGCGAAAGCATGCAATATTATGTCCCTCAATCTGGAGAGGTTGGGGACAGGAGTAGCCTGAGAGGAAATGCGAGGCTTGTGGCATGTAGACACAGTACTTACTCTGTGTAACGCTGCACGTGCAACTTGGTGCAGTCTGCTGTCCTTTAATAATGTTCTGTCCTAGGAAGTAGTAAAACACTGGCACTCAAAATATTTATTTTAGAATAAAATGGCCATTACAATCAAAAATCAAGTGGCTAATGGGGTGACAGTGTCCTTTTTAATTCTAACTGTAGAAAAATCTTGTTACAATGTATAAATACGACTTTCAACATTTATTTTATTTTTCATTTCAGGTCAGGCTGTCCCCGCAGGGTTACACATGCGATTAAATCTTCAAACGGGGAAAAACGAAGCCAAGCTTTTAGATGACGAAGATGACATAAAGAGCCAGGAAAGGTAATTCTATTCGGCTCAGTTGGGGGTATTTACCACAAGCAGCTAAGCTGGAGCACAGCCACCACAAACCTCAGAATGCATGTAATTTCAACAACATCAAATCTGGTCATCGCATATGAAAGATATAATAAAAAATGCAAGAATATAAATTAAATGAATCCTGTTTATGTGGTCAAATGTCTGTTATATTAAACAAGTTTACCAATTTTTAAAAAAGGGGAGAGGTTTTCAATGTCTGTTGCAATGAAGTCATGATTTTTTGTCTTGTGCAGTGTTAGAGTTTTATTAAAATGACATAGCAAAGGCTCCAGTTACTGCAGAAATGAAAAATACCCATATAAATATAATTACAGTTGGTTGTTATTAACACATTTGATGAGAGTTGTTAAATAATTTAACTTGAAAGTTGGGCATTTTTAGCATAAATTACATTAAAAAAAGGATTTCTCTCATTCTGAGCTTATCTTACATTATAAATTGTCTCTTACAGCAGCAGTGATAAACCACAACAGCATGACTTAAAGGACCATTGCACTATTATTATCTATTATTATCCTTTATTTGTAATTTTCCAAAATATTCTGTAGCACAATACAGGGGTTAAGTACAAGGTAAACCACATTGCAAAATAATGGAGAGCCCTGTCTTTGAGCTTACAGATGTGCTCAAAAGTCTGCATACCTTGGCAGAAATTGTGACATTTTGGCATTTATTTTGAAACTAGCGACTTCCCCGTCTAAAATGACGGCAATAAAACTTTAAGACTGGCAATGCTGTTTGCAACACAATGCGAGGCCCTCTATCTTCCGACCTCGCAATGAGCATCTTCGGCGCTCATTGTGAGCCTTTTCTTCATAATTGCAGGCCTTGGCCAACCTGCCACTTTCATGATTCGCACTGAGGCTGCACGTAAAAAAGAGGGGGGGGGGAGAGGCTTGCAATGAGGAGCTTTGGTGGTTATCGCGAGCCCTAAAATGAGCGCCTTCAGTGCTCATTGCAAGCCTCTCTCCCCTCTACTTTACGTCCTCATCTCCAATAGGTGGTGTTAAAAGAATGGGGCTTCTTGGAAATATACAACTTTATAATATGGCGCTGTAAGAATGCAACTTCTATTTACACATCCAATAGATGACGCTCTAATAAGTTATTGTTATGACTCCTTAGCGCCAAATAGATGGCAGTGTAACGATTCAGCAATGTATTACTATTATTATTTTGTTATTTATTATTTTACTAGCGACTTGCCCGTCATAAATGACGGGGCAATAAAATTTCAAGGCATGGGAATGCTGTTTGATACACAATGTAAACAAGTTTTGTACTGTGAGGACCTTCGTCGCTCATTGCGTTGTTTTTGGTTGCTTTATGCAAATGAGTTGAACGGATCCACAGAATGAGTCTTGAATTGTGTGGCATCTGGGGGTGAGGACAACGTGAGCAGACTTGTTTCTTACAGGCAGCTAAGGATTCTGTGTAGCTTTATGCAAATTAGTTGAACGGATCCACAGAATAGGTCTTGAATTTTGCGGCATTTGGGGGTGAGGAGTTTTCTGGGCCGCGAGATGAGCTCTTATGGTGCTCATTGCAAGCCCTGCTATGATCGCCTACGACACTCATTGCATCTGGGGTGATGAGGAGTTGTGCGGGCTTCGCCATGAGCGCCGTAATGGCGCTCATTGCAACCTAACAGTATAACTCATATGGCCTCGCGATGAGCGCCGCAGGCCTTCGGCGCTCATTGCAGCCTTAAGTAGTTGTCGGAATTGCGAGTTTGCCTGCGGCGCTGATCACAAGGCCAGCAATAAAAAGCGCCTTTTGGTGCTCATTGCAGCCTCAAGTAGTTGTCAGAATTGCGAGTTTGCCTGCTCATCCCCGTGTAATTTAACATTGGCGTGACGGACACATTTGCATATTTGACAACTATTATAGTTGACTAGCGACTTGCCTGTCAGAAATGATGGCAATAAAATTTGAAGCCTGGCAATGCTGTTTGCCACACAATGCCATGTTCTGCCCCCTCTGAGCACCTTCGATGCTTATTGTGTGCTCCACGCTGAGCGCCTTTGGCGCTCATTTCGAGCCTCTCCTCCCATCTACTTCACCGCTCATTACAGGCCTCTGCAACTTGCAACATCCCATGTGTCTCTTTCCACCATCTTCCCCTGTCCACTCCCTGTGTCTTTCTCCTCTGTGTCTATGATGAATCTTTGCATGGCACACGCGGACTGCTGTTTTATTTTCAAAGTCCTGCTTGCCTGGCTTTGTTCGTCTGTGTCCTGCATGCCTGTTGGTGTGTTACTGTCTTTGCCATCGTGTATTTTCTAAGTTCTGTGTGGCTGGCCTTGCTGAGCCTCGTTTTCATCTTGTTTCAAAATTTTTTAGTTTTTCCCCGCTTTATTAAAAAAGACAAAATATGCCTCAAAATAACTTGCAACCTCACTCACAGGCTCCCTGGCTCTCCCCTTGTGTTGTGTTTGAGTGTGTAAGCGAATTTGAGGCATATTTGTGTGTTTTCGACGTCTTTTTTCCAGTTTGGTGGTTTGGCCGTCATATTTTTTGCGAGCTCGTGCCTCAACGGCTTGCCTCGCTTTGCGAGGCTTACAAGAGTGACGACAACTCGCAGTTTGACAACTATTATATGTGAAATAGTTTTTTATTGAAGGATAGTGTTCATATGAAGCAATTTATTATCATATAGGTGTTTGGCTCTTTTTTAATTCATAATGATAACAGAAATCATCCAAATTACCCTGATCAAAAGTTTACATACCCTTAGTTCTTAATACTGTGTTTTGCCCCCATTAGCATTAATGACAGTACGCAGTCTTTTGTAATAGTTGTCTATCAGGCCCCTAAATCTTTCTGGTGGTATAGCTGCCCATTCGTCTTGGCAAAATGCCTCCAGGTCATTCAAAGTCTTTGGTCGTTTTTTGCATGAACCGCAAGTTTGAGATCACCCCAGAGTGGCTCGATAATATTAAGGTCAGGAGACTGTGATGGCCACTTCAGAAACCTTCACATTTTTCTGCTGTAACCCCTGGAGGGTCAACTTGGCCTTGTGCATAGGGTCATTGTCATACTGGAAAGTCCAAAAGCGTCTCATGCACAGCCTTCATGCAGATGAATGCCAAATGTCTGCCAGTATTTTCTGAAACATGCTTCATTCATCTTGCCATCAATTTTCACAACATTCCCTCATGTCTTTAGAGCTCACACCCCACAAAACATCAGTGAGCCACCACCATGCTTCACAGTGGGGATGGTATTCTTTTCACTATAGGCCTTGTTAACCCATCTCCAAATTTAGCGCTTATGGTTGTGACCATAAGCTGTTAGGCGTGTCAAGGTGTTGTCGGCATATTGTAACTGGGCTTTTTTTGTTGCATTGGCGCAGTAAAGGCTTCATTCTGGCATCTCGACTATGCAGCTCACTTTTGTTCAAGAATCGTTGTATTATGCTCCTTGAAACAACCACACCGTCTTTTCCCAGAGCAGCCTGTATTTCTCCTGAGGTTACCTGTGGGTTTTTATTTGTATTACGAACAATTCTTCTGGCAGTTGTGGATGAAATCTTTCTTGGTCTACCTGACCTTGGCTTGGTATCAAGAGATCCCTGAATTCTCCACTTCTTAAGAAATTATTGAACATTACTGACTGGCATTTTCAAGGCTTTGGATATCTTTTTATATACTTTTCCATCTTAAGGTAGTTCCATTACCTTTAAAAAAAGAGCTAAACAACTATGTTATATATGTTATAATAAATGGCTTCATAGGATCACTCTCAAACTTTCGATCTAAAGGGCTTTGGTGTGATGCAGAAGGGTGGTAGATGTGTGTAAGGCAATAGGCTCAAGCAAGTGGTGGCGGTTGTGTGTTAGGCTTGTGGAGCAAGGCAGGGAGTTCCATAGAGTAGGGGCAGCACAAGAAAAGTCCGGAAGGCAGGAGTGCGAGGAGGTGATAATAGAGGAGGGCAGAAGAAGGTTGTTAAGGGCATTATAAAATTTATGTTTGAAAACTTTGAGTCTAACTAAGAGTTTAATTAAGCAGGAAAAAGTCATATTTTTCTTCTCATAATAAATTACAAATTAAATGATGTAAAATCCTGTGATTGCAGGAGCGTGTTAACGCCATTCCAGAGTGTGTTCTGGACCACACTAGTCAGGAGGATCAGGCCTATGACGTAAATTACTATGCTGTTTAAATTGAGTAATTGCTGATATTGGCCAAAATGCCATAAGTGAATATAAGCTGCTATAAGCTGAAGGTATATGGCAAAGCCTGCCATCAATGGTTAATTTATACCACCATCCAGTTCCTAGCTCCCTTTATTAAAGTTTGTCCTGCTTTAATCGAGAGGAAGCCGACTGTGTGGTTCGGGCCTTAACTGAAATGTTGACGGATTCACGTGCTCCTGAGGCGCAGGCTGCCAGCGTTTTTCACCCTTGGCGGTTGGCAGTTCAGGTGGAAGGTCGCTGGTGCGAGTGCGGATCCTGGAGGCTTTGAGGCTGGAGATAGGGGACAGCACAGCAGTTTCCGGTGCAGGTTAGGGAGAGGATTCACGTAGCAGAGCCCAGGAGTGCTGATATGGCCTAGTTTGTAATGGTACCTCAATTAAGTGGGGGACTGTTTTCCCCTTTTTTTTTTTTTCTTGTCAAAGTTCCATAGCCTAAAGCCGGATTATTTCAGGATAAAAGGAGTTGGACTATCCCATTAATCGGTTGTTTAAAAGACGTTCTTTATTAGATGTCTTAGTTGAGCGACTTAAGGGTTTCCTCAAAGTGGGGAGACAACTGACAAGTATATTCTTACTTCCATTTGCCTGCCGGATGAGGGTGTGAGTTTACTATATCTAAAGCCGTAAAGGAGAGTTTATTATTCCAAATTTGTGGAGTGGCTCTGTAAATGAGATATCTAGTAACGTTATAATAGTAGAAGTTGTTATATAGTGGGCCATCCTCACAATACCATTTAGAAGTTTGAGTGCTAGAGCTACACTTCTTTTGGCTGGTAATTACGCATTATGTGGGTTGTCAGGATGAGTCATAATTCCTCTAAGGGGAAAAGTAGTGAAAATCTTATTAGGAGACCTACTAGGAACACGGTTAATTTGTCATTGTCTAATCAGAAAGCTAAAGATAAAAAACTTACTAAAATCATATCCCAATCTGAGCTCTCTTTAGCAGAGGAGCTATCTACCTTCAATACTTCTAATTTGGATAGTTATTCTGTTATTGAGGAGATAAAATCCCCTGTATTAGAGGGGGAAGAAGTATTGACGGTATCACTGCTAAAGAACCTGTTGAGTGAATTCCAGATCTCACTACTTAACCAGATTGTGATAGAAATGGCAAATAACACCAAAACTATGGTGGCAATAGGTATAAGGTGTACAGCGTTCGAAAAGAGGAATGAAGAAAAAAGGGAAGAAAATCAGAAACTAAAATCCTGGGTTCAGAATTTGATCTCTTTGTTAGGATCAGTCGAAGACAGGGATTATATTGGCAAATTAATTGAAGAATTTGTTGTGTTAAATGAAAAATCTGTTACATCGGAAAAAAAAAAAAGGAATTCCTTGAAAGACTATATTTTATGATAGCCTTGAGTGTTAAGAAGAGAAAAGAAAGAGGCAAGTCTCTTTGAGACTTGTATATTCAACTTAGTGTTCTTTGGCAAACAAAATGGCCCCTGATAGGGAGAAGATTGGCCAAATTGAAAATATACAGAATCAAATAATGAAAATACATCTATTGAGAATTGATAATACTATATGGAAGACACAACAAAAGCAATACCATCTCCGTAATAAAGCGAATAAAATGTTTGATAATTAATTTAAGACCACAAATAGCCCACAGAGAATTTTGAAGATATTGGACATCCTTTAATATGCAGGTACAAATTGGGAAAGTGTTTTATAAATTTTATGAGGGCTTGTACAATTTGGAACTAAAGAACGATGTAAGCAAACTCTCGATAGCTCAAATTTCCAATTTCTTAAAAACGGTGATCCTACCTAAAATTTCAGACTCCCAAAGAGAAAAATTAGAGGAGGAACTTGATGAGGGAAGTAGTTCACTCAAACCAAATAAGGCCTGGATCGGTTTGTTGGTTGCTTCTATAAGATACACAAGAACTTAGTAAACAGGCTTTTCAAGGATACATTTAATCAAATCATAGAGGGTGGTATTGCTCATCAAGAGATGTTACAGGCCTCTCTTAGGACGATGCACAAGGAGGGGAAACCCATTGAGGATTGTGCTAGTTATAGGCCTATATCACTCCTAAATCTGGATATTAAAATATATGCCAGAATTTTGGCTAGTAGATTGAATTTGATTATAAAAGATCTTATTAATATTGATCAATCAGGTTTCAAGGTCTGGACAATACGCGTAAACTAATGTTTTAGATTATTGTAATACTAAGAATATCCCTATGCTAGCCCTAGCAAGTGACGCAGAGAAGGCCTTTGATCGCGTTAATCGCGATTTCTTCGTTTTGACTATGCAAAAGTTTGGCTTTGGTGACGGAGTAATCAAGGCCATAATGGCCTTGTACTCTAATACCTTGGCATTTGTTGTAGGTCCTGGGTTTGAAACGGACAGTTTTATAATTAATAATGGAACTAAACAAGGTTGTCCATTGTCTCCCCTTATCTTTTCCCTGATTATTGAGCCACTTACGGAAAGAATTAGAAACAAGTCGAAAGTTAAAGGGGTGGTAATTGAAGAAATAAATACTAAAATTACTCTCGCTGATGACGTTATATTTACTATTACCGACCCGCTTACGTCTCTTAGTGGCTTGATGGAAATAATTCAGCAATATCGAGAGGTCTCGTATTATAAGATCAACCATACTAAAACGCAAACAATTAGTCTCAATCTGGATAATTTAACAAAAAAGGAATTAAAATCTAGGTATAATTTTAACTGGAGAAGCAACTTGATTACTCATGTGGGCATACCTTTTGTAGCTGATTTAAATCAATTAGAATTGACCTTGGGAAACTGGGGAAAATTAAATTTGTCCTGGTTAGGCAGGGTTACTGCAATTTTAAAATGTTCATAATGCCAAGAATTCTTTATCTGATGAGGTGTATTCCACTTCAAACACCCAAGCTATTACTTGGGAGATTTCAAGTGTTGATAGATAAGTTTATTAATAAACGGAGATGATTTAGTATTAGAAAGGTAGTCCTGAGCAGGACATATGATAAGGGTGGTCTTGGTAGCCCATGCTTAAAAAGTTATTTTGAAGCAGTAACGCTTTATCAGATTTTAAGACTTGTCCAAGGTAATTGGAAATTGAAATTTGTAGAGATAGAAAATACCCTTGTGAAGGGAATCGACTTGACTAAAGTTATATGGAACAAACCTCTAGAGAAAATTTGAAATGTAATCTAATTCCCTGTCCCCAAGGATCTAAAATTAAGTGGGAAAAATGGAATCTTGTATTTATTCAAGATCTTTATGATGATGAGACGCTGAAAACATTTAGTAATGTAGTCAGAAATAATGGTGTTCTGCCACAGTTCTAGCATATCGCTTTGAAAACAGAGGCGACTAAGGTTCAAGTTTCCCTGCGTGAGTTAACAAATTTTGAGCAAAAACTGAGTACAGGAGATCATGTCTTCAGTATCTCGAATTGTAGTAACATTTTGGATTCAGTGTTTCCACCTGCGAAGTCGATCGCAATGCAGAGGTGGGGATCCAACTTTGGTTTCTCAATAGAAATGGAAGAATGGTGCTTTGTCTTTGATATATAAAAATCTACTCTGCATTCCCCTCAGAGAAATTCATTTCAAGATATTTCAGAGGTGGTACTGGGTTCCCGTTATGTCACATGATTTAGATCCAGGATCCAATATGGATAAGTGCTGGCGAGCATGTGGCCTTGCGGGTACCCAGGCCCACATGTGGTGGTCGTGCCCAAAAACCAAAACGTTATGGAGGGAATGTATTTGGATCAGTTCTGTAAATCAGTGCAGTGTTTTCTGTCCTGTGGGTTGTAATCAGTGTCCAGGTGAGAGCGGGTGTGGTTTGACCTGTGTAAAAGGTTTATCTGTGTGCATTTGTGCGTTGTTCTGTTTGAATCAGTTCTGTGAGGCAGGGCAGTGTTTTCTGTCCTGTGCTCATTTATCATTGTACAGGTGAGTGGGCAGGGCCTATTTTAACAAGTGAAGAGCGAGTTTGGGAGCTTGCAATCATTTCTAGTGTAAGTGTAGTTAGTGTGTAGGAGATTGAATAAAAGGAGGGAATTCAAAGAAAAGGGGTATTACAAGAAAAAAATCGGTTTTCTTTGGGTTAAGGTGTAGAAAAGCAATCTTTATACAAATACATTGATTTGTTTTCTCACTGTATTTTTTGTAACTGACAATCATGAGTCAGTCCAGTGGCAACCTCACAGAGTGTACATCCTGTGACAGGTCAGGTGTGAGCATGTTGCCTCTCTGGAAGCTCACATTGAAGAACTAGAGAGGAGAATTGCAACACTTCATGATATTGTCACACTGGAAAGGGAGTTGGTGCTCACTGAGCACAGTTTAGCTGGGCCTAGCATGGAGGGTGGAGATGCGGCCAGGGAGGTAGCTGGGTTACAGTTACAAGGGGAAGCAAGGGGAACAGTAGGAGGAGGCGGGCCAGTTCTGAGTTGGCAAGCACCAACAGATTTGCCAGATTGAGTGAAACTGTTGGGGATGTCCATTCAGGAATGGCAATGCCAGATAGAGCTGTTCCCTCTAACAGCCGGGAGAACAGTTCTACTGGAGGAGTGGGAGGGCAGCATAGGCAGAGCAACAGATCGGTTTTGGTGGTAGGGGACTATATTATTAGGAAGGTAGACAGGATGATTTGTCACCCATATCCCAGCAATCACACAGTTTGCTGTCTCCCGGATGCTCTGGTTCAGCATGTTGTGGATCGGGTGGATAAATTATTGGGAGGAGCTGGTAATGAACCCGTGGCCTTGATACATTTTGGTACCAATGACAAAGTAAGTGGAAGATGGAGTGCCCTAATGAATGATTTTAAAGAACTAGGGAATAAGTTTACAGCAAGGACCTCCAAGATAGTATTTTCTGAGATACTACCAGTGCCACGTGCTAGCCCAGGGAGACAGAAGGAGCTTAGGGAGGTTAATGTGTGGCTAAAAAAGTGGTGCAGTGCAGAGGGTTTGGGGTTTTAAGAGCACTGGGTTGACTTCTCACTTGGTACAATCTCTATAGCAGGGATGGATTGCACCTTAATGATGAGGGAGCTTTTGTGCTAGGGGATAGGATGGTAGAATGGCTGGGGGAGTTTTTAAACTTGTAGGTGGGGGAAGGGATTATATAGAAGTATTGGGGTAAAGAGGGAAAGAGATCAATTAGTTACCTATGGGGGAGGAGAAGGGGGAGGGTTACAATAGACAGTAGGGAGTTATTAATAGGGGCCTCAAATACAGTGGCAGGCACTTCACAACGGCAGAGCCATAGCAACATAAAGTGTATGCTTGCTAATGCAAAAAGTTTGCATGGGAAAATGGATGAGCTAGAAATATTAGCAGTACAAGAAAAATGGGGCTTAATAGGCATTACGGAAACATGGTGGGATGAATCTCATGACTGGACTGTTAATCTGGATGGTTATAACCTGTTTAGGAAAGATAGGGGAAATGGTAAAAGAGGAGGAGGGATCTGTCTTTATGTTAAGCCTGAATTTAAGCCTATAGTTAGAGAAGATATTTATGCTGGCACTAACGGCATCATTGAATCCTTGTGGGTTGAGCTAAATAGTGGAGGAGCTAATTCTAAACGCATATTGGTGGGAGTATGCTATAAACCCCCAAATATAATTGAAAGTGAGGAAATACAATTATTGTTACAGATTGGAAATGCAGCTAAGCACGGGCAAGTTCTTAGAATGGGAGACTTTAATTACCCTGAAATAAACTGGATAAATGAGACCAGCAGCTCATCTAAGGGGAGCAGGTTCTTGAGTACACTCAGGGATCATTATCGGGCCCAAGTAATACAAGAACCTACTAGAAATGGGGCCATCTTGGATTTAGTCATCACAAGTAATATTGATTTAATATCAAATGTTAAAATAAGGGAACCCTTGGGGAACAGTGATCACAACACTGTCTCATTTGAGGTTGAATACAAAAAACAGAGTTGTAAGGGGCCAACAAAAACTCTAAATTTTAAAAGGGCTAACTTTAATGGGCTAAGGGTAGCAATACTACATATAGACTGGAACAAAGAACTTAAAGGGAAAAATACTGAAAATAAATGGACAACATTCAAATTCTTACTAAATAAACATACTCATCGGCATGTACCATGTGGAAATAAAAGGAATAGGAGTAAATCATATGCCATGTAGCTTAACAATGACTTAAAGATCATGATAAGGAAAAAGAAACATGCATTTGAATTATACAAGAAGGAGGGAACAGAGGCAGCTTTATGTGACTATAAGGAAATCAACAAGGCTTGCAAAAGGGCTATTAGACTGGCTAAAATAGAAAATGAGAAGTCAGTTGCAAAGGAAAGTAAAAATTATTTTAGGGTTACTCTTAAATATATTAATGGGAAGAAGAAGGAAACTATATGAACATTACAATGTGACACAGGCTGTTTGATAATTAGTCACCAGGAAAAGGTAGATGAGCTAAATAGGTTCTTTTCGTCGGTATACACAAGGGAGGTACCAGTGGTTGTGACACCGCAACAAAATGGGACCACACTACCATCACTAAATAATTTGTTAACACAGGAAGAAATCCAAAAGAGATTGGAGAAAATAAATGTTAATAAATCACCACAGGGTCTCTACCAGATGACTGGAGAAAAGCAGAGGTGATACCTATATTTAAGAATGGAGCAAGAGCAAATCTGGGGAATTATAGACCAGTGAGCCTCCCATCTGTATTTGGGAAGCCTTTAGAAGGGTTAATAAGAAACAGAATACAAGAATATGTCTATTTGAACAAGATCATAGGTAGCAGTCAACACGGATTTATGAAGGATATGTCATGTCAGACCAATCCAATTAGTTTCTATGAGGAGGTTAGTAGGAACTTGGATCAGGGCAACTCAGTGGATGTAGTCTTTTTGGATTTTGCAAAGGATTTTGATACAGTGCCTTATGGGAGACTTTTGAGCAAACCAAGGGATACAGGAATTGCAGTAAATATCTGCTCATAGATCGAGAGCTGGCTAAAAGACAGGAAGCAAAGGGTTGTTGTAAATGGAACATACTCCGATTGGACTAATGTGGTAAGTGGGGTTCCTCAAGGTTCAGTATTAGGTCCTCTCCTTTTTAACATATTTATTAATGACGTTGAGGTAGGACTCAAAAGTAGTGTCTCCATTTTTGCTAATGACACTAAGTTGTGCAAGGTAATTGTAACGGTACCCCCACTCATACAAGGGGGTGCCAAGGCCGTTTTAGTTGATCTGCCCGTCCAGTGATATAGGGACAGCTACTGCAGGACACCCATTCCCCCAAACTGGATCCAAGGGGAAAATGCTCCAAGCCTGGAACTGGAACCTCACGAATAGCTGCTAGCAGCTGAACAGGAAAAGCACCCCAAGATGCTTACACTTCTGGCAGATGCTTACACTTCTGGCAGTCAGTCTGTAACAGCATACCATGAATCCCCCCAAGAACGAGACATAAGCTCTGTGTTTGAGGGTCAAGCAGTGCACTCCCTTCTTTATTAAACACAAGACATATTAAACCATTTTCACATACACAGTAGAGGGAGGGGCTACCTGCGGTCAGCCCCTAATGGCCTCTGGCCAATCACATAGCGCCACACTGTGGGAAACATGAGACTCCTCTCAGGTCCACCCACTAGGTGTGGCTAATAGAGTCATTTGGCTTCTGACCACCAGAGGGGAAGCATGGCCTTTGCTCTATCCTGTGCCCCTGCTAAGAAGGCTGAGAAACCTCATGGAGTTATGGAGCCTGTATGTCTGGAGACTCTCTTTGTTCTGCTATCTCCCCTGTTGTGCATGTAGATAACCTTTGCTCTCAACCATCTGGCCTTAGTGACTCATAGATGGGGGTGGTCAGAATTTGTAACACATTTTTCCACATTATTCATAACTTTAAAAGTATGCATCACATTCACATAAAACGTACATTTTCAGAATCCGCATACTCCAAATACAAACATATGTCCAAATCATATAAATTGGTCCAGTGGTTCAAAAGATAGATCATAGTCCTTTCTGACCAAATGAAGCATGGCTTCCATGTCTTTGTAGGGGGGAAATCAACATGGGCCGTAGTCAAAAGGAAGTATTCGGGTAACCAGGCTCCTCCAATTCGCAGTGACGAGACTGATCTCGTTACAGTAATTAAATCAGATAATGATTTACATTACCTACAAAGGGATTTCCATAAATTAGAGAAATGGGCGGCTAAATGGCAGATGAGATTTAATACAAATAAATGTATGGTTATGCATTTGGGAAGAAAAAATTGCCATGCAGTTTATAATCTTAATGGAGCAAATCTAGGGGGAACAGATATTGAAAGGGATTTGGGAGTACTAGTGGACAACCACCTAGGTAGCAGTGCTCAAGGCCAAGCAGCATCTGCAAAGGCAAGTAAAATATTAGCATGAATTAAGAAGGGTATAGAAGGAAGGGAAGCAAATATAATTCTACCACTATACAAATACCTAGTACGCCCTCATTTGTAATATTCAGTACAATTTTGGGCACCACTTCATAAAAAGGACATTTTAGAGCTGGAACAAAACTAATAAGACGAATGGAGGGGCTAAGTTATGAAATAAGGTTAACCGATTTGAACTTATTTTCGCTAGAAAAAAGGCGTCTACAAGGGGATATGATTACCTTATATAAATACATCCAGGGTCAATATAAGGCTTTGTCAAGTGAACTTTCTGTAGCAAGAGATTTTCAACTGACAAGAGGACATCCCTTGAGGTTAGAGGAAAAAAGATTTCACCTTAAACAAAGAAAAGTGTTCTTCACAGTTAGGGTGGTTAAACTGTAGAATTCTCTACCAAAGGAGGCGGTGACAGCGAATTCGATAGATAACTTCAAAAAGGGGTTAGATATATTTTTGAATAAAGAGGGCATTCAAGGGTATTCTAGATAACTAGAGAAGGAATATTGATCCAGGGAGAAATTTGATCGCCAGTTTCTGGGGTCAGGAAGGAATTTTGCTTTTTTTTTTTTTCCTTATGAGACAATTTACAAAGTTGCAATGTTTTTTTTTTTCTGTTTGCCTTCCTCTGGATCAATTAACAATTAATAACAAATAGTCCACATATTAAAAAGATCAAGAGAGATCTAAAAAGGTTGTACTTGATGGACTAACAGTCTTTATTCAACCTCAAATACTATACTATTAATAATTAATAACAACTAATTAATTATTAACTAATCCACATACTGCAGATCAGAGGAGATCTTAAAAGGTTTAACTTGATGGACTGAAAGTCTTTTTTTCAACCTTAATTACTATGTAACTATGTAACTTGTCAAACATCTGCAATTTAAATATTGATCTGATACCTGAGCTGGTCTTATTTATTATTTTTGCCCAGGATTTTGATCCTACTACTAAACCAGTGGTTATTAATGCATTAATGGTTGCTAAGTGGTTGGTCTCCCTGAAATGGAAAGGGTAAAATCCCGATATGGAAGATTATTGTAACGGTTCCTCAGAGGAATCGATTATTGGAGAGAGATTTTGCTCAGAGAACCTTTAAGGATTCTATTAAGGATATAAATAAGTGGGTAAAATGGGATCTCTACATGTTCTTAGCAGTTGTAATGAAGCGTGCTGTTTTTTTCGTAGCATTCTTCCGCTGTATGTATTATGTGAGGATTGTATGGAATATAAGATGTATTGTTTTATTTAAAATTTTGTATGCAAAATAAAAAAAGAAATACATTAAAAAAAAATGTATAACTCTTCACTATCCATCAAAGCTATGCCTTAGTGTATTAAGTAAATATTGCCTGTCCCCCAATAGTATTTTTTTTTTTTTTTTTTTTATTTAGCCATTTCAACTTAAAAAAATCTTTGCCAACTCTCAAAATCTCCAACTCTATGAAACTTGTCCTAAATTGTCTGTTTGACAATGGCTTCCTTCTGTTCTAGAATGGAGGGGTGTTTCTTATTTATCCACTTCTTCATTTTTTTTTGCGTTTTCACAAATCTCTAATTTCAGTCTTATTCAATTATCTTAACAAAGGCTCATTGCTCCCTCCTTCCCAACCCTCTCTCCACTGATAGCCAAAACACTCAATGAGGATGTGATGTAACAAACACAAAATGGATTCCTATTCTTATAGTCTTCAAAAATGCATATTTTCCCCAAAAATATTTATGCTTTCATAGATGCTAATATTGTTAGTTTGGTACATACTTGACAAAAATATGTATTTTTTTTTCTTCACAGTGGTCCTTTAACTTAACTTAGTAATATCGAATGGTTTGTCTATAAAAGATTTCCAATATACAACATTTTGTTTAATAAAAAAAAATAAGTTGTGTATATTTAAACAAAACTAAAATGCAGGTGCATTATTAGACAATTCCTCTATACAAAGAATAGTAATAAAACACATTTTGCTTTTTTTTTTCTACCCATGGATATCAAAGTGAAATGGTAGATTGTGGAATAATATGCAGCACATCATGTTGAAACTGCATGGAGCCTCACTGTGCAGGCAGAACAGCATCTCTGTCGGCTGTGGGAAATAATATGACTGTAAGGGGCCTTCCTCATAGTACTGGTAGACAATGTTGCGATTGGTCTAAAAAATAAATGATGTGCCTCTAAGTTCTGTGACTCTCTGGTGAGGGCCAGATTAAGCTGATTCTGTACCCCGGGTGCAGTAAGTTACATGTACAGGAAAATGGAATCACTTCTTTGCTTGCTTGAAAAAACTATCAAAGACAAATTTTACGTTTTAAGTCAACTCCAGAAATACTATAATTATTAAATATTAATAAGACACAACCAAGATTCTAGTACATTCTCTCATCATATCTTGTCTTGACTACTGCAACTCTCTTCTTGCTGGCCTGCCCCTCTGCTAGACTCATCTACCGTACTAAACGCTCAGTGTCTGCTGCACCTCTCTCTCAATCACTCCACTGGCTTCCCGTAGCCTCCAGAATAAAAGTTAAAATCATGACCCTGAACTTAAAAGCTCTCAACAACAGTGCACCCCCTTATATGTCTGCTCTCATCTTTAAATATTCCCCCACCCGCTCTCTTCACTCTGCTAATGACCTTCTTCTTTCATCCTTCTTATCACCTCCTCTCACTCCCGCCTTCAGGACTTTTCTTGCGCTGGCCATATTCTCTGGAACTTCTTGCCTCACTCCACTAGACTATCCTTCTGCCTCAAATCCTTCAAAACCTCACTAAAAACACATCTGTTTAAAGAAGACTATCCCCTGCCGCCTTAACATGTACAATGCATCTTTCACCCTCCTGTACCACACCCAAACCCTTTAGATTCTAAGTCTGGAAGCTTTCAATGTTACAAGGCGCTTTAAGGAAAGCACTATGGGCACTGGATTCTATGCTCGAAGACAGGGCCCTCCATTTTTTGTAATGTATTAATATTGTTTTGCCTTGATCACAAGGCATGTAGAGCTCTACAGAATAATGAGATACTAATGCAAAGAAAGCTCAAAACTGAAACAACAGTCGAGGAAGCCCTGGCGAACAGCCGGAAAAATATTTAAACTAGAACCTATTCCAATGCATGGTTGGTACAGGGCTGGGTGCTTAGCATTGACCTAAAGTGCAAGTCCTGTGCAAAATGTTACTCTCCTTGATGCACCCTAGATACCCACCCACTTTCCCATAAGGTAGAACTGGAATTGCCTCTGGTTGGAAGGGTTTGATCACAAAGTACCCCTTTCAGATATTTTGAGCCTTTGTTTTGTTAGTTTTCTATGCTTTCAGTTGACCTATGAAATTGAAGTAGCCATGAATGCCCAGTAATACAGATGACAAACAAGTATTTTTTTTATTTACATCTCTTTCATTTTGTGTATATAAAAAATAATAATAATATAAAATACAATCAGACATAACAAAAACTATACATAACATAATAAAGAGACAGGAACTAGAACAAACAACCTTAAGGTGCAGGGCAGACTATCCTTCCGTCAGATTACCGTGTATCGGTGTCCAAATACTTATTCCATGACGCCTACTTCAGGGATGTTCTATTTCTATGATCCCCATTAGTTAGTGCAAAAATCAATTTCTAATACATTTCTATTGCAGTCTGCAATAACTCTTATTTCATTCCACGAGGGAAAAGAACCTACTTTCGAGGCTATCAGCTATTTAATAAGCAAGAGTATATGTACTAAAGTACCTTTGTGATTATTTTCTATTTCCACTGGAAAAAATGTGAAAGAGAAGAGATTCTGGTGAAAAAGTTATATATCTATATTTCTTGATAAATGTGGGATACACATATTCCAAAATGTTTTGATCTTCCCACACGACCACCACATGAGTTCCCATTTCCAAGCATCCTCTCCAGCAAAAATCTGAATGAATACTAGAATCTATTTTATTGAGTACCTTCAGTACCCTATACCATTTATTCAATACTTTAAAGTGTGTTTCTCTCAATTAACTATACTTTATATTTGTTTCCATTAACAAACAAGCATCAAACCAGATATTTTCATCCCACCTTACCCCAAGGTCTTCTTCCCATTTGATCATCCCTGCTGATTTGTTTTTACCCACCTTTTCTAATATTTTACCACAATGGGAAATCGAAGTATCACTTTTAACCTTTAGATATTCCCTTTCCAATCTGGTAAGCACAAACCTATACTCTGAGTTGATCAGTAATTGCCGCAATGTACCATAGTGAAGCCAATAGGAAATGGGTACATTATAAATCCTCTTTACATCCTCAAATGATTTGATATGAACATCAATCCAAAGGTCTCCAATCCTATTCAAATTCCATTCTCTCCATTTAACCTTAGGCTCAATTCTATTTAACTCATAGAGCATTTCAAGTGGGGCTGCTGGAGAAGGGAAAGGAAGCAATTCCTACTTTTTGTTAATAGTATACCAGGTTTCCAAACAATTCTTGATAACCAAGGGCATTGTCACCACATCCCTTCTTGCCATTTCCCTCTGCCACATCATATGTTCTAACCTCCTCCCATTACTAAGCTCTTGCTCTATCTGAATACAGTTAGGAGAACACTTATTTCTCTATATTTAAAAAAAATGGCTTATAAGCTTCCGCATAGTCATTTACATTTAATGATGCTAACCCACCATACCTCACTTTCTTTTTAGTCCATATTCCATTTACTTTTGCTTTGCGATCTCTATTTATAAATTGGTCCTTTGAAATTTTATAATACTACTCTTGTGAATTTTTAACTGAATACTTCTTAGAACATACACTATAACCGTTTTTATACTTGCTATCCAACTAACCCATGATAAATTCAGTATGCTCCAATTTTTAATTTTCGTATAAATTGTACTAAACAATTTTCTTAGATTATTATCCATTATAGAAAGTAGATTCGGACTCAACCTTATTCCTAAATGAGTAATAGAAAGATGACAAACAAGTTTTGAAGTATACGTGGATAACATTTTTAATATACAAATATTATAATACAAATAAGTAAAAAACAAAACGTGCAGAAATTAATCAAAAAATAAAACCGTCATTTTTTAGTAAAATCAGAAACATTTGGGACAGAAAACACAAATTTAGGGAGTGTTTTGAATAAGAACAAAAAAGTGCAACTCCATAGAGCTACCTATTGTATTCAGTTTAATATATGCTTGTATGATGGTTCAAACCGTATGCAACTCCTGAGTGTTTGCCTTTTATTCCGAGTGATGCCTTTATGTGCTTACTGTTTGTGCGTGCGCCAGTCTGGGTGCCTGGTTTCTGGATGCACACATTATCTGTGTGAGTGACAGTTGCTCCACTTCTCTTATGGATTTTCTTACAAACACTGACTGAGGCAAAGATGAAATCTATAAAAGTCTCCTTACTGATGTCTATCTTCCCTGTTTTTTTATGAACCGTAGACCGTATCCTGGGCTGTGTGCACGATACCTCCTAAGGTTTATGTTTTCTTGAGCTTGGTCTAGAGGCAGCTTTTTAATATTTATCATCCACAATTATTTTGGAATCTGCAGGAGAGAAGCCATGAATATACAGAAAGATCACTTGTCATCTTATTTTAGCTGTAATTGCCAAAAGATCGTCTGTGAGGTGAAGAGGCCAAAATAAGACATTTGGCATTAAAACTGGATGTCCTGCTGCAAAAAAATGCATTCTGCTGATTATTCTTGTTGATGCTTTGAAAGGAAATGTAAATATCTTGGAGTAAGACTGGTAAACTTAGGAATATAGATTTGATGGCAGACAAGAGCTAATAGGCAATCTCTTCTACCCAATCTATAGAGAAATGCTTGGGTTAATAAATCAACAGGATAGCTTAATTTAGTTATTTTACTGTGTTTGTCCCTAGCACTTCTGCTTAAAGGCTGCACTATTTATACATATTTTCCCTAGTAATCACATGTTGCATAAAAATCTGACAATATGCAGCTTCAAATTGTGACCTGTTCTTGCATTGCTTTTACGGATACATTTAATAACTGCTAACAGAAGGAGATTCCGTTCTTAACTATATTGAATACAGGTATATCCCGCTTAATGCTACCCCTTTGATTCATCATGGCGTTCTTTTTCCCTGTAATTGCCTGCTTCGAGCTAAACCTTGCGTTTAGCCCTTTAAATCCCGATGTCTGATTCACCATAGCGCTTTCTCAGCACTATGCTGATGAAATGTCCTGTTTAGGAACACATGTGTAAATTTATTTTTTTGATAAGTTACTCGTACAGTCCATGAAAAATTGACTATATTTTGTATTGGCTATGTTTTTATAAAGTAAATAATTCCTGAGATATTTAGCTCTGTTTGTCTGCATTATTATGCAAACAAGTGTTTCTCATATGCTTATTATCTGCCACTTAGATTAGAAGCAGGACCATCTACAACTTATCTACCAGTATGTAACTTTTGTCACATTTGTCTTATCACTATTGTTATTCACTTTTTTTTTATAAAGTGCCAAACACAGGGGATTTAGTGAGTATATAACTGATATTAGCGCAGTTTGGTTGTTTTTGTGGTGGCAAAAATTAATCGATCTAATGTATATCACTATCTAGCTTGAGGGCTCTGAGCTAGCTTTGGGGCTTTAAGGCAAGTTGAGCCTTCCAGTGGAGGCGGTATCCCCTCGAGCTAGCTAGTCACACATTTATTAATATACACTCTTATGTCCCGCTTTTAGCTATCATTTATTTTATATGGTGCCATTTATTATTATTATTCTCTCAATAAATATTTATGTTTTAAAAAAGTATACCGTATTGGTCCGAATATAAGCCGCACCCGTAAAGTTCAAGGGGAAAAAAGAGAAAAAAGATAGTACTCAAATATAAGCCGCACCCGTAAAATTGTAGAGAAAAAGACTCTCAAAGTGATCAGCTATTGCAAGAAACAGGCTTTCTAATTAGCACTGTAGCTTTTTTTTGCAGGTTACAGGCCTTACAGGATGTTAGAATCACTAAAACCGTAAATCGCGATTCAATACCGCAGTCTAAAGCACGAAAATCTGCACCCTTAACTCGCAATCTCGCAAATCGGCAGTAATTTTGCGTTCGCGAATAGAAGCCGCACACGTAACAAGCAAAGTTCGCAAATCGGCAATGATTTTTTTACAATCGCAAATAGAAGCCGCACCCATAACTCGCAAGCTCAAAAATCGGAAAAAAGGTGCGGCTTATATTCGGACCAATACGATAATACAATTGGTGTCTATGCACTTGGAAAATAGGCTTGCTAATTTTCTTGTATAGTGGCAAAAATGTACCCCAATTTTATCATATAATTTAGAATAAAGGATTGTGAGAAACAATGCTGAATATCTCTAGAAAGTTTTAGAGTGTAATATCCAATTTTCAGTTGTTTAAGATGAAATCAGCTTGTTGTTTGGCTGGCAGGGTCACTATTTCCATTATAAGTCATGTCTTTTAGACCATGAGTGATTTTAATTGTTTCTATTTCGTTAATGTTCTTTTAGATATAAAGCACAGTATTATCGGTGGCATCTTACTAGCAATCAAACGACTCTTATTTGTATAGACCTCATAGAGACTGATCCCTAAGAGTTACTTTACCACATTTTGAGACCACAATAATAAGATGTTCAAACCATCCCCATTCCAAAGGAGTACCAGTTTAGATTAAAATAGTGAAGAAATACACCTTCATTTTGACGGAATCAAATCACACCAACAGGTTCAAGTCTCAAGCCAGATCATCTTCAAATAAAACTACCGTAATTTAATTTATACATAATAAATAAAGAAATAGTGCCACTGTTCCTTTGAATTTCAAGTTCATCTTTTAGCTGTAGATAGATAATTATTGTTTTCAATATTTGATTTAAGTTTTTTTTTTATTTTCTTCTCAAGTATGCGCAAGGGCTCTTTCATTTCTGGTGGATACACAGCAAAAAAACTCAAGGAGGCACTATCTAAAGTCAAAGAAGGTGTTGAGATAAAAGATCCTGAGAAAGATAAGGTACAGTATCTATTTTGAGTCCTCTTTTTCTTTCTATGTTCTGATTAAGCATATCACACCTTTTCAGTAGCAAATTTAGGAATAGTAAACATTACTATTTCAATATTAATTTTAAATTGTAAGAATGAATCTATGTATCTCTCCCACAGTATATCCTAAACCAGATCTCTTTTTTAAGTATATTCTTCATATACACATTAAAATGGTAAATAACACATGTGTAAGATAAACATATAATATCTGACTTAAAAGACGCCAGAAAAGCATGAATTCCTTTTCCAGAGTTCCAGCAAAGAAAGGAAAGTATATCCAAGCAGAGCAATATGGCCGTTCATTTAATTTTTTGTGTGATTGAGGTAAAATAGTTTAAAACCATACAATAATGGCAATGATCTATAGCAGTTTAATGCCTACTGAATAAAGTCCTGATGTCTGGTTGCTGATGTTTCTTTGTGTTTGCTGGGTTAAAACTGTTATTGTCCTGGGTCCTAGTCTATTTCGGGGCTGCATCCCGTCAGAACACTGGGGTGTGTGATTGTGCCACAGCTCCACCTGGTGGTGTAAAAATTTTACTGCAAGCAAAGAACTATTCCAACCTCCGATCTGGCTCATAAGGCGCGCCGACAGAAAAGGCCTTGAGCTGTGAGAGGCGCGCCCGAGGCCCTGGGGGGCCGAGTGCCTGCGCCAAACATAGCGATGGCCTCGCTGTCAACTCAGCGCCGTTCGAGTCGCGCAACTTCAGGGGATGAAATAGTTCTTTGCTTGCAGTAAATTTGTTGCACCACCAGGTGGTGCTATGGCCAGCCGAACGCCCCAGTGTTCTGACGGGATGCAACCCCGAAATAGAGTCTTCCAAGGATCTAGTCTAAGACAGGGGTCGGCAAGTTCGGTCCTGGAGGGCCACACACATACCTGGGTTCGATGATATCACTGCTGTGCATGGGTGAGTCATTTACTTCTTTAGTCATCCTGATTAACTCACCTGTGCACAGAAAGGATAACCTCAAATCCAGGCTTGTCTGTGTCCCACTAGGATCAAACTTGCCCACCGCTGCTTTAAGAGTTCCAGTTTTCATGATGATTAGAGTTTTATAATTACAAAATCATTTAGGAATGATTTAAAGAAGCACTTATTATTATTATTACTATTTCATTTATTTCACGGTCAGATAATGCAATGTAACCATTGCTGTCCATCATCATTATGGTTTATGGTTGTTAATTAGATCTTTGTTTTTGCCAAATTTATAATCCCCTTTTATTTATATATATATATTCAAGTTTCCTGCTTTGCAATGATCACTTTCGGCGTTCATCGACAGATATAGAAGTACAGTGTAAAATATAAAAAAACTTAGTAGAGTGAATTAATAAATGAATATGAATTAATAAATGAATATGCTTTACCTATTTATATTTAATATGTAGCAATCAATATCCTGAAGAGCTAACAATGTCTTTGGATTTTCCTGCATCTGAAAATGTCCAGTTGGCCTGTTGATCACCTGAGGAAAAAGTGTCGGCAATGTGCCAAGTGTGCAGTGTAAATAGGCTGCGTGCGCAAGGCATAGCCATTTGTTTAGGCGGGTTAAGCTCCATTTTAGAATCGTAAAGATATTATTTGCAAGTTAGTGTTGTAAAATGGCGTCTTTTTTCTATGTGTTACTTGGCTCGCGAGCATTTTCCGTCATTTGTAATGGTATATTTTGTATCTCCTACATTCCTGGCTAACTCGTACATGCCTGGCTGTGATTTGCGCGCCTCGGTCTCCTTTAGTCTCATTTTCAATTTTTTCGGCCACCATTTTTTTCTCTCACTTAGCCAATTTTCGAGTGCCGAAACTTGGTAAATTCGGCTTAAATTTGCATGCAACCTCACACTCAGGCGTCCTGGCGTTCCACCCCATGCTGAGTGTGAGTGTTTTTTTATTTATTTTTTTGTCTTGTGTTTCGTGTTTTTCGTTTTCCGCGGTTCGGCCGTTCACTTCATATTTTTCTGAGCTCAGTTTGCGTACTGATTCCGGCCTACGTTTTTCAACTGCTTGCAACCTAAGGCAATGACGCGTTTCCTAACTGATTGAAGGCTAAGTCCCGCGTTTTTCAATGCCTCAACGGGTCGCCTTTCTTTGCGAGTCTCGCAGGCAATGAGCGCCTCCGCCGCTCATTGCCTAAGTGCTCCGAACTCGAAAACTTCCATGCCTCAACGCCTCGCTATGCGATGCTCGCAAGTGTAACAATGAATCGCAGTTTGACAACTATTATATGTGATTAATCCTTTTTTTATAAGGATCAACATTTTTACTCCATTCTATATACAAGTTGCCAATAAATATGTGACACATAACACATGTCAATGCAAAACTTCCATATAATACTCATTATTGTGGTAGGATCTGAACATATTTGTGCTAGAAGGTACAGAGCCTGTGCTTAAAAACGTGCACATTTTATGCCCTATTTTTGCAGACCTTATTAATCCCAAGCATCTAGTGTCCTTGTACTCACCCCTGGCATATTTTTTTATGATTACACTTAGCAAAGAAGATTCCAAGCCAGATATGTAAGTGTGAATGGTCATACACCAGATACACTGGAGCGGAGTGCAATCTAACAGCTACATACCACACGCCAGGAAGCTGACAGATGGGCTGCAGAGATTTTTTTGCTCTACTGTCCTTTTTCTCGTCATTGTCACTAATAATGTTTGACAACTCCTCCATGTTTAGAAAATGCAATATAAGTAAAGCTATAAAGTATCAAATTCTCTTATTTTCTTATGAGAAAGTTATATTAAATCACATAAAATGTATTCGAAAATAAAATGTAAGCAATATTGTTAGATCACACAGTGTGTGTCTATAACGGGCACTGTAGACACATTTTATCATGTATTGTGCTTTAATCATTATTACAGTTGTGTTGTTTGTGTGAAAAATAACTATATACTATATTGGAAACTAGTACTGTCCAGTTTCTTTAGTGAGTGGGATCAGAGTTTTTTTTGGCTGATAGGCTGGTGGATCAGATTTTAAATAATTTAAAGAAATGTATGTATATATTTACATATTTAAATAGTCCAGGGATGTATGTACTTATGATTATGTTGATATATCCAATGGGCACATTCTCATCAACTGGACTAATTATTATTATTATTATTATTGTTTCTTTGTAACACACCAACATATTCCATAGGATTAGGGCTTTATTCTTTTTGTAGATGAATTGAATAAGTTGCCTTTACCTATTAGTTTTACGAACAATTATAGTAAATATTCCATCAATTATTTAGACATGACCGTTTATATGATGGTTACTAAGCTTGGCACTGCTGTATATAGAAAATAAACATAATTTCTTATTTGCTTCTAGTTTTTGCTCTAATTTAAAGAAATCTATCCCTTATTCACAATTTTTGAGACACAGAACACACTTTTTTGGAAGCACAACTTCAAGATATGGTTATACTTTTTTGGAACTTGGGTATGATTCTACTTTAATTTATAGCTTGTGGAAAGCAAGAATGAACTATATGAATAATGAATATATACAGAAAGGAACAATTAGGATGGAAATATTTACTTTTCACTTATCTTACACTACAGCTGGAAAATAATTAGAAATATTGTTATAATAGGTGCATAGTTTTACGATACTTTGATTGTTTAACTTGTAAATCTATGAATTCTTGTATTTATTTTGTTCACTCTCATTCGGGGAGAAGTTTACCTATTGTATCAGTATATTTATTGTACACATTTTGATTGTCTACTGTGTGGGCAAATTGCAAAAGTGTGTTAATGATAAACTAGTGGCCAGAATGGTATTAAAAAAAAGGCATTGGTTACCTTCACGTTGTGTGATCATAGATTTTGTTCCACCTCTTAAGCAGATTGGTAATGGAACACAATACAAAAGGCTTGTATAACTTTGCCAAGTTTTACTAAAATGTAGCCAGTAATACAAAAATATTAAACCAATGCAAATCAAACAATATAACAGGCCTAGCTGTCACTGAAGCACAACCTTAAGTAAAAAAAGAAGAAAAAAACAACTCACATATAATGAGGTGCTTAAAATAGAAGCGCTTAAAGACTAGAAATACGAGTGCTGTAATGGCCGAATGGCAAAAGATGATGGCATATACTATCCTTCTGCTTCAGCTGAGTATTGATATCATCAGTACATCTATATGTGTTCTTTTGTGTATATTAATTATTTATTATCACTGAGGAAGCTGTGATGGGCAAAACTTGTTTGATAATTGTTTAAATTGTTTTAGACTTACAGTCTTTTCATGTATATATGTTTTTACCTATTTGCGCAACAACATTTTTTTGTCTGGAAACTATTAATAGCCCAATAAACATATGGTAGGACACACCATTTAGGTGATAGTGTGTGTTTCTAGTGTTATCCTTAGAAATCACAAATGTTTGGTGCTATATTTTTGCCTGCTACATACCATATAGGAGTGACATCTTCCACATGGACTGTATTACTAAACTTGGAGTGCCATATAGGATCACCTTAAGATGTATACCATCTGAATTGTATCCACTCATCGAGGACTGGATACCGGCTGTACAAAATCCCCAGGGATATCCTCTTTGATGCTTTACAGATACCTCATAACTTTGAGGGTTTTACATGTGAACAGATCAATAGTTTGACAATCACTGGCCTACTTTCTTGAGATTTCCAGATCTCCACTCTGCTCCAAACGGTCATACATTGCAGTCTCTGTGTGTCCTGTTGTGGGTCAAGTCACTGTGATGGACACTCCCTTGAATATATCTTCACGAATCTCTACACAGTCTCCAACCTTGTCATCTCCTTTTGTCTATCTGACTACCAAATCCTAACCTGTAGGCACAAAACACCTTCCTTTCCCTGCCCTTTTTCAGTCCCTGCCACTAGAACCTACAGAAACATCCAATAACTTAACCCACATCAATTTTCCAATGTGCTTCAACCCGTGCCCCCTTGCCATCCTCACCTGCTCTGATATTTCCACCTCACATTACAACAAGATACTAACGTCAACCCTTGACATTCTTGCCCACACATCCACCAAGGCCAACCTCTTAGCTCTCTTCCACCACTATGGCACACTATGCTACATCCAGAATTGCTCCTGCACTGCTGAACTGGAGGAAATCTTGCATTTCAACACACTTCCTCCATTACAAGTTTATTCTACACTCCTACTTCTCTGCTCTTAATCTTGCTGAACAACACTACTTTGCATTGATAATATCAACTCTGTCTTCCATCCCCATATGCATGTTCGCTACATCCAACACACTCATCTACCCATCCCCGCCTCCTCCCCCTTCCTGTCTCTTAAGTGCAGACTTTGCCAACCACTTTAGAAATAAAATTGATAACAACCGAAACTAATTCTCGTCTCAACAAATTGACAACACCCAGCATTAGCCATTCCCCAGTCCAACATCTATTATGGACTACTTTGACATTGAAACCGAGGATCGTGTTTCTGGTCTCCTATCAAACTCTCACTTTATAATTTTCCCACTTGATCCTATTCAATCACAATTCCTCCCCTCTCTACCACTTATCCCAGCTCTCACTCATCTATTCAACCTCTCCCAAAATGTCTCTGCCATCTAAAAAACACATTTTATTTACTCCCTGTCTTAAGAAACCCACATCTGACTCAGGTTCTACATCTAACTATCACCCTATCTCTTTACTTTAAAACTGCCTGAGTGACTCATTTACAACCACCTAACCCAATTCCTTTCCTTCCCCCTCCAATCTGGCTTCCAGCTCCAAGACTCCAGAGACAGCGCTCACAAAAGTCACTAATCACTTGCTCACCCTCAAGTCAAAGGGTTGCTTCTCTATTCTAATTCTTCTGGATCTCTCTGCTGCTTTTGTTATAGTTGACACCCTAATCATATCCAAATTCTCCACTCCCTTGGCATCCATGACACCGCTCTTTCATGGTTCACATCTTATCTAGAATATCAAACATTTTATCTCCTCTGGTATTTCTTCTTTGCCACTTCCTCTGACAGTTTGTGTACCCCAAGGTTCAGTCTTAGGCCCCCTCTTATTCTCTATCTATACATCCTCCTGGGGCCTTGGTACCCAAGTCTTATGGACTTCTTTATTGTCTCTATGCAGATAATACTCAAATCTACCTCTCAGCACCAGATCTTTCCCGTCTTCTGGCACATGTTGCCAACTACTTCTCAAGCATATACTCTTGGATGTCCGCTTGTCAACTTAAGCTCAATATGTCAAAGACTGCGCTCCTTATCATCCCACTTGCTACTTCATCTTCCACTCCTCAAATATCGCACACTGTTGATATTGCCATTGTCACTCCCACTTCTCAAGGGTGTTGTCTTGGGATTCTATTGAACCCTGCCTATCTTTTATTTCTCACATACAATCAATAACTAAATCATGTTGTGTTCACCTAAACAGTATCTCCAAAATACGTCGCTGTCTTCCACAAGTCACAACTAAAATTCTAAACCATTTTCAAATGTTATCTTTCCTCAACTACTGCAACTTGCTCAACTTCTCAACTTCAATCTATAATGAACACCTTCAGTACACTCATCTACCATACACAACACTGTGCAGCACCCCTCTGGCAGTCATTCCAGTGGCTTCACATAGCCTCTAGAAGAAAATTTTAAATCATGACCCTAACATACAGTGGATATAAAAAGTCTACACACCCCTGTTAAAATGTCAGGTTTCTGTGCTGTAAAAATGAGACAAAGATAAATCATTTCAGAACTTTTTCCACCTTTAATGTTACCTATAAACTGTACAACTCAATTGAAAAACAAACTGAAATCTTTTAGGTGGAGGGAAGAAAAATAAAAATGAGAAATAATGTGGTTGCATAAGTCTGCACACCCTCTTATAACTGGGGATGTAGCTGTGTTCAGAATTAAGCAATCACATTCCAAATTGTGTTAAATAGGAGTCAGCATACACATCATTTAAAGTGCCTCTGATGAACCCCAAATAAAGTTCAGCTGCTTTAGTTGGTCTTTCCTGAAATTTTCTTAGTCGCATCCCACAGCAAAAGCCATGATCCACAGAGAGCTTCCAAAGCATCAAAGGGATCTCATTGTTAAAAGGTATCAGTCAGGAGAAGGGTGCAAAAGAATTCCAAGGCTTTAGATATACCATGGAAGACAGTGAAGACAGTCATCATCAAGTGGAGAAAATATGGCACAACAGTGACATTACCAAGAACTGGAGCTCCCTCCAAAATTGATGAAAAGACGAGAAGAAAACTGGTCTAGGAGGCTGCCAAGAGGCCTACAGCAACATTAAAGGAGCTGCAGGAATATCTGGCAAGTACTGGCTGTGTGGTACATGGGACAACAATATCCCTTATTCTTCATATGTCTGGGCTATGGGGTAGAGTGGCAAAACGAAAGCCTTTTCTTACGAAGAAAAACATCCAAGCCAGGCTACATTTTACAAAAACACATCTGAAGTCTCCTAAAAGCATGTGGGAAAAGGTGTTATGGTCTGATGAAACCAAGGTTGAACTTTTTGGCCAGAATTCCAAAAGATATATGTTTGGCACAAAAACAACACTGTACATCACCAAAAGAACACCATACCCACAGTGAAGCATGGTGGTGGCATCATCATGCTTTGGGGCTGTTTTTCTTCAGCTGGAACTGGGGCCTTAGTTAAGATAGAGGGAATTATAAACAGTTCCAAATACCAGTCAATATTGGCACAAAACCTTAAGGCCTTTGCTAGAAAGCTGAACATAAAGAGGAACTTCATCTTTCAGCATGACAACGACCCAAAGCATACATCCAAATCGCCAAAGGAATGGCTTCACCAGAAGAAGATTAACGTTTTGGAATGCCCAGCCAGAGCCCAGACCTGAATCCCATTAAAAAACTGTGGGGTGATCTGAAGAGGGCTGTGCACAGGAGATGCCCTCGCAATCTGACAGATTTTGAGTGTTTTTGCAAAGAAGAGTGGGCAAATCTTGCCAAGTCAAAATGTGCCATGCTGATAGCCTCCTACCCAAAAAGACTGTAATAGTCTGCTGTAATAAAATCAAAAGGTGCTTCAACAAAGTATTAGTTTAAGGGTGTGCATACTTATGCAACCATATTATTTTATTTTTATAGTTTTTCTTCCCTCTACCTAAAAGCTTTCAGTTTGTTTTTCAATTGGGTTGCATAGTTTATAGATCACATTAAAGGTGGAAAAAGTTCTGAAATTATTTATCTTTGTCTCATTTTTTTTACAGCACAGAAACCTGACATTTTAACAGGGGTGTGTAGACCTTTTATATTCACTGTATATAAAGCCCACTGTGCACCCCTTTATATCTCTGCCCTCATCTCAAATTACTCCCCAGCTGCCCTCTTCTCTCTGTTAACGTCCTTCCTCTTTCATCCTCTCTTGTTACCTCCTCTAACTTTTGCCTTCGGGACTTATTTGTATTCATATAAATCAGTGGAAGAGCTAGAAAATGGAGGGCCCTGGTGCAAATAAAAAATTGGAGCCCTCTTTCAAGGTGGTGGGTTATAACAAATTGTTTGTTCTCCCCCCATACTAGTTTACTCAGTGCTCTTCCCCAAGACCCGTTCTTACAATATCTCCCCTCCCAGGATATCTATCCTCTATGGTGGAGGCTGGTGTAACCAAGGGGGCCCAGTCCTTCTCAACATCCTCCCACAGCACCCACCCCTCTTGGCATCTATCCCTACATAGCACCCAGTCCTTGTCAGCAGTCATCCCCTCTCAGCATCCATCCCCACACAGCACCCAACGCTCCTCAGCACCCATTCCTTTCTTCTTTGCTCTCCCTCACAGAACACCACCCCTTGTACTTTGCTGTCACTATGTAGCCCTTGATCTCTTTTCGTCTTCCCTGATAAACATCCCAGAGCACTGAACTGCTCTACACTGCCACCTCTTGGAACTTGCGTAGAAATGCTCTTTTTTAAACAGACATGCAACCAAGTGGTTTGTAAACAGACTGCAATTTTCTTCAGCTATTACGAGTGTAATAAAAAAAAAATATATATATAGATCATTTTAACATATAATCTATATAAGATAAATGGCCCTTTAAATTGTTGCGGTGTATTATTTTAATATTTCTAGGTTTGTAAGGAGAACTTCCCTGGCAGATTATTGGCCATGATTACTACAGTGTGGCAGGGATATGATTGTTTTATCCTCATATTGCCATTCTTTTGAGTTTAAATTAGCTATGCCTGCACAAATAAGAGGCTCACTATTGGCCTTAGACTACATAAACTCTCAAGTTTGTTTCAATTCACTAGTCATGCGATCAAACACATTGCTTTTTTTGTCTGTGTTACTTTGTCTGTGTTACAGTGAAGGCGTCTTTTAAATGCATGCTATACCTTTTAGACTACAGCAACCCTTTAACCTGTTACTGCTATCAGTGATAAGTACATATATGTATACAAATAACAATGGATTGAGTTAGAAATGGCCAGTCCAATTGACCATAAAAGTATAGAGTAAATGCTACATACAATGCTACAGTTGTCCAAACCAAAATATCTCCACTTATTTAATATATGTACTGAAATCACATTAATTTAAGCCAGTTTCATGTATCTAGTTTAAAATGAACGCTCTGTAGCCCAAGCATGAATTTTCAGATTACCTATGTTTTGAATTAAACAAATTCAATTATGTATGCAAGACATAATGGGAGTATTTATATAGTTTTATAAAGATGTTGTTTTGTAGGACGCATGTTATCCTCACACCCAGTTTTCGACAAACCTAAAAAGAGTCATCAATGGTTATTTTCTATTAAAGGGATTTGTTGCTTAGTCATTCAGTCATGTTCAACTATCCATGACCCTGTTGACCAGAGCACACAAGGTACACCTGTCAGTCACTGCCCTTCTGAGATCCATCAAATTCATGTTCATTGCTTCAGTGACCTCATCTATCCATCTCCGCCTCTGCTGTCCCCTTCTTCGCGTGCCTTCAACTTTTCCCAGCATCAGGAGTTTTCTCCAGGGAATGCTGTCTTCTCATGATATGGCCAAAATATTTGGGCTTCAGCTTCATGACCAAACTTTCCAATTTGTCTTCATTTCCTTTAGCACTGACTTTTTGGACCTTCTTGCCGTCCAAGGGACTCGAGTCAGTTTTCAAAAACCACAATTCAAAGGCAACAATTCTACGATGCTCAGACTTCTTTATGGTCCTACTCTCACATCCGTATGTTACTACCAGGGATACCATAGTTTTAACTATGCGGACATTTGGTGATAGTGTAATATCTTTACTTTTTACTAGCTTGTCCAAGCTTACCATAGCTTTCCTCCCCAGAAGCAAACATATTTTAATTTCATGGCTACAGTCACCATCTGAAGAGATCTTGGATCCCAAGAAAATCAAATCTGTCACTGCCTCCACTTCTTCCCTATCTATTTGCCAGGAACTGAGACTGACGCTTGCTATGATCTTTGTCTTTTGCAGGACAACTTTTGCACTCTCCTCTTTCACCCTCATCAATAGGTTCTTTAGTTCCTCCTCACTTTCACTCATCAGAGTAGTATTACCCGCGTATCTAAGGTTGTTGATATTTCTTGCAGCGGATCACTGCCTTATTGTGGTGAAGGGGCTTGTGTGCTTCAGTGAAGCTATGAGGGCCACTATTGTCCATTTGTTTCTAGAAGGTTTTTTGAATAATTAAATATGCTAAAACATTTTATTAAAAAAATAAAATAAATGCAGACAATAAATATTTGCAACTATTCTTTGCTATTGGCTCTTTTTCATGATGGTTTGCCCTTATAAACTATTGGACATTCCATTAATTAATTTAAAAACACTCTCTGTTTGAACTGCCACATAACCATTGTGCACATAGATGCTGTCTTTGCATTTAGAGTCTCCTCCCATCTGTGAAATAAAATAGGTAGAAGTCACAATGTTATAATCCACAGCAGTATAATTGCATATAAAGATAATAAATTATAGTTTGTATTTTATTTGTTTGTGTTGCCAATATTATATGGATTTTACAAATGTAAGCAATTGACATTAATTGTAATTTAACAAGAAATAAAACTGTATGTTTTAACAAAGTTTAATATTTCTAACATACTAAGTATTTTATAGGAAGCTGTCATTAAATCAAATTAAGCCTTACCACAAAGCTAAATATTTATCAATCACTTAAAATGAATTACATTAAAATAAATTCGGTTTGTTTAATTAAAACTAGAATGTTCTCAAAATCCACAGAAATGGAAAAAAATACAAATACAATAAAAGTAACCGTATAGTAGTGAAAGATTATTTCTAACCCTGAATTATAAATTACTGTATAGTTGTTGTGGTATAGTTGTTGTTGATAATAGTTTGCTTATTATCAAGGGTAGTTCTTCAAAAGAGTATATTTTAAATATATCGGATATTTTCTACGTTTCAGACCATAGATGGGACGACAACATAGAGAATAAGGTGGAAAATAGAAGAGTTCTTGTCCGATACATATCTTATGGCCATAGGGTGCTTTAACTAGACTCCCCTTAAAAATAAACAGTACAGTTTCAGGAATAGCCTATGCAAAGTAGTTTTGTAATGCAAATTTTCACAACATAACATTTGTCACTGGAGTGGTTAGTTAACCTTTTATTGTTGTTCAGTTGCTTCGTTGTGTCTGACTCTCCGTGACTATATGGATATCCGCATGCCAGGCACATACTGTGGTTGTGCTTATCCATAAGGTTTTCTTGGCAAAGATACTGAAGTGGGTTTCCAGTTCTTTCTCCAGTGGACTGTGACTTGTCTGATCTCTCTGCTACCACCTGCCCATCTTGGGTGACCATACATGGTATAGCTCACAGCTTCATTGAGGTACACAAGCCCCTTCACCATGACAAGGTAGCCATCCAGAAGGGGGATTCACCTCATAGGGAAGCACATTTTCAGCAATTAGTATTCAACTACTTGAAAATTAAAAAGTCAATAAAATCAGACATAATTACCTCAATATTTAATAATATAATAAATGTTTAAATTCTTTTTATTGCAATGACAAGATTTTTATTATATTTCCTGAAAAACATTCATTAACAGATTCCCTTGGCAATTTGTAACACTGTGCCAATAACGACTTAATCATAGTTGAGTAGGTACATCAAAATAGTCTACCATAATGCAAAACATAAAATGTATTTGTTTATTTGGATTCTACCAACGAATAAATCTTAGTAATGTTGCTTTTCACATTTCCATCAGGTCTTTTAAGTGAACTAGTAACAAACCTGAAGAAATTTATCAGAAAGTAGAAGTTAATCTGCACAATTTAAAGGCAAATATTGTAATACAATTCATTACAATATTGCCCTGATAATCCCCACTCCTAATACCTGCTGTCAAATGCTCATAATGCAAATGGAGCAATTTTCTGAAAGCCATGGAGCAAATCATCTTAATGCATTGACACAAAATGTTGTGTACAGTATGGATGTTAAGAACCATCAGTGTCTCTGTTCTAATATTTTGATTAAAAAAAATCATAGGATTCAGAGCTCTTTTTCATATTACTAATGGCAATCCACTTAAGCACATTTAATTAATAATCAGACATTGTGTTTTACCAAAATAAATAAGTCATTTCTTAAAGTTAACTTCTATTTTTTTATAAAAAAATTATATATAATCTCAGTAGATAATAGTTTTGCTGAAATAAAAAATATATGATTCTCTCTGATTCTCAGAAACTAAATATAAAATATCTTGATCTCTTATAACTTTACTCAGCCAAGCTAGTTAATATTCATGCTTACAAAATGTATTTATTCTCTTATAGAGATCTTTATTTTAATTACTAGCACATAAATACAGAAAATTATTGAAAGTAAAATAAAAAAGAGAATATCTAATGTGTTTTCTCTGTACGTGAAATTGGCAAAGAAATGTAAAAAGAAAAAGAAGAAAACAATCAAAGGAACTAATTTACTAGAAAAAAGTATTTTAATATACTATAACATCACCCTAAAGTAGTTATTAAATCTCCAGATGCTTGTTTCATCCTTTTTCAGTTCTTTTTTAAATTTTATTATAGAGCGAGAACTCAATAATAATACCATTCTATTCAACCATTTTTCATACCCTAGAGTGTCTCCAAGAACATAGAAACATGGGTTTGATAACAATAAGAACCAAATGGCCAAGGCAGTTTGTCCTTTAGCTTATTTAGAGGAAACATTCTGTGCCATGCAGCTTTAAGGGTTTACAAAATTCTTTTAATTTTTTAGATTTAAATCTGAGATTTAGAAGCCAAGCAGGGTAGTAGATAGCCAACTAAATCTTTTTTTATGAGTTAAGATACAGAGCATGCTCCAGGTCACACACCCTTTCCAACTAATGTTACCTCTGTTGAATGCTTGTTTCCTGTGACGATCTGAGGGTAGGGGCTATACAAGCCCCGGGCCACAAGGACCGTTGGGTTTTTGAAATCTCGGCACCAGCACCCTGATGGCTTCTGTATCAGTCCATCAGAAATCAGCGCTTCCAGGAGTCCCAGTAACCTTCCTGTGGTAGTGATCAGGACAGGTTACTAGAGGGCGGCGATAGGTTCAGTATCGCAGCCACCAGGAACAAAATAAGAGAACCTACAATTTCTGTATGCCTCAGAGTGAACGGATTCTTTTTTGAAATTAAAGCAATATTTATAGCACTTAGACACAGAGGGGGTGTACACAATGTAACAATGAGAGGGTGTGGCAGACAATCAGAAGAGATAAACTCCACATGGGGTCTAACAGTAGTTTCCTGCCGTCTCTAGTACATATGAGGAGCCTTATTAAATTTGCAATTCATCAAATTCTAAAGGGCTCTATATAAGCACATAGCATATTTCTAGTCAGTGAACGTCTATCCAAAAGCAAGGTCTTCACAAACCAAAAACTTCTGTAAAAAATTATGCTATGTGCTTATATAGAACCCTTTAGAATTTGCCGAATTGCAATTTAATAAGGCTGTAGATGTGATCAACTCTATCTGGCAAACAATGGAACAAAGCAGATTTACAAAGACAATGGAGGTGTTTATGTAGATAATCCATTACTGGAGCCAAGCAGTCTGTTCTTTTATGGTAACTCAATGGCCCAATACGCAGGCAAAGGAAAAGGGTCCGAGACATTTCCCTTTCAGTAGTGCTCAAGACAACGGGAAAAGTTGTATTTTTGTCCGATGCTTTGATTTGTTGCTGTTTGCACACATGTTTAATGTTAATTTATGGAGAACTTAAAATAGACTTAACATGAAAAGTGCTTACACTGACCTTTTAAGGTAAAAAATGTCAACCTGTGTCTCACTAGGTTGAGCCTTTCAGATAGGAGGAATCCTTTAAGGATCACAAGGTTCGGGTTGTTGAGCTTGGGTGTTCTTTTTTTATTGTGAAAAATGGCTTCAGTGTTACCACCCTGCCTGACAGCCCATACGTTCATGATATGGGAAAGCTGCCCCACCCGCTCCCGCATCCCTTTACATGGACAGCTATGCAATTCTGTACAGGTTATCTCTCTACTGCCCTACACTGCTATGCTGTGTTGGGAGTCCAGCCATGGAGACCAAATTGCCAGGAATAAGGGAAAAAAATCCCTCAATTTGTAAGTTATTTTCTCATTAATCATTACCTAGTTAACTTTAAGAATGACTTCCATTATGCTAAGGTTAGGGGTTCTCCAACTCTTGGCTATATGGTTTTTAACGGCCAAACAAATTAATTGTAAAAGTTTGTTTTGGGGGAAAGTTAGCATACCCATATGGATACCTAGCAAGCAGGCCTCCACGTATGGTCGTATCGGGATATTTAGAACTTGGAATATCAATTTGAAGGATTGTCTCCAGATTTGTTGTGCTGTTGGGCAGGTCCACCATGTATGTAGGAAGTCTCCTGCTATTTGGCATCCCCTAAAACATTTGTCTGTATTTATAGGGTTTATGGCATGCATTCTCGTGGGAGTCCAGTACATCCTGTGTACGACCTTAATCGACACCCTCAATCACATATATAGTTCTCAGCAGTGCAGGTTTGCCAAAAAAACGGTGCTCCTTGCTCTGGTGGAGATGAGCGCCATAGGTGCTTATCCCTACCACCCCATATGACTTAGGCCAGGCAAGGAGCGCTGAAGGAGCTCACTGCGCTGGTGGAGATGCCTACGACCCTGCATGCATTAAGTATCATACCTACGACCCGCGGGACTACTGAACAACAGAAAACTCAAATACACAATTCACAGTGCAAGACCCGTAACACTTTGAACAAATCACTAAAAAATATTACACTCGACTCACGGGACTACAGAACAACAGAAAACTCAAATACACAATTCATAGTGCGATGCCCGTAGCACTTTGAAAAAAATTGGCAGAAAAAAATTACGGCCTGTAACACTTTGAAAAGGAAACAGCCACTTAGAGGTAAAAAAAAAAAACGACCCGCCAAAAATACGAACTTAACTGCCAAACCCTGCACATCTAAAAACACAAAAAACGCAGCAAATACAAAAAAAAAATACCAAAAACATCACACACAGTACGGGGGTTGACAGCCAGGACGTCTGGGAGTGAAGTTGCACTCCGGTTTTAAGGAGAATTTCCAGAGTTTCGCCACTCCAAAATCGCCATTGCGTGAGAAAAAATGGCCGTAGAAGAGAACAAGGCTATACGAACCCTGAAAACGCAAAACACCAACAGGCACATACAACTTTTACCCAGGAACTTATGAGGTACAAAATACACTAGTAGGAAGGACGCAACATGCGCCAGACCCGTGTAACACATACACACTTGCCACCATTTTACAACACTAACTTGAAACTAATAACATTACCAATCTAAAATAACGCATTACACAACTAAACAAACGGTTTAGCCTCTCACACGCAGCCTATTTACACTGCACACTTGCCACATTGCTGACACTTCTCCTCAGGTCACCAACAGTCCAAATGTACATTGTATGCTGCAGAAAAACAACAGCAGTTGTTAGCTCTTCAGCATATTAATTCCTGGATATATTCATTACAAATAGGTAAAGTATATTAATTTAGTATTTAATTAATTTATTAATTATTATAAACAAATATATTTATATAAAAAAATCAGAGCAGAGGAGAGACTCGCTTTGCCAAAGGCGCGGAGCTCACAATGAACGCCCAGGGTGCTCAGAGGAACAAAAGTACACGAGGGAAGAGCCTCGCGATCAGCGCCGGTCTTGCAATGAGCCCCGAAGGTGCTCAGATGACCAAAAGTAAATCGGGGGAGAGGCTCGCAATGAGCGCCAAAAGTACTTGGAGGACTAAAAGCCTTACATTGTGTGGCAAACAGCATTACCTGACTTAGAATTTTATTGCAGTCATTTTTTGACGGTCAAGTCGCTAGTAAATGATTGCGTAAACGATGAGTTACAGACCCTCTTGTTAAGTGAGTAAAGGCTTCCTTCCACTTACAGGGTCCAAGGCTCCCACCTAGATCCTGCTCCCACTTATTTACGAAAGGGGGTTTGGGTGAACCACTAAAATCATTAAAGTGAGAGTATAGGGTGCCCAAGAAATCTTTTGAGAGTGGCAGATTTTTACAAATTGCTGAGAGCCATGTACCTCTAGGTGGCCTGTTGGCTCTGACCAGAGATGAAAGCCATTATCTAAGTCTAGTATAATTCCACCTTTCTTCCCTGGGTATATTATATTGAAGGCTGAACAGACCCTGCGGTATTATACCATCGTTTGCGAACCAGGGGTCTATCCTGTCTAAGTGATTGCTAGCCCACCAGTGTCTTGATTCCCCAGTAAAAACTTTATCAAAGTTAGGAAAATATTTAATTGAAGTAAGGGATGAAAAGTAATTAGCTACCCGCTGCCTGGACACCGCCCAAGCCCAGGTCGAGAGAGTCAGTCTGATCATGGGATTAGAGTGTTGGTTAATAGTGTGATTTTTATAAGGATTCCAAACTATAGTGTCCTAGGTATGGGGTTCATTTGCCAGTTCTCCATAAATACCTGTATAGGCTGATGTTTAATAGAGTGTGCTATAGGCAAAAAAAGCTTTTTCATTTTGCATGCTTTCTAGGTCTTTGTTATTAACTGGAATTTGTAAAGTTCTAAATAAATAAAGAATTTTTGGTAGGACATTCATTTTAATGCTAATGATACGTCCTGTCCATGACAGGTTAAACCTGGACCAATTATGTAAATCTACCTTAACTTCTGGAACAGTGGCTACCTTAACTTCTGGAACAGTACCTTTTAAAATTATGTAGTGACCTTCTCTATCTATTTTTTTTTAGTTTCCAGCTTAAAGGGAAAGTTTTGGTATATGAGAATCGATGTACCTGTTCTTTTAGCTGGTTGGGTCGCTGAAAAAAAGTAGGATATTCTTTGTGTAAATATGTTGGTATATGATTATTTGAAAAGTAGGTCTCCTGCAAAAATAATACAGAGGGCTTAAATTCTCTATAATACAGCAAGGCCTTTCTTCTTTTAAATTGAGAATTGAAGCCCTGTATGTTGTGTGTTAAAAAAGTATATTCTAAACCTGTCATGATAGTATGGGCCAGGCCTGCCTTAGCAGGGCAAACTCACCCTGCTGCGATTTTGGAGCCGGTGGGGAAGAAGGGTACGATAAAGACCCAGGCCTCAGAGCTGAAGCGCCCACCAGAACAGACCAATAGAAAACAAAAAAAAACAAAGATCATTAGGTAAAAAACTGTTAACATAAGATATCTATCTTGCAAATAGTCAAGAAGGTAACCTAGATTCCCTTGGTAATAACCAAACCTCCTAAACCACGTATCTAATGTGGCAAAGACTGGGATTGAGGATGAGTACGCCATTCCTCCTACAGCCCCCATTAGGAGGGGTATAATCATGGTGTAGAACGGTGTAGTGTCCTGCTATTCCCCTATCACCTTGTAGTGCAAACATTTATAGCGATACACTTGCCTATGTAAATGTTTTGTCATATACAGATTATCTATAAAATGTAACGGTACTTGCTCTAATATTGGCTCCTTTACCACATATTTTACCTCTGGTACTGACCCCCATATAATTTAAACTATAACTGCATTCATTTTTTTAACAATCTTAACCTTAATGCAATATTGTAATAAACTACTTTCTTGGGTTACATTCAGTCTATTGCTAGATACATAAAGTACTTGCAACAGTCTCAAGTGGGATCCAAAGATTAGCCTCCGATTTGGTGAACTTCCCTGCAAAGTTTGCCCAATCTACACATCTCTGAAGGGAGAAGGCTTTCTCGCTCACTTTTGGAGAGGGACTTCTTGCCATTGCCTAGTTGGACGATTGGATGGGCTTTGATTCTGGGGAATGCCCGGATCCTCCTCTGTTGCTAGGTGAAGGCGCTTGAGGATGGATTTGCATTTGTCAAGAGAATATGTACTGCCTTAATGCTGAAATAAAATGGCAAATGGGAAGCCCCATCTGTACTGGATTCTATAACGGTTCAGGGTTTCTAATGCTGGCTTCATCTCTCTGCCCTTAGCTAATGTAATCGGCGACAAGTCAGTGAACATATGGAAAATTGAATTATCAGGGCCTTTAATGACAGATTTCTTCCTTGACACTGCAAGGATAAGGTCTCCAGCCTTCTGTCTAAGAAACCTGCCGATAACGTCCTTCAGCAAATCCTGATTTTTTTTTTAGGCCCCTAAGGCTCTATGGGCCCTCTCCATTTCCCAGATCGACTCTGGTATGTCTGGAATCACATTAGCTATAGTCCCTCTTAAATATTGCCTAAGGTCTTGAACCGCTCTAGGAATAGCTCTGATCCTTAAATTGTGCCGTCTAGAGCGGTTCTCAAGGTCCTCAAATTTGACTTCAATGGCCAAGATGCGTAATGAGTTTTGTGTTATTGCCGCCTCATCTCTTTGCTGTGTTTCCACTATCTAGTCCATAGTGTCTTCAAGCAAGCGAGTCCTCTGCCCCAGCTCACAAATCTCTTTTTTGAAGGTGTCTACCATTTTAGATTAGTGTGCTTGCAGTATTTTCTCTACCATTCCATTAGATTATGCAGACAAATGCATATGTTGTTGTGGGGTCGCTTGTGTCTCCTCAGCATCTGACGTATCGGACATTGCTGACTTGGATTCATGTGGTGTAGTATGACACAAGTCAGAAGGTCTGAAGTGATGAGTAATATGTTTTGTTTGCTTGTTTCGCTTGGATTTCCCCATTTTTATCTGTTCAATTCTAGGGAATATTGTAATTGTAAGAGACTATTGCTTCTTGTATTTCCGCAAGTTATGTCTTACATATAGGGTGCTACTAGCTTTGTTAATTGCATGCAGTATTCACAGTGAATAGTAATTCATAGTTTTTCTTAGCTTGTTCTTGGCTTGCACCCTTGTCTCAGGGTTTTGCACTAGTGTCTTTCTATAATAATTCTCTATCACTGGCCTTGATTAGCCTATCCAGGCTGAAGTAGGAATGGTTACAGCACCTAGGGTGATAGCTGAGAGCCTCCCGTCTAGGCCTCGACCTCGTGGCTATCAGAATCAATCTGGTCGCTGTGTGCTGAGCAGGTACTGCTGCGTTCGAATTTGTGTTGTTGGGTCAGCAATTATAAAAAAAATGTGGGGCAATAACCCCTATTTTTACTAATATAGCTGGAGAGCTCTCTGTAGATGTGACTGCTCTCTTCAGATGCTGGCCATGCTTCCCTGCAGCTTCTTTAATGTTGCTGTAGGCCTCCTGGTAGCCTCCCTGATAAATTGTCTCCTTGTGCTATCATCAGTTTTAGAGGGTCATCCTGATCATGGCAATCTCCCTGCTGTGGCCCCTGTTTTATCCTACATGATACAGTCAATGCCTTTGATATTCTTTTATACCTGTATCCGGATTGTACCTTTCAACGATAAGTTTGTGTAGATGTTTTGTTAGCTCTTTGCAGACCATGACTATCCTAATAAAGTAGAATGCTACCATGAAAGTTTCAAGGAAATCTTACAGTAACAGCTAATTGTTATTTGAGGTTAATCAGAACCACTTTTATTGATGACAGGTGTATGCCACTTACCGTTGCACATGATACTGAATGTGATTGGATAACTCAGAAAAAAGCTACAGCCCCTATTATAAAATATCTATTTCCTAATTATTATCTATATATTTTTCTCATGAAGTATAACTGTGTGTGCAAGATATCATTAAAGATGGAAAAATGTCTGACATGAATGATCATAATTTCCGGCTTTAGATCACAAAAACCTATAATTTCAATAACTTTGTGTAGACTTTTTACATACACTGTACATTCTGCAGTAATGTCTCTATCTTAACCCAAGTGTGAACTACAGTGGGACATTGATATCAGATATGTAGTTAGGTTGGTTAAGTCAGGCAGAAGTGTACAATTCTGATAGGCCATACATAATTTAATGTATGAACCAGTTGGTTTATTGAGTTATCACAATACAGAGGAGCCCACTCATAAATTGGAAAGCTCCAAATCGGCTTGGTCTAAATAGACTGGGTGTGTATGAATTCATTGTAAAAATGGGAAAGTTACCACTTGGTCAATCTAGAATGAGACAGACTTTGTCATGGCAAACTTGCCCAGGTTCCAAATTTGCCATTTAAAACTTAAAGGGACGGAACACATTTTTTTAAAATGCATTAAAAAAGTTGTATTATATATAAAAAAATATTATATCACTAGAATATTGCCTGTCAAAAAATGACGGCAATGAAATTGTAAGTGAGCTAATGCTGTTTGGTGTATGGTAATGAAATAAATAATACATTAATAAATGAATATACTTTACCTATTTTGAAGTAATAAATGCAGGAAGCATTGTGTTGAAGAGCTGACAATCTGTTTTCATGTTGCTGCAGCATCCAATGTGTGTTTTGAGTGTTGTGGAGCTGCTGTGTAAGTGTCAGCAATGTGTGTAGTGTAAATAGTGTGCGTGCGTGAAGAAAATCCGTTAGGGTACCTCTGTACTTCCGCATTGTCTAAGTTAGTGTTGTAAAATGGCGCCTAATGTGTGTATTACGCGGCTGTGGCTGATTTTGCGTCCTTGTTCTTGTACCTCGTATGGCTTTTTTGAAAAATCTGTATGTGTTTCGTGGTGTTTTGCGTGTTTAGGGTCCTGTAGCCTCGTTTTCGTTTTGTTCGGCGGCCATTTTTTCTCTCGCTTAGGGGATTTTCGGGTGTCTAAACTCTTTAATTTCTACTTATATTGACTTGTAACTTCACTTTTAGAGGTGCTGGGTGGCCCCCATTGCTGTGGGTAAGCTTTTTATGTGTTTGTTGTGTGTATTTTTTGTGTTTTTAGTGTTTTCGTGTGCGCAGGTTTCTGCCGCTAAGGTATTTTTGTGAGGCCGTAATATTTTTGTTTGTAAGTGGAGCGGCTGGTATATGCGGATGCTAAGTCCGTAAATGTTGCGGTCGCGGTGGGAGCCTCCACCTCCGCAAATGTGGCCCCTCGCTTCGCAAGGGCCGCTGCGTTAGCAAAAACTTTTGTTCACCCGCACTGTTGACAACTATATATGTGATTAGGCAAACTTTTGCCGACAAATGCAGACTTTCAGAAACAAAATATCTTAATCTTTTAAAACTGTCCTCAGTTAAACTAGTTAGATATTCACTCTTACAAATTATATTTATTCTCTATATAGATCATTCCATTTGAGGACCAGCACATAAATACAGAAAAAAATAGCTTTTCTTGTTAACTTTTTTTTTGCTAATTGACTACTATTGTCCTAGGGCCTCATTCAATTGCGATTTGGCCAATTGAATAAGGCTCTAAATAAGCACATAACATATTTTTTTTAAAGAAGTTTTTAGTTAGTGAAAAGCTTGCTTTTGGATAGATGTTTACTAACTAAAAACTTCTTTAAAAAATATATGTTATGTGCTTATTTAGACCCCTATTCAATTGGCCAAATTGCAATTGAATGAGGGCCCTAGTGTGTTTGAAAAAAAAAGAAACATAGCTTTAACTGCAATTTAATGTGTTTTTCACTTAAAAATTATGTCTGCTATATTTTCAGTTTTACCAGATCATTTAAACATTTGAATCACTGTTTTCTATGCTTTGATAGTATTGTTTAAAAAATAATATATTATTTTATTATTATTAAAATACTGTATATTATTATATTCCGATGCAGCAAAGAAACAAAATGCTTTTAGTGTCTATTTAAAGATATTGTATAGTGTTTTTTTTATGTTAAATATTTATTGCACCACTGTCTAGTTGTTCCAAGACCTATTATCCATTGCAAACATGTATAAGAATGTTTTTCCCAAGGTCCTCCATTTCTCATTGATTATTTTGAGAATTTCATTTTGCCATCTCAGTGGATTTTTTAGCCAGTTCTAGAAGGATTAAGGTGAAAATCATCCTGAGAAACCCATATCATTTAGATAAGATGAAGTTCTTCCTATAAACAAAAAGCACTTTTATTTTAATACAATGCTTCCTCCTTCCAACATTTTAATTGGTTTTCCTTAATATATGTCATCTTGTTTATAGGCTTATATTAAGGATATCAAGCAGAAGTTCCGTCCAATAGAAGACCTGAAGAAAGCATTTAGCGATCTTAACATACGTGTGGAGACAGATTTTGAGATTATGACTAGAATAATCAACACTTTTAACAACTCCATCTCCACCACAGCTGAAAAAGTTAATGCTCTCTATGACCTTGAATATTATGTCCATCAGGTAAGGCAATAAATCTGTGACTTACAAACAATATTTTATTTTACATCGATTCACTAATTCTAATGGCCCACTGAGTCTTTATTCCAACCTCCATTGTTGTTGATGTGTTGTCCGTATTATTGTGCTCGTAAGTTTCTTCATTGCTTTCCATGATGTGTACGTAAACCATGTGTTCATTTATCATTATATTGTGGGGCTAAAGTGGTTCCCATTTTATATAGATCACTAGTCGTTTGTTTTAAATTTTCTGTCTGTTTGTGCGCCCTCTCTCTGTGTACCTTGTCAGTCTCTCTCTGTGCTCTCTCTCTCTCTCTTTATTTCTGTGCGCACTCTCTGTCCTCCCTCCCTCCTTCTATCTCTCCCTCCTTTCTTCTCTCTCCCTTCCCCCCCTCTCTCTCTCCCTTCCTTCCTCTCCCCTTCCTTCCCCTCCCTCTCTCTCTCTCTCCTTCATTCTCTCTCTCTCCTTCATTCTCTCTCTCTCTTTCCTTCATTCTCTCTCTCCTTCATTCTCTCTCTCTCCTTCATTCTCTCTCTCTCCTTCATTCTCTCTCTCTCCTTCATTCTCTCTCTCTCCTTCATTCTCTCTCCCTCCTTATATCTCTCCCTTCCCCCCTCTCTCTCTCCCTCCTTCTCTCTCTCTCTTCCTCTGTTCCCCCCTCTCTCCCCCTCCTTCTCTCTCCCTCCCTTTCCTTCTCTCTCCCTCCCTTTCCTTCTCTCTCTCTCTCTCCCTTCCCCTCTCTCTCTCCCCCTCCTTCTTTCTCCCTCCCTTTCCTTCTCTCTCTCTCTCTCTCTCCCTTTCCTTTCCTTCTCTCTCCCTCCCTCTCCTTACTCTCTCCCCCATCTCTCTCTCTCTCTCTTAAACAATTTATAAAAATAAAATGTTCTCTTACTTACTCTCTCTCCCTCCTTCGCTCTCCCCACCTCCCTCGCTCTCCCTCCCCTCCTTCTCTATCCCTCGCTCTCCCTCCCCTCCTTCTCTATCCCTCGCCTCCTTCCCTCTCCCTCCTTCGCTCTCCCCCCTTCGCTCTCCCCACCTCCCTTGCTCTCCCTCCCCTCCTTCTCTATCCCTCGCTCTCCCTCCCCTCCTTCTCTATCCCTCGCCTCCTTCCCTCTCCCTCCTTCTCTCTCCCTCCCCTCCTTCGCTCTCCGCCCATGTTTCTCCCCACCCTCTCCCCTGTCTCTCCGTCTCCCACTCTCTCCCCCATGTTTCTCCCCCTCCCATGTCTCTCTATCCCCCTGTGTCTCTCCCACCCCCTTGCCTGTCTCTCTCCTACTCTTTCACTCCCACTGCCCCCCCTTTTTTCAGCGCGCACTGATGTTTGCATGTGCTTGACTATATTACAATGCGCATGCGCCATATTAACCCCATAAATACTTTTTTTTTTAAGTACTGCGCATGCACGTCTTTCCCGCTCATGCGCAGCAGCTATGTATTTGTGAGCATGCACGCTCGACTACATAGCATTTTTACACTACTGACTGAATGGGTTTAAAAGTTCTTCTATGGGGCAAAAATGTATGTTTGTATTAAAGAAGCACTGTAGTCAAATATACTTTTTTGAAGAACTAAACTTCATAATGGTTAAACTGTTATTTGAAGGTTAAAAACATAATAAAAATAAAATAATAATATAGTCTCTCTTATACAAGTTACCTTTTTTTATGTAATTACTAGTAACATCATAGAATTGTCTGTGCAGTCTCTCTGTGCTTTATGTGTGTGTTATGTCCTGACTATGCTGCTATCTCCTTCTCTGTCTGTCCTGTCTCTCTCTGTCCTGTCTCTGTCTCTCTCAGTCCTGTGTGTCTCTCTATCTATCATGTGTATCAATTACTATATTCTGTGAGTATGGCATCTGGATTAGTACTAGCAGATTCTTAGACTAAATCTTGATTTCTCTATTCACATCTCAGGCAATGTTATTAGTAATACATATTTAAAATCAGTTTGTTTCCCAACTAGTGTTGACATTAATCTAATTTATGAAAATGTATTAATTCATCTGTAATCAGTGCTAAGTCGATCTGTATTTCTATTTCCTTTTTAGGTGGATAATGCCCAGAACTTATTCAAGTTAGGAGGTCTTCAACTACTCATTAACAGTCTAAACAGCACAGAACCTTTACTAATAGAACATGCTGCCTTTGTTCTTGGATCAGCACTAGCAAGGTAAGAAATCTGACATTTAAAAGAATAAAATGAAATCCTATACCTTTTATAGTCCACTTTTTGTCACATTTTTTTTTTAGTATTTCAAATGAACTTTATAATGGGCAAACTGGAGCTTCTCCCCAATGGAGTCACTGCTGTTAGTCCTTATTTTATGAGGATGCATCCTCATAAACGAAGGAGCTTCTCACTAGTCCTAACTGGCAGTTTATTTACCACATTCCTATTGTGCAGGTATAAACTTTTTTTGCACCCACAGTCTCATCCTGCTTGTGGATCAGCAGAAAATAAAATGCTTGTCCAACGGTATCCACTACAATATTTGGCAAATTGTCTGTGCAGTGCCCAACCACCATCATTATACAGAGACAGGAGAGAGATAGAGCTACGGGGCAGAGAGAGACAGAGCTACGGGGCAGAGAGAGACAGAGCTACAGGGCAGAGAGAGACAGAGACAGATCTACGGGGCAGAGAGAGACAGAGACAGATCTACGGGGCAGAGAGAGACAGAGACAGATCTACGGGGCAGAGAGAGACAGAGACAGATCTACGGGGCAGAGAGAGAGAGACAGAGCTACGGGGCAGAGAGAGAGAGAGAGAGACAGAGCTACGGGGCAGAGAGAGAGAGAGAGACAGAGCTACGGGGCAGAGAGAGACAGAGCTACGGGGCAGAGAGAGACAGAGCTACGGGGCAGAGAGAGACAGAGCTACGGGGCAGAGAGAGAGACAGAGCTACGGGGCAGAGAGAGAGACAGAGCTACCCGGCAGAGAGAGAGACAGAGCTACCGGGCAGAGAGAGAGGCAGAGCTACCGGGCAGAGAGAGAGAGGCAGAGCTACCGGGCAGAGAGAGAGAGGCAGAGCTACCGGGCAGAGAGAGAGAGGCAGAGCTACCGGGCAGAGAGAGAGAGGCAGAGCTACCGGGCAGATAGAGAGAGAGGCAGAGCTACCGGGCAGATAGAGAGAGAGGCAGAGCTACCGGGCAGAGAGAGAGAGAGGCAGAGCTACCGGGCAGAGAGAGAGAGAGGCAGAGCTACGGGGCAGAGAGAGACAGAGCTACGGGGCAGAGAGAGACAGAGCTACGGGGCAGAGAGAGACCGAGCTACGGGGCAGAGAGAGACCGAGCTACGGGGCAGAGAGAGACCGAGCTACGGGGCAGAGAGAGACCGAGCTACGGGGCAGAGAGAGACCGAGCTACGGGGCAGAGAGAGACCGAGCTACGGGGCAGAGAGAGGCAGAGCTACCGGGCAGAGAGAGAGGCAGAGCTACCGGGCAGATAGAGAGAGACAGAGCTACGGGGCAGAAAGAGAGAGGCAGAGCTACGGGGCAGAGAGAGAGAGACAGAGCTACGGGGCAGAGAGAGAGAGACAGAGCTACGGGGCAGAGAGAGAGAGACAGAGCTACGGGGCAGAGAGAGAGAGACAGAGCTACGGGGCAGAGAGAGAGAGGCAGAGCTACGGGGCAGAGAGAGAGAGGCAGAGCTACGGGGCAGAGAGAGAGAGAGAGGCAGAGCTACGGGGCAGAGAGAGAGAGAGGCAGAGCTACGGGGCAGAGAGAGAGAGAGGCAGAGCTACGAGGCAGAGAGAGAGAGAGGCAGAGCTACGGGGCAAAGAGAGAGAGAGAGGCAGAGCTACGGGGCAGAGAGAGAGAGAGGCAGAGCTACGGGGCAGAGAGAGAGAGAGAGGCAGAGCTACGGGGCAGAGAGAGAGAGAGAGAGGCAGAGCTACGGGGCAGAGAGAGAGAGGCAGAGCTACGGGGCAGAGAGAGAGAGAGAGAGACAGAGCTACGGGGCAGAGAGAGAGAGAGAGACAGAGCTACGGGGCAGAGAGAGAGAGAGAGACAGAGCTACGGGGCAGAGAGAGAGAGAGAGGCAGAGCTACAGGGCAGAGAGAGAGAGAGAGAGAGGCAGAGCTACAGGGCAGAGAGAGAGAGAGAGGCAGAGCTACAGGGCAGAGAGAGAGAGAGGCAGAGCTACAGGGCAGAGAGAGAGAGAGAGGCAGAGCTACAGGGCAGAGAGAGAGAGAGGCAGAGCTACAGGGCAGAGAGAGAGAGAGAGAGAGGCAGAGCTACAGGGCAGAGCGAGAGACAGAGAGAGACAGAGCTACGGGGCAGAGAGAGAGACAGAGAGAGACCGAGCTACGGGGCAGAGAGAGACCGAGCTACGGGGCAGAGAGAGACCGAGCTACGGGGCAGAGAGAGAGGCAGAGCTACCGGGCAGATAGAGAGAGACAGAGCTACGGGGCAGAGAGAGAGACACGTGCAAGCACTGAATTATGCACTAGTACTGTACCATACTCTCAAAGTACTGTATCATACATACCAAAAACTCAACCGGGCTGAAGTCGGGGTGCCATGTAAAGTCTTTGGTGTGTGGTGCAGTATTGGGTGTGTATGATACAGAGCTGTGAGTATGTGTAGTGTGAATAGGAGAGAGAGAGAGACAGAGCTACGGGGCAGAAAGAGAGAGGCAGAGCTACGGGGCAGAGAGAGAGAGACAGAGCTACGGGGCAGAGAGAGAGAGACAGGCAGACACGGGAGAAAGAGAGAGAGACAGGCAGACACGGGAGAGCAAGAGAGAGAGACAGGCAGACACGGGAGAGCAAGAGAGAGAGACAGGCAGACACGGGAGAGCAAGAGAGAGAGACAGGCAGACACGGGAGAGCAAGAGAGAGAGACAGGCAGACACGGGAGAGCAAGAGAGAGAGACATGCAGACACGGGAGAGGAAGAGAGAGAGACAGGCAGACACGGGAGAGAAAGAGACAGACAGGAAGACACGGGAGAGACAGACAGGCAGACACGGGAGAGACAGACAGGCAGACACGGGAGAGACAGACAGGCAGACACGGGAGAGACAGACAGGCAGACACGGGAGAGACAGACAGGCAGACACGGGAGAGACAGACAGGCAGACACGGGAGAGACAGACAGGCAGACACGGGAGCGACAGACAGGCAGACACGGGAGAGACAGACAGGCAGACACGGGAGAGACAGACAGGCAGACACGGGAGAGACAGACAGGCAGACACGGGAGCGACAGACAGGCAGACACGGGAGAGACAGACAGGCAGACACGGGAGAAAGAGAGACAAACAGACTGTCAAGGGAGAAAGAGAGACAGACTGTCACGGGAGAAAGAGAGACCTCATACTTGCCACATAAAACACACAGACAGCACAGACAATTCAAGATAATAGTCTATGATATTGTCATTTATGATGGGCAAGTTACTAGTAATTACATAAAAAAACTTGTATGTAAAACTATATTATTATTTTTCACTTTCTAATAACAGTTTAACCATTATGAAGTTTAGTACTACAAAAAATAATATTTGACTACAGTGCTCCCCTAATACAATATGGGCTGTCTTTTTTGTCTATTTTGACAGCTCAGACTTAATTAAATCTTAGTACTCTATAACCTTATACAAATTGCAGTCACTGCTACATTCCTATATTGACACATTTCTATTGAAAAACCATTCTCAACTACTATGCTTTTTTTTTTATATATATATATATATATATATATATATATATATATATATATATATATATATATATATCAGTTTGCCTCTCTGAATTTTCCACTGTGCAATTTCAATGGGATATGGCAAGATTCTGGATTTTGCTAGGTATATAATATACATGTGTATCTATTTATTACTATGTACATTATTTTATTAAGCAGTGCTTCCTGCCTAAAATCTAAGATTTATTGCCTGCTTCTGTCTGCCCTCTGCAGCTCATGTATTTACTATGCTGTGTTCTCTAGCCAATCAGTGGCCATCTCTTCGTACATGCTGCTGTGATGTGGTGCTTGATAAGCTACGATACTATACTGCACATTGAGCCCCAAAGAGTCTGTGTCTTCATATGTTGCAATGGACAATCCCATACAGGGATTATATGTTTGATTTTAGGCAATAAGAACTTTGTAATAAAATTAAAAAGTATATAAAAGTAAATAGATACACAGGTATCGCTACCATGGAGAAGGGTTTTTTGTAATTTAATTAATCTGTTCGCTATACCATGTAGGGTCAGCCAAGGTTGGCAGATCATAACAGAGAGGTCAGATAAATCAAGGTCCATTGGACAAGGAACTGGCAAAACCAGTATCGTTGTCAATAAAACCTTATGGATAAGCACGACCAAAGACATAATGATAGATGTGCTTGGCGTGCTGTGGTCCATAGGGTCACGGAGAGTCAAGCACGACTGAACAACTTAAAAGCAACAAAATCCAGGGACCTTTCATATCCCTTTAAATAATGCCATCTGTTTCTTACATGCCTCTTTTCTACAAAATGAACTTTATTTTATGTCTTAATGTACGTGAAGTTTTCTGTTGTGTCGCTCCTCTATTAATATTAAACTTAATGTTCCATAGTTGCTCGATTTTCGAAGTATAATTTAGAGACGTTCGGCTAAATCCATCATAAGGCTGATTTTTTCTCACTTGAGAACATATCACTTCACATTGTTACTCTGTGGGATTGATTCCTCAAGCAGAGAGCTATTTTAAACACATTGATGAGTCAGCCACATTCACTAACATAGGATTAAATGATACTATCTCGTAGGAGGAAGAAAACCACCATTTGATTAATTTTCCCTTTAGACTGCACAGATACTCTGGCTAATTGTTCATCTGTAATATTTACAGTAATGTTGTGTATGTACCCTATGCATAAATATATGTTATCCATTGTCTTCCACTGAAATAATCTCTATATACACCATGTAGTCCTCCCTATAAGAAGCTGACCTTGACATAAATGGGCTGCAGGGTGTCTACAAGCGCCAGGAAGTTTATCCAGGCATTTGATTAATGCACAGCCATCTGTCCAGTATTTAATGCTTGCATTTGCATTTTTTTTACTCCTCTTATGTTATATTTAAAACCTGTTTTTGTTGCTTTTTCATGTTAAAATATTTCCATTATAGTATAATTGTAAATCACGTTTATTCTCCAGCTGGGAAAAAAATGTGTATAAATAAATCTGTTTTTAATAAGTGTGAAATTACAACTTACACTTAAATATAAATCTAGCCTTTTCATGTCTATATCAGTTTACAGTACACTATGAGAAAATCCAGTTGACTGTATATGTCTGTAAGTACATGGGCATGCCCTTCCGGATCGCTACCGTGTCCTGGTGAAGGGGCTTGTGTACTTCAATGAAGCTGTGAGCTATACCATGTAGGGTCACCCAAGATAGATAGGTCGTAGCAGAGAAGCCAGGCAAATCATGGGCCACTGGAGAAGTATCTGGCAACCAACTCCAGTACCTTTGCCATGAAAACCATATGGATGAGCTCAACCAGACATTATTATTTATTATCGTGTATTTGTGATGTCCCAACACATTCAGTAGCACTATACTTGGGTTACAATCAAGGCAAAAACAATAACAGTATTTAACACGTTGTAAAGGATGGAGGGCTCTGACTTTGAGCTTAGAATCCGTGTCCAAAGTGCTTTCTCCAAATCACTGTGCAAGACTGAAAACTTACAATCTAAAGACATAAGATGTGTCTGGCATGCTTTGGACCATAGGTCACGACGAGTCAGACGCAACTGAATGACTGAACAACAACATATGGACACACAATCGTATCACAATATAATTTTAACTTTTAGCGGATTTTTCATTTCTAACACAATATTACTTTTACCAATTTTAATGAACAAACATTGAGATTATAGGGCAGTGGTTCTCAAACATATTTTGCAAGTTAATTAAAGGCTTGTTTACCACTTGTAAGCTGCTTTTACAGAAAACGGAATATTATTTTTGTCTTGTTGATAAATTTGATGCGCTATAGTGGAGTATAGCATGTGTACTTCTAAACGATAAAATATCATATTTAGGGAGAGTGGGGAAGAGACACAGGGAAGGGAGAGGGGAGAAGAGACACAGGGGAGGGAGAGGGGAGAAGAGACACAGGGGAGAGAGAGGGGGAAGAGACACAGGGGAGAGAGAGGGGGAAGAGACACAAGGGAGAGAGAGAGGGGGAAGAGACACAAGGGAGAGAGAGAGGGGGAAGAGACACAGGGAAGAGAGAGGGGGAAGAGACACAGGGAAAAGAGAGGGGGGAAGAGATACAGGGGAAAGAGAGGGGGAAGAGGCACAGGGGAAAGAGAGGGGGGAAGAGGCACAGGGGAGCGAGAGGGGGGAAGAGGCACAGGGGAGCGAGAGGGGGGAAGAGGCACAGGGGAGCGAGAGGGGTGGAATAGACATACGGGAAGAGAGAGAGGGGGGACACAAGAAAAGGGCACAAGAGGGACACAGGGGGCAGCACATTTCCTACCCTCTTCTTATACTTGAGTCACTACGTTTTCCCAGTATTTTGTGGTAAAATAGGTGCCTCGGCTTATACTAGAGTATATACGGTATGTGTTTGGTGCGTGTTTGGTCCATGGGTTTACGAAGAGTCGGACACTACTGATCAACAACGTTACACATATGTGAGCTCCAGGAAAGCTCTGCACATTTTCACAGTGACTGGTGTGGCACAAATATGGCCGACGCGGCCAATGTAATCACATGCAATTTCAGTTGGGTGGATGCGGCCAAAGCATTTTTCTCAAGTAGCTGCTGGCTGTGCCGTTAATAGTATCAAGCGCAGTATGCTTTAGGTTTTGTTGCTTTTATACCCAGTTGTACCTTAACATGACACCTGTATTACAAAAATAAGTCAAGCATGTCAAAAGTGGTTTGAGAACTACCTAATTTGACCCATTCAGTTGTAATGGATGGAAGGTGTCTTATGGCAGAGAACTGATTAGTATACATGGCCTTTATCTCTCTGTACCTCCTATGCAAAAATTAAATTATAAGGTCTTTTGAGATCAACTAAGGAAAGTATTCATGATTCTTGATTTAAGTTATTGCACTCGCTGGAGCGTTCTAGAATGTTAAATAGCGTGTTAACCTTCAGAACCTGGCATATGTTACAGCATTACTTTGTATAAGTTGGGAAATGGCAAAATGAACATTTTTGTCACCATAAATTGAGTGAAATGAAGCTATTCCAATCTGAATTAACATCTCACTTGTACTGTCAAAAAATCCAAATCCTAATGGAAATGGAAGTCATTATGCATCAACTCACAAATCAGAATTTTAAAGGACCACGGAAGTGTCATATTTTTAATACTCTTCTTCCAAGGAACTTGCCTTGCTAATAGGTGAGATATTTTTAGAAACTCAAAAACTGCAGACATTAAATTTTTTAGCGATTTAAATAAAATTTTACTTTACTGGCGTCAGACTTTTTTTTTTTGTCACTTGGGAAGAAGTTTGAATGCTTTTACAATCTCTATTCAGGTCTGGTGAAAGTCTGCCACAAAGTTGGCGCCCTTAACGATAATATTACTCACTTTGGGATAAGGCTCCCATCATACAGAATTTGTAAAATGAATGCATATTGTACTGCTTTATAAGAGTGTATATTAGGAAAGTGAGTAGTTTTCTAGACTTTGTAAGTTTTAAAAGGATTAAAAATATCACAAGCACACTGAAATGACAATATTCTTTGCTGAATCAAAAAACAAATGTCTGCTTATTTGTTAAATGGAAACAATGCAAAATGTATTATTGCAGTGAAGAGATTATATCAATATTTAGAGGGAGCTTGTAATTTATTGTCCTTTCAAACACCGATAGTTTTCCCCATGAGTTCAATATATTTATGTAAGGTGATAAGATTCAAGGTAAATAAACATTTTTAAAGCTACAAACAGTATCACTGCAACATTTACAGTTACAAAACAGTGGAAACAGCTTCAAATTAAAGTTTTTACACTTTTTTATACCTGATTTTGACTACTATACATAATCAAAAAAACTAAATTGTTCTATGGCCATGATAAGCCACTCTGAAATCAACCTCTTTTAACTCACTTGTGCCCTTCACAGAGAGAAATATCCTGTAGTATATCAGCCTGGTCTCACCCAATCGAGTGATCCAGCCCCAAAATACCAGGCAGTTCTGCCCTAAACAAGAGAAACGGCAAACCCCAGACATACAAATTGGTCTTGATTGGGCCTCGTCAGTAGGGTGTAGCTGATTCCCTAAGGCACAGTGAGCAAGGGGTCCACGTTCGCAAGGGGTCCACGTTCGCAAGGGGTCCACGTTCGTGAGCAAGGGCTTAGTAACCCTAAGAATGATAGGGGACTCCAGACGTGGACTCCTTACTCACTGTGCCTTATGGAGTACAGCTACATCATACTGACAAGACCCAATTAAGGCCGAAACATACGTCAGGGGGTTGCTGGGAATTGCCTGGTATTTCGGAGCTGGATAACCCTCTCTGATTGAGCATCTCTATTTTGTTTTTTTTGTTTACTCTACATGATAGCGCAGTATAAATTGGTTCAGAGTCGTTTTAGTTAATAAAACAGTTGATATAATAAATTAATTATGAAACTCCTGTGCTTTGTTTTAGGCTTGTTAGGCTTTATTAGAGATTGTAGAAAACTTAGAGAGAATATTCTACATACCACAGAAAATTCAATAAAGAAAAGAACATCAAGCCCTGACATTGTAGATGTTGATTTATTCAGTCATATTAATTCATATAACTGTAACTTGCAAAGCCTACAGCATTATCTCTTATAGTCATCAGGAGTGCAGTTAACTCTAATGTTGCTAGAGGGGCAGCAGCACACTGACACCTCTGGCAGTCTGAAGTTCCCAACTGTGTTTTTCTGTACGTTACTGCCAGAATCCATAATGCTGCTATGTCCAGACGCTTTGAATCGATGCCACAAATAATATAAATCTAAATCTTTGATATACATTTTGTTTGCATAGCATTGTTAAAAAAAAGAGCTATACCTGCTGAACAAAATTCAATATCAAAAATAGAAAAATGCTACTAGGAAATTAAATCGGCTATGTTTTTATTAGAGTCATATTTTATAATGTGTCGCTCTCTTGTTCAGCATTTTTATTACAAAGTTATAACCTATTCAAGTTTCAAGCAAACCTTAAACAGGTGTTACTCACAAGCTGGAAACTATTCTAGTGTACTAAAAAAAAAAGAGATAATTTTAACATGAAATCTTATGCTCTTTCACACCATGAAGAGCACTTACAGTGAGGTAAATGGCCCTTTAAAGCCAGCTTCCTCTTCGAACCATCAGAGATGGGAAGAGCAGGCAGACATAATGGAGAACCGCTAGAGGAGACCAGTGCCATTTTTAAATACTAAGCAAATATTACTGCTTTATTTTCAAAATGACATGTTTTTTTTTACATGGCAAATATAATCTTTAGCAAGGCTCTACAGTGAAGACTTATTGCAAACTGAGCTATGCTTCTGTGCCTTCTAATCATTGGATTGAACCATATTATTATAGGTGAGATAGTGCTGAGTGTCCCAAGTGCGTGCATTGTTTATTATGTCCCAACGATAATTCGAATTTATAAGAGGAGAGGCCCTGACAGTGCTGCAAGCTGCACTTCCATTGATTTACATATGTATCTGTACTGTTCCAGTTTAATTTACAAATAAACTACAAGTAATGTTTTGTTTTAAACAGGTATTTTTAATTTACCTTTTTTTATTTTTTTTTAGCAATCCCAAGGTTCAGATTGAAGCATTTGAGGGTGGAGCACTACAGAAACTTTTAGTTGCTTTGGCAATGGATCACCCATTAGTGGTAAAAAAGAAGGTACATTTGATATCAATTTTGTTTAACTCTTCACTCATTAACTCATAATAAGAAATTGCATATTCTGTGTTTAAGGATGTAATACTATATATGTATGTATGTATTTGTTATTCTATTATGTTATCATGAGAAAAGTAAATGTAATAATGGTGGCAAAGGGTCACCTGTACTGTAATTGAAGAGACATTATAGGACATTTGCATTTAAAGAATAGCAGGCTTCAAATGTAAAAATCGGTTAGACATGGTTCTTAAAAACTGCTAATATTTTTATAAATTATAAACAACAGTAGCATTTTTTTAAACAATGTAGATAAATGAAAATATAATGCATTTAACTTAAAGGTATATAGAAGTTTCATGGATTATGAATGCATCTGATAGAGGAGAATCAGTAGTGCTTGCAGAATTTATTTTTTTTTCATGAAAAATCCCAAAATAAACATTAATAAACTTACCCTAAAGATTGCAACATTTCTGCAGTTTTCTGATTTTGAGAAAGAATACTCCTGTGGCCAATCAGAGGCTGCTACAACATTGTAGCAAAGTATGGAGATTCAGTCTCTGAAGCAAAACATCATGGGATGTGTAGTCTTTTGTTTCCACCACACACCTTTCTCCTCCCAGGAATATGGCCACTCAGGCAGTGCTGCTCTTGATCTCTGCACTGTGATGCTACTGGCTGGAAGTTACTCTAGGGTTGAAATTGTACGTGAATGCAGTGTTTCTAGTGGTTAGTATGAGGTGCCTATGTAAGCACCCATGGGTCTGTGGAAACTGATTTTTATTTAACAACAAGGACTTGTGTTCTTGGAAATCTCGGCACCAGCACCCTGATATCTGGCTTCTGTATCAGTCAGGGTCTTTCCATCAGGAATCGTCACTTCCAGGATTCCCAGTAACTTCCCTGTGGTAGTGACCAGGACAAATTTCTTGCAGGGTAAAGATATGATCAGTATCGCAGCCACCAGGAGAAAAATGAGAGACACACGATTTATTCTTTCTCTGCACAGAACACACACCACAAAATAACACCAACCCCTTTGTCACTAAGGCTTCCAACCTCTCACACTAGTCAGGATGCATACATGGCTGCCCCCAGTAGTCGTAAAACCACATAAATTCCTGTAGACTTAACCCTATGTTGCACATGTGAATGCATTAACTATATGCACATTCCATCCATGATATAAATATACTCACACATGAATTATTTAAACATAACATAGTACACAGTAATATTACATGAGGAATTACAGTTTGTATACAGGATAAGACAGAGGCATATGCTATAAGACCATATGAAGCATGGTGTTTTTGGAGTTATTCACCCCACCACCCACATTTCCCATGTGGCAATATAATTCCCCTACCCATTTTCCAATGGGGCGTTATGTCCTCTATGGTGGCTCAATACACCAGGATCCAGGCCCTGGAAAAGGGTCTGTGTCAGTCCATATACCTTTAAAATGAACTACTTTTTAGGTCATTCTTAAAGAGCATGGAAAACTGGCTATGCATTATGTTAGCCATTTATTTGTAAAATGAATCACACACAGCTGCCTTTATCAGATAATACTAATTCTTTCCCAATATCAACAACACATTTTGGGACAGTTTTACATTTATTTTAAAGGATTGCTGCAGTTCAAGAAAATATACTCTTGTTTGTCAAGTATTTACCAATTTAACAATATAAGCAGCTGTGTAAGCCATGGACATAAAACATTTAACAATTTTAAAGTTTAAAATCGGCGTGCTGTCATGCAAAGCTTGTAAAATATGTATACAGGCGGACCGCGGGTTAAGGAGGAATGAGATATGTTCCCGAGAACGTCTTTAAATCTCTGAATAACAATAACAATACTATAATACCTCCTATGTGGTGGTAATAATAATACAGTGTAATACTCTAAGAATAATACCCCTGTACTGTAATAATACGTTAAATAACGTCTTGTGCTCTTTATTTTAATTAAAACAAACAGAACATAAAAACAAACTTGTACAAAAATCCTTGGGAGTCCATTCTTAACTATGGGTCGTCTGTAAGTCGGGTCTCCTCCTGTACAGTAAATACCCTACTTACATTGGTTTCATACCCTGATTCATTTGAGGTACAGAATACTGGACAAATTCTAATATAAATTTGAAAAAATCCAATGATATGAACATCTATAAATCTGAGCAAAAAAGAACTCAATACTACCATGAATAATGTGCATTTATTTAGAGTTATTATATATGTTCTATGTATATATATTTCAATAATATCCTTACATTTAAGCATTATTCAGCTTACACAGCTTTTCATTTTACTGATGCCAGAAACAATTAACAGTGTAAGTAGGGTAATTCCTGTACTGCATTATGAAGAAGTTGCTTACTGTCATTAAAGGGCCATTTACCTCACCGTAAGTGCTCTTCATGGTGTGAAAGAGCACAGAATATGTTTAAGTGATCTATTTTTTAATTACACTAATAACCACTAAAAAATCTAAAGTTATAAGTCTGTTTACAAACACAGTCTGTCCCGCCTACTGGCAGTTTCATGATTAATAACAGACCGCATAGCTGTGTGGTGAGGACACTGAATGATAGCAGTTTTCCCTTAACTCAGGAATGCAGTTCACCCATAACCTACAGCTGACCTGTTTAGGTGATTCCAGCTATCCATGCTCTGCACAGATTGATTTGTTGAGGGTTAACTCTTTTTGTGTTTTTTTTTGTTCACTATACAGAACTGTAGCTTTGGGTCTAGTTGACAGTGGGCAGTCAGTGACTTGTGTAAACATAGACTTTATTGAATTCTCAGTGAAAAATGCAGGTATTTTAAAAATTAAAAAAATATTTCAAGATGCTTGTAGGAGATCTATACAGTGATGTAGTCCAAATTGTGCTGAATTAAATGGCCCTTTAATGATAAGAGCTGTGGTGGCGCAACAGTGCTGAGCAGGTCAGAAGAGCGCCATGCACCTTGAGCACCAACCTAAAACCCTATATTGCATATTGTGAAATGTTACCTATTATTGCATCAGTACTAAACAAAATCTGTTTAGAAGAAACAATACTTTTTTTATGTGTTCAATTGTACCTTGTAGTCTGAAAGAGGCATGCCTGTATATATTTGCTCTTTTAGTATGCATCACAGAAAATTATTTCAAAATGTGTATACAAGTTATAGAAATTGTCTTCTATTGCTCCAGGTAATCTGCTCTCTATATGAAAATGGGTTATGTGTTCGGATGACAAAACAGAAAAATTAAGAAAACTGACACTTGATTGGATTCAAAGCTGTTAGATATGCCCCTAAATCTTGATATGACAAAAGCGCTCTATATTAATCTGAACCTAGCCACAGATTGCTTACCACAGATAAGTTGTATGTTCTTGTTTTTTCCACTCAAACAAATGGAAAATAAATAATTTTATATATTTTACAGGCCCTTTTCGCTCTATCATCTTTGCTACGCCAGTTCCCTTATGCCCAGCGGCAGTTTCTGAAACTGGGAGGTCTTCAAATATTGAAAAGCTTCTTCAAAGAAAAGAATGCTGAATTGTTGTGTGTTCGTGTGATAACATTGTTGTATGACATGATTATGGAAAAGGTAAGTCATGCTTTGACTGCACATTATATAATTTGTTTATTAAGTTTGCATTGCCAGCAGTACAATCTGTCCAGGAAACATATTCTAAAATTACTCTTCAGCCTTTTATATAAATGTTCTAACAGGGTTTTTTAAAGGACCGCTGTAATGCATTTACAATTAAATTTCATGTGGGTATTTCTTGGGCTTAGACTGTTAAAAACAATATGCAGTTTAAAATAAAGAAAGGCCAATATTTTTCTTATTTTTGAATTAGTCAGTTTCCCCTCAAGCAGAGCTTCCTATCTCCACCTATCTGTGCTATCTGGGGGCGTGGCTGGCTCTGCTTGGAAGCTGGATTAAAAAATGGCTGACAACTCGGATTCTGGTTCAGTCTCAGCATGCTCAGTAAAGTGGGCAGGGCTATTATTGCTCATGCACTTCCTGGGCAGAGCCTATGAGGGAGCTGCAAACAGGTTATAATACAGCTTTTACACCTGTGAAGGCCATAGGTGGAGGAGCTAATTATGTCCCAGGAGGGAGCCAGTGACATCATAGCCCAGCCTGCTTCAAAGCTCAATGATGATATTAATTTATAGGAAGGGATTATTTCCTCTCCCTACAAATCTGAATATTGGTGTGAATTACCCCTTTCTCTAATTCCTGCTTCTAAATATAAACCACAAAGAGCCCTATTCTATTTGAGCAATGCTATTTGCGGAAAAAAATCGTCTTCAGGAGCTTTTTTCTGTTCCTTACACACCTATTCAAAGCTCTACACCAGTAATATTACTGAGCACAGCCATATCAAGCCTTTGCAGTATATTATAAAGCTCAGGTTTTGCTGGAAAGGCTGTGCTCAGTAAATTGCTCTGTCCTAGCAATCTTAAACTAATGATAATGCGATGGAAGGAATCCCGAGGATCCCACTCGCCCCCTTACCCACTCAAACCCCATCCCCAACCTCACTGCACCTTTTAGTTAGCCCTTGCCGTTTGGGTTCCGATCAAGGTCTTGACCGTCCTTAAAGGACCTGCATCCTCTACGTAATTAAGTCCTTATAGTACCCCTGTGGCACCTAATCAATTAACCCTATACAGACAATCATGGTATATTATACTAGCTCTTACCTACCATAGGGGTCTATACAAACCCCCATGGTTAACTAATTAACCCCCTATCTACCATGGGAATCTATACAGACCCCCATGGTAAAATAAATTAAAACATGAAGTGCCATCCACCAGGACCCACATGACGTTTCAAGTTAAGCAGTGTACTTTTAAAATTACCCCCTCTCAATAAAATAATTAATAAAAGTCAATCTAAAATACAAATAAAATAAAAAAGCATTAATTATTAACAGTTTAGGTGCCATTGGGGTCTCTATGAACCCCTATGGTTATGTAGATGGAGTGATGGGGCTAGGGGCATGGGGTTTGAGCGGAGGAGGAGGCAATTGAGGAGTGAGCGGGGAGGGGAAGGCATTTTTTTTAATTGTAAATCAGGAATCATAGGTGTTGCAAATGCCAAGTAATTTGCTGTGATTTGGAGCAGAATAGCTGATGTGGGAAACTCAGTGGGAAAGTTTGCTGTATTTTCCGTTTCTGGCTTGCCGTAGTCATCAAGGGTAGTTCTTGCGCAATAGAATAGCTAGGTAGGTTTACTTTTTTACTTAAACATGGTGTAATTCATAATATAGGGAAATAGAATAGGGATCATAGTTGTTATTATGCATTATTATTAATAATAATAATAATAGCAATACATTGCATATACAAAATATCTTCACAGTTTTTCCACACAGTCCAGTTTTCCTCCGTTTGAAGACCGAAACCCTTAACCTAGCACCTACAATGCAGGTCACAGATGTGAATGGTGGAAAAGGAGGGTACAGAAAAGCTGTAAAGTGAAGTGTAAACTTTATATGATAATTTTTTTCAGGAATAAACACTTAAATATAGTTAGAACATTTGTATAAAAGAAAACATGACCTGTGATTTGCATCTAGCATATTATTTAGAGCTAATATATAAAAGACTTTTGTTCGTTGTATTCCTATATACATATTTATACAGTGAACTAACATGTTTTTTCTTCCAGTAACTTACTCCAAACAAAGCAACATTTTTGCAAATAAATTATTCAAGGATGTTCCCTAACAGCATGTAACAATAGAATTTACATGATAGACTACATAAAATCCATTTGTGAAATTTGTGTTTTTTACCCAAAAAAATCAGCCTAGTTACTCCAAACCTTTTTTGCCAAATAGAACTTCTTTGAATTGTTTTATTTAGAAGTAAATGCTAGCACTTATTTCCTATAGACACGTTCATACCTTTTAAAACCTTATATTGGGATTCTTGGCATTTTTATATTCAGGATAACCTTATGTTTATCTCAGACAGTTTTCAATTACTATACCATGGAAACATTTTCTTCTAATCTATGACCCTTTCTGTAAAATGACCTTACTTTTTCCCCGAGCCTTCGTTTTTTAGCTTCAGCCATGACCTCTTGTTATGGCACTTCTTTCTCTGAAATATGGTTGTCCCAGTTATATTAAAAGATTAGATCACACATTCCATCATTTTTACACCATATTCTATATTTGTTTCATTCACCAACTCTTTGGAAAGGATGTTCAGCTAAGCAAACGTTTATATAGAAATATACACAGTCACAGACCCCACTAAGCCACAGATGAAAATGGAAAGGGACAGATTTACATCTTAGGCAACAGCTCCTTTGTATTTTTATATTACAGTTTTTGTTAAATAGGTCACAAACTTAATGAAATTTACTCATTGATAAGTCAAACGTGAAAGACATTACTTAAAGGGACCCTGTCACCCTAACAACAATTTGGTTTAATTTAAAGGACCACTGCACAAAGAAAAAATAATATTTGTTTGAAAATGGTGAGTCTAACTAAGAGCACAATTAAGCAGATAAAAAGCCATATAGCTAGTTTTTCATTTTGGAAAAAAATCTGTGGTGCTTTTGCTGGGTGCTGGTGGAATCCAAGTTACATAGGTGGAGGGTATGTGTGTAAGAGGTTGTTTACATTTCTGCAGAGAATATGTGGTTGCATTTCCTGAAACAAGGAGTTTGCTACGGAGCCAGTGATGAGGAATGGGTGTGGTGTCTTCAGTTTTATATAGTTATCTTAACAAAGGCTCTCTTTTCCCTCCTTCCACACCCCTCCCTCCAAAACACATACACACCATCCCATGATTCAGTTCTGGGAAAGTGATGGATTCTTATACTCATAAGGGGTCTGCTTCTGGGCCAGTGAGGGGAAAGGAGTGTAGTGTCTATTTAATTTCTCTCCTATTGTCAAGCAAAGGCTCTGGACTTCCACTTGTTCCCTCCCTCCACTGATAACTACACACCCATCATCCAGCTCTCATGATGCAATGTTAACATTTCAGATTCTTCCAAAACATGTTTAATGCCCATAACTTACAAAGACAGTGGTCCTTTAAAAACTACCTATATATTGTACTAGCAATTTTCTCTGAAGTGAATAATTAATTAGATATTCAGTCATGTTTGTGCTGTATTTTTATCCTAATGTGCATGTTGGTATGCTAAAGTGTGGGTCATTCTGCTTAATACAGATGGAGTCTTCAGTGCAGTTTTTTAGTTCTTTTTCAGTATACAAGTTTCTACCAGACAATATATATCTTTTAATTTACTTACAAGCATGCCAGTTAGTAAATGCCATATGACGTGGCCAACACTGGAGACTCTCAGACATGTGCTCATTACAGAAGACGATTTAACAGCTGACCCAAAAGCAATGGCATTAATTCCCAGGGGATTCTGGGAGTTGTGTTTGTTATGATTTCTAAACAGGGCTGAAAGTCACAGAATCCATTGCAGGAATAGATACATGGGTGGCCCTATTCAGACTGTAAGAAGAGAAATTTGATATTTATTTATTTATTTATTTATATCTTGCATCTAAAAGATCATATTTTAAACAAGCATTTTTATATGACAGATATGGGGTCTATAGTGTAGATAAATTAAATTGAGACACCGTGTGGTATTTTGCGAGATATATCCTGAGATATTACAGAAAACAAAGGAGCAGTGAATCCTAGGGATGTCTGAACTGCAACACATTGTAATTATAAGAAGTTTTGCTAGGCCCTAACATTACTCTTTTTCTATTCAAAGATACAAAGCATATTATTGGTGCCTCCTTTAATATAAAATACACACATATCAATATCATAATATAGGCAGAGATATTATTCTATTTGGGCACTCATTTTCTCTTGGTGAAGTAACAGAATCATAAAACTTACATTAATACTTAAAATATGTTTTGTGCTGCATTAAAAACAAAAACTAATGCCGTAGATAGTATAGGGAAAAATAATGTATAAAACAAGCTTTTCTTTTACATATATATATATATATATATATATATATATATATATATATATATATATATTGTGATCGTTTGCTCCTTGGAAGTGTTGACAAGCAAGTGGAGTGTGAGTTCTTGTCAGAAGTGAAGGAGTTAACACTTCTGAAAGAACTCCTAATTGGAGCAACTCCCCTTTAAAAGACTGGAAAGCAGGCATGGAAAGGTGGGGAGGGGCTGACTAGGCCCTGGGCAGCTGTGCTGCTGAGAGGAACAAGCACAGAGTGGAAGGTGATCTGGTGTGGAAATACAGTGAAGTTGTGAACTACCCTGTAAAGGATCGCCAAGTGACTGTTACTGGGAGAACGGGGACTACAGCAAGTCGTGTGAGCTGGAAGATTGACTTCAGACCCAGGAGGTGAAGTCACAAGGAAGCCACGTAAGTGAAGGGGATTAGTGAGGAATCCCAGGCAGAGTTTGCCTTAAAGGCCTAGGCACGGTTGTTGCTGAAGTATTATGCCCCAGGGAAGAAGTGAAGATAAAGAGTAGTTAATACAAGTGAGTTTGTGTATGCAAGGGTCCCTGGGGTGAAGCATACGGGAGAGACGGGCGGGCCCTATGCTTCACCCGCAACCGTGTCCCAGAGAGGAGCGCTGTGTCCGAGAGAGGAGCGCTGTGTCCGAGAGAGGAGCGCTGTGTCCGAGAGAGGAGCGCTGTGTCCGAGAGAGGAGCGCTGTGCCCCAGAGAGGAGCGCTGTGCCCCAGAGAGGAGCGCTGTGCCCGAGAGAGGAGCGCTGTGCCCGAGAGAGGAGCGCTGTGTCCGAGAGAGGAGCGCTGTGTCCGAGAGAGGAGCGCTGTGTCCGAGAGCGGAGCGCTGTGTCCGAGAGCGGAGCGCTGTGTCCGAGAGAGGAGCGCTGTGTCCGAGAGAGGAGCGCTGTGTCCCACAGAGCGAGGAGCTAGAGAGGAGCTGTGTCCCACAGAGCGAGGAGCCCGAGAGGAGAGCTGTGTCCCACAGAGCGAGAGAGGAGCTGTGTCCCACAGAGTGAGAGGAGCTGTGTCCCAGAGAGCGGAGCTGTGACCCAGAGTGGAGCGGTGTCCCAGAGGTTGCTGAAGAGGGCGACCTAATCTCGCTGGGACCCTCACCTGTAAAGAGACTGTTTATTTCCTGGCCACAAGGTGGCACTACCCCAGTTAAAGGACTGTTTTCAAGCTGACCACCAGGTGGCAGACTACCCAAGTTAAAGGACTGTCTACAACCTGGCCACAAGGTGGCATTCTCCCACCTCGCGGAGAAGTAATTGTTTTTTTTAAGCCGAGCTACGGCTACCGCTGTTTTTCTTTCTTCAAATAAACCTATTTGTTGCACTTTCATGCCGGTATCAGCCCTTCATTCAAGAAACCACCGCTATATGCGGCCATCCTGATCACACTGGTGTCATTTGTGGGATTGAAAAATGTCTGTGTTGAAGAAGACAGCCCACCGTACAGCATAAATATGGAGGAGGCCTTGAAAGCTTTTATAGAAGCCCAGCGGGGGTTGAACAAACAGCAAGCCGAGTTGAACAGAGTGCTGGCTGCTAAGCTTGGTCAGAGCCAGTCAGAAAAGAGAGAAATGATTGCAGAACATAGCATCCAAGCCGCAAAAGAGGAAGATAAAGGTTTTGGAGAGTTTACTGCAAGATTTAGAGAGGCCACAGAGAAATGGCAGAGACAAATGGAAGTCGACAGGGTACAGATGAGAGAGTCTTTAGAAGCACAGAAAGTGCAGCTGCAGCGATTGAGATCTACAGAGAACAATGTGTGTTTAAAATCAAGCAGGGTTATGAACCCTAATTGCTTTCTAAAGAAAATGACAGCTCAAGATGATGTAGAAACCTACCTCCTGAATTTTGAGAAGATTGCTACCAGGGAAGGTTGGCCTAAACAGCACTGGGCCACAGTCCTGGGTCCCTATCTGTGTGGAGAAGCCCAGGAAGCGTATGGGTTTTTGCCTGAAGAAATGGCAACCAATTATTGCACCCTGAAAGAGGAGATCCTTGATCGTATAGGAGTAAAGAAAGTACAGAGAGCGCACCCCTGGAATTTTTTTGCCAGACAAGCGTATCGCTACCCAAGAGACATACTTGTCGGGCCAAGTCTAAGTTACAGTTTCCCTGTTAAGGGAAGGCCAACCAAACCTGACCTAGTAGTAAACAATGAGAAAGAGAGAGCGGAAAAAGCCACCAGGTGCAGTACCATGAGTGAGACGGCAGGAGCCGCGAGGGAGGCCGTAGAAGGCTCCCGAGTGCCCGCAGAGTCGGAGAGAGTGCCCGCAGAGTCGGAGAGAGTGCCCGCAGAGTCGGAGAGAGTGCCCGCAGAGTCGGAGAGAGTGCCCGCAGAGTCGGAGAGAGTGCCCGCAGAGTCGGAGAGAGTGCCCGCAGAGTCGGAGAGAGTGCCCGCAGAGTCGGAGAGAGTGCCCGCAGAGACGGCCGATCCAGCCAAAGAGATTGCTGAGAGCCCCAAAGAGGTCGCTGAGAGCCCCAAAGAGGTCGCTGAGAGCCCCAAAGAGGTCGCTGAGAGCCCCAAAGAGGTCGCTGAGAGCCCCAAAGAGGTCGCTGAGAGCCCCAAAGAGGTCGCTGAGAGCCCCAAAAAGCCTGCTGGTGCAGATAGAATGGCCTTAGAGGGGGAGAAACAGCGTTTTGTAAAGCTCCAAAGACAAGCCCACAGTAATATGAGGCCCGAGTATATCCCTGAATGGCGGAGGAAGCCGACATTCGAGGACTACCCAGTGTCCTACAGGAATGAGAAATTGATGCCTATTTGGGAGCGGAGGATATGTCCCCCAAAGCCTAAGCTGAACGAATCAGTGTTGTGGGAGCGGCTACACAGTGATAAAGAGGAGAACATCTCTCAATTTCGACAGAAGCCCCGGCAAATACCACTGTTGACCTTAGACCGTGGGGAAAGTGACAAAGAGGCGTCTAATGGAGACCAGCTAGAAAGTGTGGCTAGGCCAGTGTCCGATGTGAACACTTTAGAAAAGACTGTTCCTGTATCAAAACTGGAGCACACGCCACTTAAGGAAGCTGGACAAGCTGCACAGGCAGAAGGATTTTATGACGACTCTGATGAACCAACCGTAGTTCCGCTGGTTGAGTTTGTTGCGGCTAAGCAAGCAAAGGAACTTCAGTTGTCTACAAACAAAAATAAACTTGAAACTATGAATGTTCTAACCCATGAGGTAGAGTTAACTTCAGGAGCATTACCAGCTCTGGAGGAGGCAATCGAAATCTTGTGTGCTGAAGAGACCACTGAAATGTTGTCGGCGGTTCCCCAATTAGAAGAGTCACCTGCAACAACAGATGAAGCTACACCTGTGCCAGAGGAAAGCGACAAGGCAAAGAGGGTGGAAGAACAACAGAAGCCTGTTGATCACATCCTTCAAGCAGTGGCAGAAAGTACAAAGCTGTCTGTAGAAGCAGAAACTGTACATCATGTAGCAGACATTATGGAAACGAATACTGTGGGCTTTGAAATTATTGGCACAACGGAAAATGTGCCACCACTTGACGAAAAACTCCCTGAAATCATCCCTGCTGATGGTAAAGAAGAAGAATTTACATATCTGATGGAGGAGGCAGCAAAGGAACTGCCTGCAGAAAGCATTCATGATTTCTTTAAGCGTCGGGCAAGGCCACCTTGCGAAGGGTATGACTTGCAGCTTATTAAATCAACAAAGTATCAGCCATGCAGTTTGGAACGCAAGTTGGTCATGAGTGATAAAAAAGAAGTCAAAACAAGAGACTCTGCTCCAGCAGAAAAATCTAAAGGGAATGCAAATAATTCCACCCAAGCATCACAGGCTTGTACCGGCGAGGTATTAGAAGGAACTAAAGTTGGAGGAAGTGAGCCTGCCAAGAGTTCTGATGAGCCACCCAGGGCTTGGCACACAGTGGATTCGGAGGACCAGGTGGATAAGCCAGAGTCCATTTCGAGGCCTGTAAGTGAAGATGTAGACCCTACTTGTGAAATCCAGCAGGAAATCCCTGTGCCCCTACTGGATTCTCAGACTGTTGAGGAGACCTCTAAAATTCCGGTACCAAAACAACATAAAGCAAAGCTTTCCAAGCTGGAAAAGCCCTGTTGGTGCCCCGATGATGGCTCATTTGTTAAGTTGGATGAACATAAGCAAAATAAAGAAGTTATTGGAAGTTTGGAAAGAGCGTTTTCTGAAGCACTCCCTGCATAAAGCCAAGCCTGTGATTGAGAGGAGAGTTAACCTAAATATCGTCCGTAAAGGGACGACGGCAGATGGACAGGAGGAGCTAAGGCCAGATGTGGTATCTTTCATTGGGTCTGCTGAAACAACTGATGAGATAATTCAGAGAAAAACAGTTGAAAAGCTCCCAAGTCTTAAAGCAAGGCTGTTCGAGGACAGCGCTACAAAGTTGAGAGATTCACTCCTTCCTGATAAAGGCGACACACATGAAGGAGGCCAACAGACCAGTAAGGAAATGAGAAGATGGATTTACAGGCGGCCACGATCGCAGCCTGCTACCTCGATGCGGACGGCCCAGAACGAGGAGTTCTTGAGTGGTGAGCGACCCTACCGGATGTCCGGCCTCTCGGCATGTCGCCCAACACCATGTTGTTGAGCTGAGGGGGGGGGGGGGGGGGGGTGTGGTCGTTTGCTCCTTGGAAGTGTTGACAAGCAAGTGGAGTGTGAGTTCTTGTCAGAAGTGAAGGAGTTAACACTTCTGAAAGAACTCCTAATTGGAGCAACTCCCCTTTAAAAGACTGGAAAGCAGGCATGGAAAGGTGGGGAGGGGCTGACTAGGCCCTGGGCAGCTGTGCTGCTGAGAGGAACAAGCACAGAGTGGAAGGTGATCTGGTGTGGAAATACAGTGAAGTTGTGAACTACCCTGTAAAGGATCGCCAAGTGACTGTTACTGGGAGAACGGGGACTACAGCAAGTCGTGTGAGCTGGAAGATTGACTTCAGACCCAGGAGGTGAAGTCACAAGGAAGCCACGTAAGTGAAGGGGATTAGTGAGGAATCCCAGGCAGAGTTTGCCTTAAAGGCCTAGGCACGGTTGTTGCTGAAGTATTATGCCCCAGGGAAGAAGTGAAGATAAAGAGTAGTTAATACAAGTGAGTTTGTGTATGCAAGGGTCCCTGGGGTGAAGCATACGGGAGAGACGGGCGGGCCCTATGCTTCACCCGCAACCGTGTCCCAGAGAGGAGCGCTGTGTCCGAGAGAGGAGCGCTGTGTCCGAGAGAGGAGCGCTGTGTCCGAGAGAGGAGCGCTGTGTCCGAGAGAGGAGCGCTGTGCCCCAGAGAGGAGCGCTGTGTCCGAGAGAGGAGCGCTGTGTCCGAGAGAGGAGCGCTGTGTCCGAGAGAGGAGCGCTGTGTCCGAGAGAGGAGCGCTGTGTCCTAGAGAGGAGCTGTGTCCCACAGAGCGAGGAGCCCGAGAGGAGAGCTGTGTCCCACAGAGCGAGAGAGGAGCTGTGTCCCACAGAGTGAGAGGAGCTGTGTCCCAGAGAGCGGAGCTGTGACCCAGAGTGGAGCGGTGTCCCAGAGGTTGCTGAAGAGGGCGACCTAATCTCGCTGGGACCCTCACCTGTAAAGAGACTGTTTATTTCCTGGCCACAAGATGGCACTACCCCAGTTAAAGGACTGTTTTCAAGCTGACCACCAGGTGGCAGACTACCCAAGTTAAAGGACTGTCTACAACCTGGCCACAAGGTGGCATTCTCCCACTTCGCGGAGAAGTAATTGTTTTTTTTTAAGCCGAGCTACGGCTACCGCTGTTTTTCTTTCTTCAAATAAACCTATTTGTTGCACTTTCATGCCGGTATCAGCCCTTCATTCAAGAAACCACCGCTATATGCGGCCATCCTGATCACAATATATATATATATATATATATATATATATATATATATATATATATATATATATATATATTGTGACAAAGGTGGCCATACCAAACTATTTCCGGTTTTGGAAGAACTGTTCATAATTAGTATAGTGGATTGCAGCAAACAGGATTTTAATGTGCAAGTAAGAAAATATATATTTTCTCAAACTGCCCCTTCCCTTGTGGTAAATCATAGACATATAGGTTTCTGGAACCTTATTTGAAGCAGGCTGTAAATCTCTGTGGCTGTTTCAGATTGCAGTGCATGTGTCTCTCTGGCTTCTCAAGTGAATTTTCCTGTTGACACAATGTTGCTGGTATATATTTCAAATGCATTCTTTGTTTGGACTGGTTTCTCTGCAGCTCTAACACTTTCTGTGTCCACTCTCTCTCTCCCACTGAGGCTCTCCTTAGGGTTGGTAATACTGAGGATTAAATAGCCTAACTGCAGCCTCAGGTGCATTTAATTGCTTTGGTTCAGTTAACCCCCTTGGGACTGGACAAACTGATCTATTCAGCCTGTTACTAACATATCTGCCATCTATAACTCTCCCGTACCTCAGACTGCCTTTCTCACAATATATATATATATTTATATATATCTTGTGTGTCCTCTTCGTAAACCTGGAAGTATATAATAACTGGCCTTAGCAATACGTCCCTCCAAGAGTACTTGTATATCATTAATTAAATAATGTGGTATTATGGAGCTGATTTATTTGGGCTGCATGTACGGTCGCTATAAGAATTGTGATGTAGAAGAAACTAATATGTAGACAAGCTCAGCCAAAGTAGTTATAAAATCCTTACATCCTATAGCATTTTTGTCAGGTCTCTTACTGATGCGTTTCACATTTCCACTTTCTCATAGAGCTCCATAATTCTACATTAGAAGACTATCTAAATACAGATAGATGTATTTAATTGATGATATACAATTTCATTAAAGTGGGCTAGGGTTTTTTGCAGGTTTATATATTTCCAGGTTTATGAGAAGGACACACATGCTATATATCAATACTTGCTCTACACATATATTATTTTTCCCTATACTATTAACAGCATTATTTTTACTTTATAATACAGCTAAAAAAAATATATATATATTAATATATTAAAAGTTAAGTTTTTAGATTTTTTTTTTGTATCTTCCCTAGAGCACTCAATAGACATTTATATCTGTCTCTAGTAATATTGGTATGTCTGCAACACATTGTGCCAGTTTACCATTCAGTTGAACATGTTCAGATAAGACATGAGACATACACTTCCTATCAATTCACTTGCAAGGTGAAGGGCAGATCAAACACATTGTTTTCTTTTTTTTTTCTTTTCTTTTTTTTGTATCCGTGTTTCTGATGCTTTATTAGTGTTTTTCTTCAATTAATATGATTTATTTTACATGCAAAACAAAATGTAAATGCATTGTAGAAAGGTTTGGGCTGCAGTTCTCCTTTTACAGACCACTGTACAACGAAAAATTGTATATTTGAAAACTTTGAGTCTGACTAAAAGCGTAATTAAACCGGAAAATATTATAAAGCTAGTTTTTAGTTTGAAAAAAAATAAATACATTTTATAAACTTTAGAAATGCAGAATTTTTCCCCCCAAAATATCCATGTCTTTCAAAGATGCTAATGTTGTTAGTTTGTTAGTCTTCACAAACATTTGCCTTTTTTCTTTAACTACAGTGGTCCTGTAAGTGAACATTTTTTTCTCTGAGTAGACATGTAAAAATGTCATCATGTAGGCTGAGTTTCGTCTGCTACAATTTAATGCTACTGCTTTGCTGTATTTCTTATTATTTTGTAAAATAATGACTCATGGGTTCCTTTCTTCCATATAACTTGACATTACAATAGTATTATTCCTAAATATCACCTCCATTTTTAGCAAATGCTGCGTGTTTTTCCTTCCACCCATCTAACATTATTTTTAAATCCAATTAAATCTTTGTGTTGCTTACTTTTATTTGTCTCATGGTGGACTTTAGTTTCCAGACTCTTTTATACTAAAAATATAACCAAAAATTTGATTACGAACTTACAAAGTTCTGTACAGTTTGCTGTATGAAACAAGTTGTAAAAACATTTTTTATAACAATTTTTAAGGATTATGTATCAAATTCTAATGTTTTATTTTGAATTTGAATATACTTTTTATAATTTTAAAAAGTGATATAACTGGAAAATTGATAAAAAAAAAAAATTATTGACCTGTAGAAATAGCTGACATTGGATGGCATTGTTGGCAGTTGTTTTTTTTACCTTAAATGGCAAGATAAATAATTGAAAACATATTATTTTAACATGTAATTTCTCCAAACTAGATATGTTAGTTCGAAGTTTAGTTAAAATGTTGACCCCTTCTCAGACCATGTCTAACTTTTGTGTGATTGCCTGAGATGCAGTTAAAGGAAAATTTAAGTTCTCATATACATTCTTCATCATCCAATAGAGGATGAGAAATCATGTAGGAGAAATTGTTTTTGTTTAAAATTTAAATTACATTTTCTTTAATTTAATTGACTAGTTATTAGCTATTGCAATTTTAGTTGAATGTATTGTTGATTGTATCACTATAATAGTTGTCAGTGTGTGTCCCGTTATGATGTTGGTCACACTGTTGCGGCCCATAAGGCCGCAACTGCGAGCCTAGCGTAGCAAGGCGAGCTGTTACGGGCCGCAGGCAGCGGCGTAGGACTTAGGCTGCAATGAGCGCCGAAGGTGCTCATTGCAGGGCCTGTGGCGCTCATCGCGAGGCCCGCAGTTGAGCCACACTGGACTAAGGATGCAATGAGTGCCAAAGGCGCTCATTGCAGGGCTCACAAGCAGCGCCAAAGGCTCTCATTGCCAAGCTTGTGGGATTTCCAGCAATTGCGAGCATCGCAAAGTGAGACGAGAAGTTGAGGCACGCAGTACTTATGATGCATACAACTTAGGACCGAAAGCCCTACATGCACTTTGCGCCTCGCAAAAAAACGACTTTAACGCCTGAACCACAGAACTGAAAAAAATAAAAATAAATATATGCCTCAAATTAACTTACACACACACCACAATGGGTGAGCCAGGTAGCCTGTCAGTGAGGTCGCAATTTCATTTGAGGCATATTTGCCATTTTTTCACGATCAAAAATCGCCTAAGCGACAAAAAAATGGCTGCCGAAAAAAAGCGAAACGACGAAAACGAGGCAGAACGGCGTAAACTGTGCTCAGAGGACCCATAGCCTCGCATTGTGTGGCAAACAGCATTGCCAGGCATACAATTTTCCTCCCGTCATTTTTGGCAAGTTACTTGTTTTTCTAGTATTTATTGCTTCTCATTCAGAGATGTGGTGCAGTGGGTGAAAGCCTTTGTTGTTGGAACTGTATATTAATACTTTTTATTTAGTCAAATTATTTTAGTCAAATCAATTAAATCATTGTTTAATGTTATATATTATAATATTATTAATATTATTAATTATAATTATAATATTATAATAATAGTATTTATGTTGTAATATTTGTATATGATCTTATAATTTGGGAAACATACTTGATTAAGGTGTGTAGTTAAAAATATATAATATGCACTGAGAGATTTGGTTTTTACACATGATAAGGGTGAATTAGATAAGAGGAAGTATTTTGAGGTAAAATAGGACTGAAGATCGATCCACTATTTCTTCTTTGTACTATATGACTGAGGATATCCCCTAAACTCAGGTTGATTCATGTTTAGACCCTGTATATAAAACATGTTCACTATATGTGTTTAAAAAAAAAAAAAAAAAATGTTTGCGAAACATAATGATAAATGGTTTTTTTTTTTTTACAATAGTAAGACATGCTTAAAAAATCTATTGTTAAGATTATAGAGGCTTAATATGGTAACATTGGTATATAATCTTATCACTTGGGAAGCATATTTGATGAATGGGTAATATGCAGATTAAAATTTGGTTTAACAAACTGTAAGGGTGATTTGGCTGAGGATGTATTTTTAGTTTAAATATGATGAAAGATGTACTGGCTAATGCCTTTTTGTATTATTTGACTAGGGTTATTTCCTTAAACTCGGTTTGATTTGTTAATGTTTAGACCCTGTATATAAGATATGACGCCCACCTGGTCTGTTCAAACATGTTTAGTTTGATTTCCTTGGGGTGCCTGTTGTGCCAAAGGATTTTTGTCCTGGCGACTGGTACCCTAGAGGATGAGAATCATTTGAATAAGATAATAGATATTTCCTGTTTTTGTGATTTTTTTTTTTTTTGTTGTTCTGTTTCTTTTTATGATATGTTTAGCGGATATGGGTTGGCCTTGGGAGTGGAGGATCACATTGGATACACACTGAGACTTAAATGCATCTTAAGTTGATTAGCCACAACATCGAAGGTCTAAATCTCCCTGTTAAGAGATTGTCTGCCTTCTCCCTTTTGAAACTATCAAAACCAGAATCTGTCTGTCTGCAGGAAACGCATTGACAGCAAGATAAGATTCCGAAAATTTCAGGCCAGATTTATACACTGCAATATAATTCAACATATATATATGTAGCGGTGGCTAGCAGCAGACAGAGAGGAAGCACAATTACAGAGCTCCCTGCAATAAGGCTTTAAAACAACATGAAAATACCAAGCAATTTGGATTATTTTTGATCTACAAGACCAGGTTGCAGTGACTGAACAGTCTGGATTGTTCTGGCACTGTGCAGCAACTTTTGGACTTCACTTTAACACAGATCTACTGGACTGAAAGATACTGGATGGGGCACAATCAACAACTATTGGGAAGGTGTCTGGTGAGTCTAAACCCCAAAGGGGACCCTCTCATGTCATCCTACCCCAGCTAGATCCCAGCTCACCTACCCAGGAAAGGGCCTCTTGATGTGGAGCACAACATATAATTTTTCACTTCATATTTGAAGGAAAACTAACAAGCACTCTATATCAGTTACTACTGAAAGCTAACACAGGGTAAAGCTAGCAATAGCCCTGCAACTACACACAGACACTGGTGGACATAGAAAAACACTTCTACACCAATCTGGGATCATAAGGAGCAAGTGAAGTTGTACTCCCACACCCCAGGGACTGTACCTTTACAGCATCTCATGGCTGAGACTCATGTGTTTGTAGCCATCATTAAAAGCTCTGTTTATTAAATCCTAATTGGTGCTGGACTCTAATCAGCAAAGCAATTGAAGCAAAACTGCCAAAGCCAAATGTAATGAACTGTTTAAGACCAGGAATTTTTTCCTCAATCCCTTATCATCTTAATAATAATAATAATAATCTTAACTTGTTTATGTTATATGAGATAAAGGGAGCGGCTTCCCCTGTGTTGTATAAGTTTGCTGTTGACTACACCCTGTATAAAGGACAGCTCAACACTACCACCAAGTGGCAGCTTATGAAAATTACATGCCCAGGCTTATAAATATATCAGTGCTTCTAATACCCCTGGCAAAGTGGACTGGATGAGGGACAACTGGACAGTGGGGCAACAGGGGACAGTAGAAGGAGAGAGACCAGCCTGAAGCCCTAACCTGGACAGTTGCTGGAGGCCTGCTAGGAGGAAATGGTGAGCTTATTTCAATAGCAATAGCAGAAACACCATATCACCTACCCCAGAGATAGACCCCCTGACAGGAACAATCTAAAGCTGCCTAACTGGTAAACATCAACTCAGTAGGTTAAGCCCCTACACAAAGATTGAATAGTGTACAGCATTGAATGTTTTACATGACAACCCTGGCCACCAATCCAATTTGTGTACAGAAATAGTAAAAATAAAAAACTACACGCCTTATGAGCATTAACCTCTTCAGAGTTTGTATCTATTGAAACCCTGTACATGAGGATCAAAGTCCACCATCTGCACAATAATAAAGTTTTCTCTGGCCGGTGCTAGGCCTAGCACATTATAACGTCGCCACCTGGTGGCCAGGAGGCTATTTCCTAGCAAATCTATGTGATTATTGTGATCTTGTGGACAAAACTGGTATCTACCAAATTGCTGCAACCAAACTATTTTGCACTGCCAACTAGTGGACCTGTAGGAATATATCATCAGAGACTTTCAAAATACACCAATATTTTTGAGGATGCCTAACCGGCCTATTTTACTGACACAAGTGGATAAGAATATGCTCACTATGTAAACGCACCCCATACTCCGGTGTGGTGGCACAACTCAAGGTGAAGTGACTTTGACAACTACATTTTATGTACGGTTCTTATAAAAGAGGAATGGCTGGGATCTCAACAAGAAGGGCAACCAAAACTATACAGGACTTTTGTACAACAAAAACACCAACGCAGTCTGCCCGACAGCCAGCCTCAACTCCCGAGCATTCCCCAATTGCTACCATGGAATCCACGGCTCCTAGTACGAAAGCAGACATACAGGATCTAAAAGATCTAATCTCCTCTTTTAGAACTGAGATCACTGGAGAAATTAAGAAAGTGGCTGCAGAACTTACTGGTGAAATAAAAGCGGTTGATTCTAAAGTGACCGACCTGGAAGTGAGGTACCATGACTTATTAGCAGCACACTCCCAACTGAAAGAAGAAGTGTCAACCTTAAGAGATGAACAAAGCCAACTCCAATACGTGCAAGAAGACCTGGAAAACCGCTCTCGTCGTCAAAATATTCGGATCCTCCTAGAATCCATTACAGATTTCCCAAATTTATATGATGGATCTCTGCAAACTTTTGCTGCCAAACCTAGAAGAGGAAGCCTTCAGAATAGACCGCATTCACAGAGCACTGTCAGGTCGTCCTGTTGCTGGAGAGAGAGCTAGAGATGTTATTGCAAAATTTCATTACTACACGACCAAGGAGCTCTTTATGAAAGCTGCGAGACCTGGTATTCCAGAGATTGCAGGTGGCCAGCCCACCATTTTTGCTGACCATATTCAAACCTCTTCTGGAGATCCTTTTGGCCCAAGGATGGAGGTATACCTGGGGCTTTCCTTTCAAATTGAACATTGTGAGAGATGGAAGAATTTACCCAATTTTTGAAATGGAGGAGGGCATGGCGCTGCTCTCGTCTTGGAACATTCGTTTACCAGAAGTAGGGGAAGCGGCCCAACGCCTGGATGCCACACCCTACAGACGCCCTAGGCTGCAACAAAGAACCTAAGTCTGTAATAATCTTTTACATTTAGAAGGGTGAAAAACTAAAGGGAAAAAGTACTTCCCGGCGCTCATTGAAAAATTAATTACGGATTTAAATACGTGGTCCTTATACAAAATTTCGTGGTTAGGGAAGATTCACGCTATCAAAATGAATATTTTGCCCAAGCTCCTGTATCTCTTCCGTACCATTCCAACGGCTGTTCGTTCCAAGGATATCTTGGCTATTCAGGGGGCAATCTCTCGCTTCATTTGGGACCGTAAAAGACCTAGAATAAATAAGACAGCCATGAAGGCTACAAAGGCCAGAGGAGGGATGGCACTCCCAGACCTATTGAAATATTGTAAAGCCACTAGATTAGCCCAAATCACTAAATGGTTTGGTACAGAACAAGTGCCAATATGGGTAGAAATAGAAACAAATATCTTTGAACAAAGTGGCCTCCACATTAAACAGGTTATTTGGCTTAGCTTACATTCTAAGTTGGGGAATGCCTTCTTTACTAACTGCATGGTCCAGTCTCTGGCAGTTCTGACTCAGACAAACAAGAGAATCCCACTGGTTGAAATAAGCTCATGGATAGCCCCATTGTGGGTATACCAAAGAATGGCACTAATTGATAGACTCTCGCAATTTAAGTGGTGGATAGACAAATTGACGGTGGTGGCTGATCTGTTGAGGGGTAATAGACAGTGGTTTATTACAGCATTTAGGGAAGAACACCATTTACCATTAAGGGAATGGCTTAATTTGTCCCAGATACATGTCAATATCTCCAAAGTAATCAAATGTAATGCCGCTGCCAGGACTACTCCATTTGAGAAATGTTGCCTTGAGAATCCGACTGGCAGACGGAATATCTCTATTATTTATAACTACCTAACAGACCAGACCACACCACCTAAATTACATCATCAACAATCTTGGGAGTCGGAACTTGCCATTGACTTAAACGAGGCTCAATGGAATAAAATACATAAACAGGCGGCAGGCTCCTCATTGAACGTAATATTGAGGGAAAATTCACACAAGACTATTTTGAGGTGGTACCTAACACCGGCTAGGTTGAAGCTTTCCAATCCCTCTTTGGAAGGTAATTGTTTTAGGGGGTGTACTGATTTAGGTACTCTTAAACATGTCCTGTGGGATTGCCCTAGGATTGCCCACATCTGGATGGGGACATATGATATCTTGGAGAAACTCTGGGATTGCAGGATTCCCCAAAAACTGGAAGAAGCTCTTTTAGGTCTACCCATAGAGGGCCTTAGTAACCAGGCTCAACTTTTGTCACACCAAGTGTTTTTGGCAACTCGAGTTACGCTAGCTAAAGCCTGGAAATCGGGAATACCCACATATAGTGAAGTTTTACGTAAGCTTAAGTTCATATATGATATGAGCGTTATCTCAGCTGACCTGAATCAATCATACAAGAAGTGGGCTTCATGCTGGGACACCTGGATCCTTAAGATCGGATGGTAAAGTTACAGAGTTCTCTAATTCTTAGGACAGTCAGGGTGTGGATCCTGATTTTCCATGTCCCTCTCTTCTCCTGTTCTTCCTTCCCCCCGTTCCCTTTACCCTAGGCGTGTTTTTTCCTTTGTTTTTAGGTTACAAGTCCGATAACCTGTATTTTTATATGTAAGTCATCTGAATTCATATAACAAAAACAAAACAAAAAAAAGAGAGAGAGAGAAAGCAAAAAGTCGATAATTGAAGTTCAAAGGTTATTTATTTGTATGTTTATATTTTTCAAGGACATTGCCTATATCATTCTTGTTTTATCATTGAAACATGTGTAGTATTGTATTACCTTGATAATCTTAATAAAAAAATATTTAAAAAAAAAACATATATATATGTAAAAAAAAAAAAGCTTGAGGAGTATCAATTTGACCCTGTAGGCAGGTACATAATATGGTTGGGTAAAATAGAAAATCCAAATTTCACTCTTGAATATTTATGTGCCTAATAAAGGACAACATAGGTTTGTTAGTCATATCAAAATCATGAATAAATACATTCAAGGATCTGTCATAGTCTGCGGAGACTTTAATCTCTATCTTAATCCTGACCTGGATAGGAAGTCGACTAAGAAACCTATTTTGGATAACCAGACATTTAAGAGTATCAAAACCTTTAACAACAATATAGTTAATTTTAACTTTTATTATGTCTGGCTCCCATTCCACTTGAATGAGAGAGACTACACCTTTTTTTCTAACAGACACGAAACGTACTTGAGACTCGATTAATTTTTTACAGATAGCAACATTCTGCAATACATTAAAGAGATTGAAAGGATTATGGTCCGACCACTCGATGGTCAAACTATGAAAGGAGCTATTAATAAATCTTCAAGACCGTCTTGAAGATTAGACAATTCTAATTGGAGGATGAAATATTGATAAATAATTTACATACAGAATTAAAAAAAATCTTTGAAATAAATCAAAATTCAGTGGATTCAAACTGTTTACTCTGGAATGCGCATAAGACGATATATTCGTGGAGTGTTCACTGCTTGGCAAGCTTATAAAAAAAACAAAGAGGCGTTCCACCTAGAGATCTATACATAAAATTGAGCAAACTATAAAGAGAGAATACATTTATCCCCAATAGGGAGTATATAGATCAAATTAATTTCACCCGTGCTCAGATTTAAAAAATTGTACAGTATATAGCGGATCGTTCTATCTGGTCTCTACAACAGAAACTGTATCACTACAGTAACAAAGCAAGCAGGTTACTGGCAGATAAAATCAAAAAGAAAAAACCTTTATGCAAAAGAATTGAAGTGATTTATCACAACCAGAAGTCATATAGAAAGTCGGAGGAAATTGCAAAGGTCTTTTTCAAATATTATAGTAAATCTATCATTTAAAAGATGTCAAAAACTATATATCTCCCTCACCAGAAGATATATAATTCTTTTTGAAAGGATTTGAAAAATTACATTTACCAAAAATTTTCACTTTAGATTTGGAAGTCCTTAATAAGGACATTACTGAAGCAGAAGTATTATTAGTGATTTCTAATTTAAAAGCAAGACCAACTCCTGATGGTCTGATTAATAGGTATTATAAATTATGTAAAGCAGAATTGTCCAAACATTTATTTGATACATTTAATGAAATAAAATCTGAAGGCAGAGCACCAAGAGAGAGGTTAGAAGCCACGATTGTTATTATCCCTAAGGAAGACCAACATTTAACTTTGTGTAAAAACTTTAGGCCTATCTCTCTTCAAAATACAGATATAAAACTTTACTCAAAGATCCTAGCAGATAGGCTAAACTTGGTTTTGCCTAAACTTGTTTCCATAGATCAAACCGGTTTTATAAAAAGGAGGCAGGGTTCTGATAATATTAGAAAAATATTAGATCTTTTTTCATATGCCAGACCCCTTGGATTGCCTGCTGTTTGTCTTTCTGTTGACGTAGAGAAAGCCTTCAACAGAGTTGGTGGGACTATATGGAACAGACTTTGGCTTGGAGGAATTCGGCTCTAAAGCTATGTACTGTAACGGAACCCATCACTGTTTTACCCTGTTTTATGGTTATTTAATTCTTGGTTAAAATATGATCACATTGCTATACTGTAGATATGTTGGTTTATGTTCTACAGAATATATTGGCTCAGAATGTTACAGCTACTAGGCTAATAGATAATCCTATTACAGAGACTCTTCATAAGATAAGGAAGTCTATTGTATAAAGTGTTTTCATTGTGAGACATAAGAACAAAGGGAAGGATGATCTAATCCATGTCTGATTGTATCAAAGTTGCCAGATAGCCTCAGGGAGGTGTGACCACACCTATTGTTCTTTTTATGTGTATTGTGTGGCCAAATATGGGCATGTGTATTGCCTGTGGGAAGAGATGTGTATAAATATTTCTGCACAACAAAATAAAGTCAGTATTCATGTGACTCCCTATTGCGTGTCGTCCAATATGGGAGGTTGGGGATGGTGAAACTGTAGTGCCTCTTGGATATTTTACCGTATACCAGTGGAGATATTGGATTCGTGTTCCAACTCCGTTACATGTACAATGTCCCACCACCTCTGTCGTGTGCTCTGGATTTCCCTCTGAAAGATTTATTATCTCCAATGGAACGAGGCAGGGGTGTCACCTGTCCCCAGGGATATTTACTCTCATGATCGAACCTCTTGCGCAAATTATTAGAAGTTCTACTGGTTTAAAGGGTAAAATAGGTGGGACAGACTAAGGGTCACTTTATTTGCTGATGACCTGATAGTTACAGTATCTGATTCTGTGAGATCATTGAAGGAACTGGAACATGTAATATAAACATGCAGTAATTTATCAAATTATAGTTTAAATACTGAAAATTCAGAAGCTTTGTGTCTTAATATCTCCCAGATAGATCAAGAAATTTTGAAGGCGAAATATAAAATGGAAATCTACAGGCATTTCACATTTGGGTATATTTTTAAGCGGAGAATATGTTAAGTTCTTGAAAAAATACATATTTATCTTGGTCTGGTGGAATGGTATCTGCAAAAATGTTTCTTTTGCCCAAATGTAATTCTTTAATTAGGAGCATCCCGATCACCCTTCCTGGATTTATTTTAACTCAATTACAATCTATAATATGAATATATACATAATTCTAAATGTATCAGAATTAAAAGGTTTATTATGGCTAGAAGATTTGGGAAGGGTGGTATGGCATACCCCTTTTTAAAAACTTATCATGATGCTACAATGATAGTACATCTTCAGTGCCTTATTAAGTATTCACCCCCTTGACTTTTTACCTATTTTGTTACATTACAGCCTTAAGTTCAATAATTTGTTAATCTGAATTCTATGTGATTGATCAGAACGCAATAGTCTAAGTTGATGAAGTGAAATGAGAAAAATATATACATAAAACTATTTTTTAGAAATAGAAAACAGAAAATTGGCATGTGCGTATGTATTCACCCCCTTTGTTATGAAGCCCATAAAAAGCTCTGGTGCAACCAATTACCTTCAGAACTCACATAATTAGTGAAATTATGTCCACCTGTGTGCTATCTAAGTGTCACATGATCTGTCATTACATATACACACTTTTTATGAAAGGCCCCAGAGACGGCAACACCTAAGCAAGAGGAACCACTAACCAAGCACTGCCATGAAGACCAAGGAACTCTCCAAACAAGTAAGGGACAATGTTGTTGAGAAGTACAAGTCAGGGTTAGGCTATAAAAAAAAATATCCAAACCTTTGATGATCCCTAGGAGCACCATCAAATCTATCATAACCAAATGGAAAGAACATGGCACAACAGCAAACCTGCCAAGAGACGGCCGCCCTTCAAAACTCATAGACTGGGCAAGGAGGGCATTAGTCAGAGAGGCAGCACAGAGACCTAAGGTAACCCTGGATGAGCTGCAGAGTTCCACAGCAGAGACTGGAGTATCTGTACATAGGACGACAATAAGCCGTACGCTACATAGAGTTGGGCTTTATGGCAGAGTGGCCAATAGAAAGCCATTACTTTCAGCAAAAAACAAAATGGCAAGTTTTGGGTTTGCGAAAAGGCATGTGGGAGACTCCCAAAATGTATTTAGGAAGGTGCTATGGTCTGATAAGACTAAAATTTAACTTTTCCATCAAAGAAAACGCTATGTCTGGCGCAAACCCAACACATCACATCACCCAAAGAAAACCAGCAGCCGGGACTAGGAAACTGGTCAGAGTTGAGGGAAAGATGGATGGTGCTAAATACAGGGATATTCTTGAGCAAAAAATGTACCACTCTGGTGTGTGATATGAGGCTAGGACGGAGGTTCACCTTCCAGCAGAAAAATGACCCCAAACACAATGCTAATGCAACACTTGAGTGGTTTAAGGGGAAACATGTAAATGTGTTGGAATGGCCTAGTCAAAGCCCAGACCTCAATCCAATAGAAAATCTGTGGTCAGACCTAAAGATTGCTGTTCACAAGCGCAAACCATCCAACTTGAAGGAGCTGGAGCAGTTTTGCAAGGAGCAATTGGCAAAAAATTCCAGTGGTAAGATGTGGCAAGCTCATAGAGACTTATCCAAAGCAACTTGGAGCTGTGATTGCCGCAAAAGGTCGCTCTACAAAGTATTGGCTTTAGGGGGGTGAATAGTTATGCACATTGACTTTTTCTGTTATTTTGTCCTGTTTGTTTGCTTCACAATAAAAAAAAAAAAAAAAAACATCTTCAAAGTTCTGTAAATTAAATTATGCAAATCCTCAAACATTCCATGTTAATTCCAGGTTGTGAGGCAACAAAACACAAAAAATGCCAAGGGGTTGAATACTTTTGCAAGACACTGTAGCACGTGGATTTGCTTATTCTGACTCTATGCAATGGCTACGAATAGAGAACTGCCTTGTACAGAGAGGGGGAATGAGATTTTTATTATTAGCGGAAAAAGGGAAGGAAAATATAATTCTAGAAAGGGATACATATTACCAAAGTCTTGAGTAGTTTTGGGGAAAAAAACTACTTTAGAGATAAACTTATCCCCTTCCCGAGTCCACTGACCTGTTTGGAAGATATCTCCTTATTGTTTAATATCCCTAATGTAAAGATATGGGAAAAATGGGGGATTAGACTATTTAAAGCGTTAATTAGAGATGGAGTTCTTTCCTTTGCTGATATAAATGCAAAATATGGTTTACCGGTCAAATTTTGGTTGGATTACCATTGTCTTCTCCTGACTTTTGTGGAAGTTTCTAATGCTGCACAATTTAATAGATCTTTAATACCTTTTGAAAAATTTCTAAGAAATAGGAACAAACCTCATCTAATTCTTCTGAAGGACTGTCTAGAAGAAGGGAAAACATTTTATAAAAAGAAAGTGTGGGAAATTGACTTACAAAAGACATGAGAAGAAGGTAGTTGGCAAAGAGCTTTTGCAAATACAGATAGATTCATAAAAAATGCATCTTACAGAGAGACTTTCTTCAAGTTTACTAACAGATGGTACATGGTACCTACAAAATTCAGCCAAATTTTCAAGAAGGAGGAATTAAAATGCTGTTGGATAGACTTTGGAGCAGTGGGGTCATATTTGGTGAAACTGCTATAAAATTAAAACATTTTTGACAAACTGCTTTAAATGGTGGCACATCTTTTGCGCACTGAAGACCAGCGCGCCGTTTTAAGTAGAATAAATAGAATGCCAGCCTGCTACAGAGGCCCCCATCTGATATTTACTGGAGGCTGCCAAGGCTAAGGTAAGGGTATTACACATGGCAGACCCACTGCCCCACAAATATATAGCCCCTTACCTTAGCCTTGGCGGGTTGGAGAGCAGAGAGTCATCAGAGCGCAGTTCTCGGCACTCTGATGAGGTTGGCGTATCGCTTTGAACATATAGCAAAGATTCTCAATTATCAAATTACAATAACTACTGTGATGGCTCTTCTACATATCTTTACTGCTGATTTGGACCTGGACGTTGTGGCTTTTATATTACAGATTGTCATGGTGGCCAAGTGGCTGATTACGTAAATGGAAATGTAATATAGTGACAACTTGGTCAGAAGTAGAATCGATTATTACAAACCACAGAAATTTTTAGAGAGATTTTTCAGGAATTATGTCAAAAAACCTAGTACTAAAAAGGCGAATATGGTATAAAAACGTAGTATCTTAAAGCTTATTTGGTCCCCATGACGTATAGATCCTGCTTGTGCTTCTCCCCCTCGGTCCCCACCTGCAACTTACTCTTATGTTTTTTTCTCTTATACCGATGTATATGAAAATATATAACTGTGCTTACTATGTTATGAACGTATATGTCAAACTTCAGATTATCTGAAATGTTCAGTGATAGACAGATAGATAGATTGATAGAATGTAAAAGAGAATCCAAAATACAACATATATAAACAATAGATCAAACTCATGGCTACAACTTCATAGTTACTTGCACTCACCACTAGACTAAGCATCCACATGCTTGGTCAAAAATAATATATATATATATTAGGAAATTGCCCGTCAAAAATGACAGGATTAAAATTGTAAGACTGGCAATGCTGTTTGCCACACAATGTGAGGCTTTTGGTCCTCTGAGCACCTTTGGGGCTCCTTGCGAGCCACGTTTTGAGCGCCTTTGGTGCTCATTGTGTGGATCGCAATGAGCGCCAAAGGCGCTCATTGGGAGCCTCTCCCCTGTGTACTTCAAGTTTCCTGCTTTGCACTGATCACCTTCGGCACTTATCACACCCCACGCTGAGCACCTCTGCATTCATTGCAAGGCGCTCCCGGTCGCGGTGCTCATCATGAGCCCCGCGATGAGCGCCTTTGGCGTTCATTGCAAGCCTTTTCTCTTGCCTACTGTATGGACCGCTCATTGCAGGGTTCGTTACCTGCAAGTTTAAAGCTTGGGAATGCCATGTATCTCTTTCCAGCATCCCCCCCCCCCCCGTCTCTTCCTTGTGTTTTTCTCCACTGTGTGTCTGCAGAATGTTTGCGTGGCGCGCGGTGACTGCCGTTGGTTTTGTTTTCAAAGTCCCGTGTGCCTGGCATTGTTTGTGTAAACGTTACTGTCTTCAGCGTCATGTATTTTGTAAGTGTTGCAAGCCTGGCGTTGCTGAGTCTTGTTTTCATGCTGCTTCTAAAATTTTGCATTTTTCGTCCTCCATTTTGTACCTTGCTTAGGCGATTTTCAAGTGACGAAAATTCCATATATGGGTGTTATTCGCTTGCAACCTCACTCCCAGGCTTCCTGTGTCTCCCCCTGTGCTGTGTGTGTGTGTTATCATTTTTTGTACATGTTTGTTTTTTTGTGGATTTTTAGAGTTACACGCTTGCGCTGCTTCGCCTTGCCTCGCATGTGTGACGGCACCGCTGGCTGCAATGAGGCCCAAGAGTTGCGCGGCTGCTTCGCCTTGCTCGCGAGGCGCGCATGTGTGACGGCACAAGGTTACAACTGCTTGACCAACATTGCAAACGTTACATACACTGACAACTATATATGTGATATATATCACATATTATAATTGTCTAACTGCGAGCTGTCGTCACGCTTTGCGGCCCTCGCAAAGGAAGGGCCGCAACTGACGACAACTCGCAGTTTCACCATTGCTCCCATCACCCCTACTGCAGGAGTGCACGGGTAGCCGGCAAAGCGTGCGCGCGCACGCGCACGCGAAGACGTCGCGTGCGCGGGTAGCCGGGCCGGCAAAGCGTGCGCGCGCACGCGAAGACGTCACATAAGCGTGCGCGCGCACGCATCAACCGCAATGAGGTGAGGGTGAGAGACACGGGGCCAAGGAGGGGAGAAGCAGGGGAATAGATACATGAGGGAGAGGAGGAGGGGAATAGAGACACGAGAGGAGGGGGGAATAGAGACACGAGAGGAGGGGGGAAGAGAGACACAGGGGAAGTGAGATACAGGGGAGGGGAAGAGAGGGACAGGGGAATAGAGACATGAGAGGAGGGGGGGAAGAGAGACACAGGGGAAGTGAGATACAGGGGAGGGGAAGAGAGGGACAGGGGAATAGAGACACGAGAGGAGGGGGGGGGGGAGAGAGACACAGGGGAAGTGAGATACAGGGGATGGGAAGAGAGGGACAGGGGAATAGAGACACAAGAGGAGGGGGGAAGAGAGACACAGGGGAAGTGAGATACAGGGGAGGGGAAGAGAGGGACAGGGGAATAGAGACACGAGAGGAGGGGGGGAAGAGAGACACAGGGGAAGTGAGATACAGGGGAGGGGAAGAGAGGGACAGGGGAATAGAGACACGAGAGGAGGGGGGGAAGAGAGACACAGGGGAGGGGAAGAGAGGGACAGGGGAATAGAGACACAAGAGGAGGGGGGAAGAGAGACACAGGGGAAGTGAGATACAGGGGATGGGAAGAGAGGGACAGGGGAATAGAGACACGAGAGGAGGGGGGAAGAGAGGGACAGGGGAAGTGAGATACAGGGGAGGGGAAGAGAGACACAGGGGAAGTGAGATACAGGGGAGGGAGAGGAGGGGGAAGAGAGACACAGGGAAGGGGGAAGAGAGGCACAGGGGAGCGAGAAGAGGAGGGGGAAGAGAAACACAGGGGAGGGAGAGGAGGGGGAAGAGAGACACGGGATGGAGAGGAGGGGAGGAAGAGAAACGGTAGGGGAGGAAGAGAAACGGGAGGGAGGGGAGGAATAGACATGGGGAGGAGACACAGCGGAGGGGGGAAGAGATGAGGGTCAGGGGGTGGAGAGACACAGGGGAGGGATGAGGGGGGCAGAGACACAGGGGAGGGAGACGGGGTGAAGAGACACAGGGGAGGGAGACGGGGTGAAGAGACACAGGGGAGGGAGAAAGACACAGGAGTGGGAGAGGGGGAAGAGACACAGGAGTGGGAGAGGGGGAAGAGACACAGGAGAGGGAGAGGGGGAAGGAGAAACAAGGAAGGGAGAGGGGGGAAAGAGACACAGGGGAGGGGGAAGGAGAAACAAGGAAGGGAGAGGGGGGAAAGAGACACGGGAGAGGGGGGGAAGAGACAGAGGGAAGGGAGAGGAAGTAGAGGGCGGGAGAGGCTCACAATGAGTTCCAAAGCCACTCATTGCAAGGCCCGAGATGAGCGCTGAAGGAGCTTATCGCAAGGCCAGTAAAGTAGAGGGGGAGGAGGTTCGCAATGAGCCCCTCCCGTCAAGTAGAGGGGTAGAGAGGCTCGCAATGAGCGCCGAAGGCGCTCATTGCGAGGCCCGTGATTAGCGCTGAAGGCGCTCATCGCGAGGCCAATAAAGTAGAGGGGCGAGAGGCTCGCAGTGTGTGACAAACACCATTGCCAGGCTTCAATTTATTGCCGTCATTTTTGACGGGCAAGTCGCTAGTATATATATATTTGTATAAAATTTGGACAGAAATAATAATGAAAAACTCAACTCACACCCTGCATAACTGGCTGGTCTACCTATTATGTATTTTGCCAGAGCAGGGAAGGTCAAAGACAACCTAGAACCACTAACTTTAAAAGCCTATAATTCAGTTTTAAAAAGGAAATAACCTCTTCCACATTAGTAATTGTTCCATAGAATATTGTAAAATATTGAGGTTATAATGTAATATTCTCATTCTATTTTATAATTTCAATAGCAATCTCTTTATTTTCTCATACTACTGTATTTTGAGAAACTGTTTTGGGTGTTTAGAACTGATGGGGCGAATTACAGAAGAGTTAACAATAATTATATAAGTACCACTGAAAAGTATATGCATGTGTGCATGTATATGTGTGTGTATATATATATATATATATATATATATATATATATAGTAATTTAGTAATCATTAATCCATATATATATATATATATATATATATATATATATATATATATATATATATATATAGTAATTTAGTAATCATTAATCCATATATATATATATATATATAGATTAATAATGAGTATTGCAATATAATTGTATACCTTTTGTATTGGTCAAACGACTTATTTTTAATGACAAGCTTTCGAGAGGCTCAACCTCTCTTTATCAAGTCTGAAGTAATACTAACACGAGATGGAACCCTCAGTTTGAATAAAAACAGCAAATGTAGATAGAGTGGAGACAGCATCTGACATTACCAGGTAAATACATGTATGGGAAATAAACACAACATAGTAAAGGAAACATATATGCACATACTATCACATATATAGTTGTGAGCGTACGGGTCGTTGCTCACGCTTGCGGGCTCGTGTAGCGAGCCCGCGGCCCTCGCGAAGCGAGCCGCGGCCCTCGCGCAGCGAGCCACGGCCCTCGCGTAGCGAGGTCACTGGGCAAGGGCCTCAGTTGCTGGCATGGAGCGCCTTTGGTGCTCCATGCCAGCAACTGAGGCCCCTCGCGAAGCGAGGGCCTCAGTTGCTGGCAAGGTCACTGGGTCACTGGGCCGAAGGCGCTCCATGTCAGCAACTGAGGCCCCTCGCGAAGCGAGGGCCTCAGTTGCTGGCGAGGTCACTGGGCAAGGGCCTCAGTTGCTGGCATGGAGCGCCGAAGGCGCTCCATGCCAGCAACTGAGGCCCCTCGCGAAGCGAGGGACTCAGTTGCTGGCGAGGTCACTGGGCAAGGGCCTCAAACCCTCGCAAACTTCACGTCGCTACTCAAAAAACACGACACACAAATTACGACACTCGCTAAATTTTACGAGGAACGCAAACAACCTACGAAACACGTTACCACACATTACGACCTCGCAAACATCGGACGCAACACGCCGACATACAAACATTTAAAACACAATACATACACACAGCACATACATAAAAACCTTACCTACACCAAGAGGGAGCACCCAGGACCTCAAAAATGCAACTTACACCTCGATTTTACTCGAAATAAAAGACTTTTGAGACTAAAAAAAAATCTAAGCGACAGAAAAAATGGCTGCCGAACAAAACGAAAACGAGGCTACAGCACTCTAAACTCGCAAAACACCACAACAAACTCGCAAAACACCACAAGAAACTCGCAAAACGACACAAACCACCTACGGATATTCATACCACACAGTGCACACATTCAGCATGCTTACACAGCAGCTCCACACCACTAATGCTGCAGCAACATCAACACAGATTGCCAGCTCTTCATCACAATGCTTCAAAATAGGTACACTATATTCATTTACTAATTTAGCTACCTTACAATTTCATTGCCGTCATTTTTTGACGGGCAATTCGCTAGTATACACATATTCATGAAAAAAACAGAGCACTGTAGTACACAGTGATATCTTTCCTGTTGGACAAACATCTCACTAAGTGTGCTAAGCCTGTTATGGTATAATAAGAAAAGAAATCACATGAAATTCTGATAATTTGTTAGAAAACCCAAGTCCATATTAAATCCTGTATTTTTAGTATTGAAGAGTGTGATCATCGTTATTTCAAATGCTTTTCTCTCTTGGATGTTTTTAAATTTAGTATTTTGACTTTTAAGTTTTGGATCAAATGATCCTTCTGGCTAAAATGGTGTCCCACTGGGCCTGAATAACTGTCTTCATTATGTCTTCTTATTGAATGCCTGTGTAAATTCATCCTTAAATGCATTTTTTGGCCGGTTTCTCCAATGTAGCAACCTGTGTCACATATATTACATTGTATTATATAAACCACATTGAACGATGTATATGAATATGATTCTTTGATGTCATAGGTCTTGTTGTTATGTGGGGCTGTGTCATCATTACAAATGTGTTGACATAATTTACAGGTACGTTTGTTACAAGGTTTAGTTGCATATTTTATATTCAGTTGTTCATTGGCCAATTTTCTACTGACAAGTTTTTGTTTCAGGTTTGGTGGTTGTTTAAATGCAAGGATGAGGTTTGGGAATATATCTTTTAATTCAGTATCTTCAGTTAGTAATGATTGTAAATCTTTGATTATTTTCGGAATTTTCTCTAAAATTGGATGGTATGTGGTCACTAGGTATACGTGAAGTAGTTTATTTTTTTTTGTATTCTAACAGGTGTTCACAGGGTATTTTGATGGCAGTGGTTATTTTTTGGGGTAATAATACAGGGTTTGTAACCCTTTTGTTTGTGATAAAACATTTAAAACACTGTCTTAAATCTTTCAGTCTCCAGTGTTTGAGCAAATCCGATGGTATCTAATAGCTTGACTATGGATGATGGCTTGTTTTGTGTGGGAGGGATGAAAACTGGAGCTGTGTAGGTAACTACATCTGTCTGTGGGTTTCCTATGTACAGGAATATATATATTCCTATATCCTATATTCCCATTTCTATATATATATATATATATATATATATATATATATATTTGGATTAAATAGGCATAATTATACAGCATGATATTAAAAAAAGAGAATTGAGTTACAAAAAGATTATTTTAAAATGATTTAAATAATAAATTTAAAGGAGAATTTCCCTCCCACACCAATGGTTATGATAAAAACAAGGGCTCTGTGGATACAATTTACATTTTTTTTTTACTCACATTAGAATGTACTGATGGAAGGCAATGAATTATAGTTTTATATGGTTTAAGAGGAATGTGATGCTCTTCCCACATGTTAATTGTTTGTTTAATCTAAAAAATATGCTTTAAAATAAAAATATTTGCATTTTACAAATAATACTTTTGACATTTACCCTCTGCTTTTAAGTAGTTAATTTCTATTAAACAAATATATACTTTCAGTTGCTGTGTAATCCAAATACAATGTGTTATATTCGTAAAGCATCCTTGGGGAAGATATTGTGCTCTTGTTTTGTAGGCACTGATAAATTATGCTCTGAGATTTGTACCAGGTATGAAAAGTGCAGATTAAATAGGTCAAGTAGTCGTTATCTCCCGTCAGTTTCTGTGTATCTATGAATTATGTAAAAAGTCTAAAAATGATTGGTGTAATGAGAAGATCCGGCAGAGTTCATATTCTGACTGTCTCCCTTTTTTCCTAATTTACTCTTTTTCTCCTAAGTATTGATATTTTTAACTGTATAACATTTTTAATTAGGTATCCATGTCATTGAAATTGGTAACAGTTTTAGTTAAAGGCACTCCGTCGCCCAAAGAAATGATTTACTTGGTGTTTTTTGTTAAAGAACGTGATAAAGGCTATATATTGTACTAGTCAGTAAATATTTTTGAGGTATTCTGCATTGTGTATACATCATTGTTATGTACATGAGCAGCTCCTGAATACTAACCAGATGTACTGCCTAGTAACACAGTCTATTTGGTTGTTTCTGTGGTGGCAAAAACAACTTTCCACAATGTGATCGTGGAGTTAGATTCCCTCCCCCACAATTGCCATCCGCTCTGGACTATAAATTATCACATGGAGCTGCATAAAGAATACTGAATATCTTGCTGTAGAGAAAAACAGCTAGTATAATATATTGACATGCTTAACATGCTTTTAAGGTGAAACCAACATGTGGCGGTAACAGTTTTTTTCACAATTTTAATCTATAATCATTGTTTTTTTTTTATTACAGAGACTGCTTCACAAAGAAGGTACTATTGCTCAGAATAGTGAAAAAGTTCAACAGTACAACCAAATAAATCTCCTACCATTTATAACAGAGCAAGGATGGTGTGGAATAATTTCAAATCTTCTTAGCATGCCTGAAAACGATGCACGGGAAAAAGTGCTGAAGATTATATCTGTACTAATCGGCCCTTGCAGGAACGAGTTCCAGATCAATGAGAAACTGCTTGACACTTTGTATTCACTGAGAAACGATTATCAAGACTTGGTTTCAGAAGAGGCACATGCTGGAGAAAAAGATGGTTACTTCAGTGAACTTTATAACTTAATTAATGGTATTGTTGACGAACTGAAATAAAGATTCAAACATAAAATTAACACTGTTTTATTTGACTTTTATTCAACATTAAAATATATTTATAACTAATGCTTCAATTATACATAAAATACATAAAAAAATGTTTTATGCTTTCATAGGTACAGATAAAATGAAAGGCTGCATATGGTTAAATGTATTTTAATCAAATGTGAAAATTCTATCATACACTATAAATATATTTTATGAATCATCTTTCATTTTATAGGAATGGAAAGAGAAAAGCCTGGCTTGCTTTGGTGACACCATCAAGATTGCGTTGGAAAAAATTGGTCTTTTTATCTTTTCTAGTCCTCTAGGAACTTGTAGAGCTGAAGAGCGGGACAATGTCAAGTTTGACGTGATGCAGCTGAGGTCCAAAATATTGCTGAAAAAGACTGAGCATGATCACTAAGCTGATTAGGCTAATTACTCCATGTGGCCTGAGCATGCTCAGTCTTTCCATTTTCATGTGGCTTTGCAGTGAAAAGAGTACATTTAGAAACTGAGGCAATTGGCAATTATCACTCCATTAGAAAGAGGATATTAGTGGGTTGAGAAAAGCTAGTTGACAGGTAAAAGGGGCAAACTTCATTTTATGTTTACTTGAAGAACATTCATTTTAAATAATTTAGCTGATAAAGTACTAGTTATTTCCTATAGATAAAAATTTACCATATTTAGAACATCCGCTTTGTTGCTTGAAATGCAAGATTTCAACAAAGAATCAGTAGATAATAAAGACCATGTTTAAATTGCAAAGTACATAGACGAAATTAAGCAAACTAATTCACACTGCACTGGCTGAAAGATCCAGTTGGTGGTCTTGCAGTTATTTTAAGTAGTATGGCTGTTGTAATAACTTCATACATTTTTCTCCTTTGATGGCGTGGGAATCTTTGAAGGAGGAGCTCTGTTAGAATTTTTTTTTTATAGGGCGACAGGTTTTTTAGGCAAAGGCCTTTTTACATGGCTTGAAGATGAGGACCAAGGGCTTCAATCAAGCAAGAAGATTACAGATTGTTCAAAATATATAGAAGTACCTGCGTATAGAGGGCTGAAGAGGGTCAAGGATCTTTGTTGGAGAATAAGTATATTTCTGCCTCCACAGATGTAGTTTTTTAATGGCTTTTTTATTTGTTTATTTCTTAATTTATTTATTTTTTAGTATTTTATTTTTTTGTAATTTGTTTTAGGAGGTAGCAGTAGGGACTATGGGGATCCATGTGGACTCCTATGGTTGAAGTTAGCATGACATGGGGGCCATAGCGACCCCCATGATAGGAGGTTAGGTTTAGACTTTTAACCAATCAAAAAATCAAATACTCAATTATGATTTATTATCTTCCACATATTTGAGACAATCAGAAGCCATAAAAATAGTATATACGGTGAGGGTGCTGTCAGAAAGCCATTAGTTGGCAGGGGGGCACCTCAGAGGAGAAGCTCCATCAGTTCCTTTTTTTTTTAGGTTGTGCTCTTTCTGTGGCCCAAAGATGGGAATCGAGTCAAGGTAGAACAGGACCGAATTCTTCAAGCTACACGGATGTGCCCTCTTATCAGGGCTGAAGACTGAGGACCAGGGCGCTGATGACCTTCTTTGAATGGCCGTCACAAGAATGGTAAGTATAATTCCCCCCCACAAAAGTTTTTTTTTTTTTTTTGGAATAGTATGTTTTTTTTATTTGTAACTAGCGACTTGCCCGTCAAAAAATTACGGCAATAAAATTGTAAGGCAGGTAATGCTGTTTGCCACACAATGTAAGGCTTTTAGTCCTCTGAGTTCCTTCGACGCTCATTGCGAGCCTCTCCCCTGATGTACTTTTGGTCGTCTGAGCACCTTCGGCGCTCATCGCGAGGCTCGCAATGAGCGCCTTCAGCGCTCATTGCGAGCATCTCCCTCATGTACTTTTGCTCCTCTGAGCACCCTGGCCATTCATTGTGAGCTCCGCGCTGAGCACCTTTGGCAAAGCGAGTCTCTCCTCTGCTCTTTTTTTTATATAAATATATTTGTTTATAATAATTAATTAATTAAATAATAAATTAATATACTTTACCTATTTGTAATGAATATATCCAGGAATCAATATGCTGAAGAGCTAACAATCGCTGTTGTTTTTCTGCAGCATACAATGTACATTTGGACTGTTGGCGATTTGAGGAGAAAGTGTCAGCAAGGTGGCAAGTGTGCAGTGTAAATAGGCTGCGTGCGCGAGGCCAAACCGTTTTAGTTGTGTAATGCGGTATTTTAGATTGGTAATGTTATTAGTTTGAAGTTAGTGTTGTAAAATGGCGGTGAGTGTTTATTTGTTACGCGGGTTTCAAGCATTTTCCGTCCTTCCCAACAGTGTATTTTGTACCTCGTACATTCCTGGCTAAAAGTCGTATGTGCCTGGCGGCGTTTTGTAAGATTAAGGTTCGTGTAGCCTCGTTTTCGTTTTTTCGGTCGCCATTTTTTCTCTTGCTTAGGTGATTTTCGAGTGGCAAAACTCTGCAAATTTGACTTAAATTTGTGTGCAACCTCACTCCCAGATTCCTGGCTGTCCTCCCCTGCTGTGTGTAAAGTTTTTGGTATGTTTTTTTTTTTGTTGTATTTGTTGTGTTTTTCGTGTTTTTGGATGTGCGCGGTTATTTTATTTTCTCTAAGTGGCTCTTTCCTTTTCAAAGTGTTATGGGCCATAATTTTTTGAGGCGATTTTTTCAAAGTGCTACAGGTCTTGCACTATGAATTGTGTATCTGAGTTTTCTGTTGTTTTGTAGTCCCGTGGGTCGTAGGTATGATATTTAATGCGTGGGGGGCCTATGGCGCTTATCTCCACCAGCGCAGTGAGCGCCTTCAGCGCTCCCTGCCTTAGTCATACAGGGTCGTAGGGATGAGCGCCTATGGCTCTCATCTCCACCAAAGCAAGGATCGCCTTCGATGCTCCTTGCCTGGTGGCAACCGCGGCCCTCAGTTTACAAGCCCATTGTTTTAACGTTGCATTACCAATGTTTTTTGGCAAGCCTGCGCTACTGAGAACTATATATGTGATGTATATGTGATTATTTAATTTTTTGCTAGTATTTTTTATTTTTTTGTAACATTTTCAGTAATTACAATTGTATTTTGTTGTATTTTATTGTATTAATATTATTGTTATTATCTTTATTTATATTGTGTCAACATATTCCGTAGCGCTGTACAGGGGTTTAGTACATGGCAAAAAACAAACTTAACACCTTATAAAGAATGGAGGGCCCTGTTTTTGAGCTTATAATCAAATGTACATAGTGCTTGTTTCCAAGACACTAACACACAATTGAAAACTCGCAAACTTACAATCTAAGGGTTTAGGTGTGATACAAGAGGGTGAAAAATACAAAATGGCAACGTGAATGCAATTTGTTTAGTCAATTGGAGGGGTCTGTGTGTTGTACTGTAGATTGTGGGTGTGAGTGTTATTAGCTGTGTGCAGTTGTAATTATAAAGGCTGAAGGTGAAAAGATTTTTTTAAACAGGTGTGTTTTTAGTAAATGTTTAAAGGTTTTGAGGCAGTAAGATAATCTAATGGAGCGAGGCAAGGAGTTCAAAATAGTAGGGACAGCACAAGAAAAGTCTTGAAGACGGGAGTGAGAGGAGGTGATGAGAGAGGAGGAAAGAAGAAGGTCGTGAGCAGAACAAAGGGGTCGGTTAGGAGAGTATTTTGAAACAAGAGCAGAGATATAAGGGGGTGCATTGTTGTTGAGGGCTTTATATGTTAGGGTCATGATTTTAAATGTGATTCAGGAAGCTATGGGAAGCCAGTGGAGTGATTGATAGAGAGGAGCTGCAGACACTGATCGTTTGGTATTGAAGATGAGTCTAGCGGAGGCATTCATTATGGATTGGAGGGGAGACAGACAAGAGATGGGTAGTCCAGCAAGGAGTGAATTGCAGTAGTTGAGTCGAGGTATGATGAGAGAGTGTATTAGAATTTTAGCTGTGTCTTGTGTAAGATATTGACGAATTTTGGAGATGTTTTTTAGGTGAAACTGACAAGATTTTGTTATTGATTGGATGTGAGGAATAAGAGAGGGCGGGATCCAGTAGAACCACAAGACAACGGGCCTGGTAGGTGGGAGTGATGATGGTGTTGTCAACAGTGAGAGATATTTGAGGAGTGGAAGCTGTAGTAGAGGGTGGAAAGATTAGGAGTTCAGTCTTGTTGAGTTTGAGTTGACTGGTAGACATCCAGGAGGATATGCTAGAGAGGAAGTTGGAAACTTGAACTAAAAGAGAGGGGGATAGATTGGGTGCAGAGAGGTAGATTTGAGTATCATCTGCATAGAGGTGATACTGAAATCCAAAGGATTTTATGAGGGTGCCAAGGGAGGAGGTGTAGATGGAGAAGAGGAGGGGGCCTAGGACAGAACCTTGAGGAACGCCAACAGACAGAGTGAGAGTTAAAGAAGAGGTGCCAGAGAAGGAGACGCTAAATGTACGATCTTTTAGATAGGATGTGAACCATGAAAGAGCTGTGCCCTGGATGCCAAATGAGCGGAGAGTTTGGATTAGAAGCGGGTGGTCAACTGTGTCAAAGGCAGCAGAGAGATCCAGGAGAATTAGAATGGAGAAGTGACCCTTTGATTTGACGGTTAGCAAGTCATTGGGGACTTTTGTGAGGGCTGTTTCTGTTGAGTGTTGGGCACGGAAACCAGATTGGAAGGGGTCAAGAAGGGAGTTGGAGGAAATAAATTGAGTGAGGCGATTGTAAACAAGCCGCTCAAGGAGTTTAGAAGCCAGGGGAAGTAGTGAGATAGGGCGGTAGTTGGAGGCAGAAGCTGGGTCAGATGAGGGCTTCTTGAGAGTGGGTGTAATTATGGTGTGTCTTAAGGAGGATGGAAACCTGCCAGTGTTTAGGGAGAGGTTGAATAGATGTGTGAGAGCTGGGATAAGTGTGGTGGCTAGGAGAGGGATTAGCTGTGAAGGAATAGGATCATGTGGACATGTTGTAAGGTGAGCAGTTAATAATAACGTAGATACTTCATCCTCATTTACAGGGTCAAAGGAATCCATAGTGGAGGAGGGATTGGGCAAGGGTAAAGGTTGGGTGTTGTCGGTTTGTGGAGATGATGGTGGGATAGGGCCAAGCTGGGAGGAAAGCTCATTTCGGATGGTTTCAATTTTATTTTTAAAGTGGCTGGGAAAGTCATCAGCAGTTAGACAGGAAGGGGAAGGAGGTGGGGGTGGGCAAAGAAGGGTGTTGAATGTAGCAAATAAACGTTTAGAGTTGGAGGACAGGTTTGATATTAGTGATGAGAAGTAGTGTTGTTTGGCAAGATTGAGGGCAGAGAAGTAGGAGCGCAAGGTAAACTTGTAGTGGAGAAAGTCTGCTGAAGTGCGAGATTTCCTCCATAGTCGTTCTGCAGTGCGATAGCGTGTTTGTGTAGTGTGCCATAGTTGTGGATGAGAGCAAGGGCGCTTGCTTGTAATTATGGGGGCAAGAAAGTCAAGGTTGGAGGTTAGAGTAGTGTTGTACTGTGAAGTGGCAGGCAAGGGTGGTGAGGGGGCTGAGAAGGGGTTTTAGTACATTTAAAAATTGTTGTGGGTTGAGTGCTTGCAGGTTTCTGCGTGTTCTGGTGGCAGGATTTGAAGAAGGGTGGTGAGCGGAAGATGAGGTGAGGTTGCAAGTTAGCAGGTGGTGGTCAGATAGGGGAGATGTCAAGGTTGGAGATAGTGCAGAGATTAGTAAAAATAGGGTCAATGGAGTGTCCACCACTGTGAGTTGCAGAATCTGTCCATTGTGAGAGGCCAAGGGAAGAGGTTAGTGCAAGTAATTTTGCAGTTGTTGGGGAGGTGGGTGTGTCAGTGGCTATGTTGAAATCGCCAAGAATGAGTGAAGGTATATTGGAGGAGAGAAAGTGAGGGAGCCAGGCGGCAAAGTTGTCCAGAAATTGAGAGGGTGATCCAGGCGGGCGATAGAGCACAGCTACTCGAGAGAAGATGCGAATAGTGTGGACTTCAAAAGATGACAATTGGAGGGATGGAACAGGGGGTATGCAGTGAAAAGTGCAGCGAGAGGATAGTAGTATGCCCACACCTCCACCTTGTTTGTTCCCAGGTCTAGGAGTGTGGCTGAAGTGTAGACCACCATAAGAGATTGCAGCAGGGGAGTCAGATGGAGTGAGCCAGGTTTCTGTGATAGCCAGTAAATTGAGGGAGCTGGAAATGAAGAGATCATGAATGAAGGTAAGTTTATTGCAAACAGACCTTGCATTCCAGAGGGCACATGAGAAGGGCAAAATAGATGACAAGTGATGGGTATTAGATTATGGGTGTATGGGCATTTGCTGCCCTGGGGACTCTGTGTGGCTGACAGCAGGTGGGAATGAGTGAGGGGCCTGGGTTAGGGGATATATCCCCACAAGCCATCAGAAGAAGGAGAGAGAGTAAAAGGAGATGGTAATAGGACTTACAGGAGCATTTCTGCTTTTCAGGTTTAGGGGAGGGATCAGATAGTGACTGGAGGAAGGAGAGGAGCTCATGGGAGCAGAGAAGAGGAGAGGAAAGCAGGGAAGGTGAGATAGTTATATTATTGGAGACATGATGTGTAGAAACAGTATAAGAGAGTCTGAGAAAGAGGCAGGAGGTTATAATAAGGAAGGTGATGTGAGAAAACATAATGACACTGCGCAGGCAAGTATTCTTGAAGGGGTGGTTAGAGGTAATAAGCAGATGTCACTGATTGAACATGTGCAGGTAATTATGCCTCAATATATTAGGTGTAAACAAGGGTGGGTGGGTGGGTGGGAGGGGACTGCATTCAGGTGGACTTCTATGGGATATTCTGGTCTGCAGTATGTTTTCAAATTATCTATGAGACAAAACAAGGAGATATTTGAGGGGGTGGAGATATTGGGGCAGTAAAATGGATCAGTGAACACAGAGCATTTCTGGTTTACAAATAAGCAACAGTATATCATGTATATCATGACAATAGCAGAACAATCTAACAGTAAAAAGTCTATCTCAGCAATTATCATAACACAGATATTAATAATATTAAATAGTCTGTTGTAAAGGTCGATATGGGTCTGGTGAGAAGCTGTTCTTCTGAAATTACCTTAGATTGTTTTAAACTGCAGTCAGGTGGACTTCTATGGGATATGCTGGTCTGCAGTATGTTTTAAAAGTATCTTAGATTGCTTTAAACTGAATTCAGGTGGACTTCTATGGGATATTGTATTTAGTTTATTTGTGGGGGGTAGTGTTGGGGGTGATATAGGTGTTCATGTTAGGTACCATAGGGATCCATGGTAACGGGTTAATCTTTGGTGCCATGGTGGTCCATAGGAACCCCCATGGTTATGATTAGAGCTTGTATAAGTGGCTATGGAACCCCACCCCATAGTACAAGGGTGGATGGAATTGGGCACAATGTCTCCCAGGCATTGAGGGGAAATCCCAGGGGATACCCAATTGTCATGCACAGGAGGGCCCACCACTGGGTTAAGCATAGTTATCATATGTGTGTGTGTTATACAGAGCAGTGTATGTGGCCTTAACAGACAGGAATTATTGTGTAAATGTATTGATGTAAAGGTGGTACCCAGGCATGTTTGGCAGTGAAATGCTTTCTTTTTCCAAGGGAGTTTAATTGATCGCATTACCTCGGGTGATGGGAGTCCAGTTATGGAGGGTTAGTCAGTAGAAAAGTGGCGGTACCTAAACACCTTGTCTGTGAAGAATATTACCCTCCCTGTAGTGAAGGCTTCCTGGCAGAGGAATTCCAGCCCCTAACATTAATGTGTGCATCGTTACTTTTCCTGGTAAGACATCAAAAGAACCCTGCCAGGTACACAGAGTGGGAGGGAGATTCCTAATATGGGCCTGTGACTGATCCCCTCCCTCGGGAGAGGTATGATGATAGGACATGATGGAACTGAGTATGCATAAATACTGTATCACATCAATAAATGTTGTCTATTTGTATACGCATAAACACTGCATATTTCATACTGGCTTCCAAATGGAAATACCTTTTGTTATTTTATTAAGCTAGCTTATATCCTGATGTTCCATGCAGGTCCTATCCTAAAGGACCATTGCCTGTTCCTATATCCTGAGGACTGGTCTTTCGTGGACTAACTATGCAGGCTGCTCACTGAGATTAACCCTAAATCCACAAACTAGAGGGATTATTGTAGCAGAAAGCAGGTGGTGTCGGGATGCACTTGACCCCTCATCTCTGGATTGTGACACCGGGCTCATAGGGTTAGCAGGTATTAATGGTGTATTGCGTGGAATACCCTGCTCATATGGGTAGCAGATCATATCCATTCTTTTTTGTTATTATTTTTCCCTTTCCCTGCAATGCAAAGGGGTTTATACCGGTAGATATTTAAGGATCTAGGGGATTTTAGGGCTAGATAGTGTGTTCATCTTAATGGGCACCATTCCATAGAGTCGGTATGGAGGCTACTGAGATTCAGACTCTGAGTCTCCTACTGGTATACTTTAGGCAGGTTGCGAGAACATATTAGAGCTATGGCCAAAACACTCTGGTATTAGGCAGTACATTTTACCATATTTTTTTGCGGGAGCCATGGAATAGGTTCTGCAATTTTTTTAATAAAAACTCCTGTGGCTATGAGTCTGCCTTACCGGATTTCTTATGGGAATAGAGGCCATGGTCATTGTACCTACACTTCAGGCAGAAAAAACTGAACCGGCTTGCTTCATAAAGTAAAATAACTAATCACACAAGACTGAGGTTTTCAGGATGAAGTCTTGTTGAAAATATTTATTACCATATGTTTTGAAGTCTAAATACAATAAAAATAAAAATACGACCAACATTAATTAAGTAGGACATATGTTTAAGTGACTATTCTCCTTTAAAAGGAAACCTGTTTTGTCAGAATAGCTCTAAAAGAAAATTATCTGGAATCTTATTGATATATAACAAATTTCATTCAGCTACAAGATTTACTGAGTACTAATAGCAACTGGTGATGATGCCATTGTACGTGTTTTGGGAAATAAGAGCTATTTTAGCACTTTATTCAAGTTTCCAATCAGAAGAACAAAATGATATAATATCGCAGTCTGTAAGGAAAATTACCAATTTATTGTCTTCATCCAAAAGGAGCCTGTACAAATGTGACTTCATGACCTGAATATATATAGAATAGAGCAGTGAATCTAAATAGCCAGTCCTTGGACTGGGGCTAGTCCCTGATACTTCATCTGCTAGTCCTCAGGGATGATGCGTGCCTAACACTTAGTAACCATATCTATTAGTCACCTATCAATTGTTTAAAGAGGAACTTGTAAGCAGTATAACTGTACTCTATTCAAGTCCATGCAAAGTGAGCTGAAAATGTAGTAAATCACATGAAATAATACCAAAAATACCACCAGTTAAACGTGTTCTGGATTCCGCAGTCAGTACCACTGGAAAATTACTAATAGGTCCCTAGACCTAACACAGTTGAGAACTAGAAGACTACAGTACAGAAGGGTGTGGGTGATATGATAGAAACCTTCAAAAACATCAAAGGATTTAATAAAAATTATGAGAAGTGTCTTCAAGATAAAGAGGAATGCAAGAACAAGAGATCACATTTTATGGTGGAAGGGGGAAGATGCAGGGGTAATATGAGAAGGTACTACTTTTGAGAAAGAGTAGTAGATAGGTAAGATTACCTTTAAATTGTAGTAGAAGAGTCAAACACAGTTAAGAAATATAAGCTTTTCTCGGTCAAGCATAAGACTATCCTGATGCATATTTAAAGGCATATTTACATTTCCTGCGGACATCAGTATTTCAGTCACCTGCACATAAATCTGTAAGTACAATGAACATTTCAATATAATACATATTTTTCTACTAATCAGTTGCTGCATTTTAGGAAACATTTAAAGGGATAGGTAATTGAGCTGGATTAGGAGTGCATTTGATAGAGGATAATTAGTAGTGCATGAAAACTTTTTTTGCATAAAAAAAAAAATAGAAAACTAAGCATTTAAACACATTGAAGTTAGCAAAATATCTTTTTATTTCTGTCAGGTGAAACTTAGGCTTAAAACCATCCAAACCCAGGCGAAACTGGTATATATTTAGAAAAATTATTTTTAACAACTAGGAAGAAGTAAAGACTGAAACATTTGTATCACAATCTGGCAGTTGATGTATGTTTTATTTTTCTCTGCCTGTCTTCTTCTGGGCACATTCAGCTGTGACCCCATCAACCATCATTTCCTTTAGAGGTCACACACTGTACTCTGCAGGGTACTCTTTATGTAAGCTTCCTACGGGTGTGCACATCCAGATATAAGTATCTAGCATATAAATATGTAAGTACATTCAACTTTTCAATATAATACACATTTTTCTACTAATCAGTAGCTGTTTATTAGGAAACATATGAAACCCAGCTCACTTACATTACCCTTTAAAAAACAGAACATTTCTATATAACTTTAAGCCAAACATTGTAGGTAGACAGAATGGGCAGCTCAGATGGGCCTTTTTGGATATTATCTGCCATTAAATCTACAGTGCCTTGCAAAAGTATTCACCCCTTGACTTTTTACATATTTTATTACATTACAGCCTTAAGTTCAATGTTTTGTTAATCTGCTTTTTATGTGATGGATCAGAACACAATAGTCTATGTTGGTGAAGTGAAATGAGAAAAATGTATGCATAAAACTATTTTTTAGAAATAGAAAACAGAAAATTGGCATGTGCGTATGTATTCACCCCCTTTGTTATGAAGCAACCAGTTACCTTCAGAAGTCACATAATTAGTGCAATGATGTCCACCTGTCATTCCATATACACACCTTTTTTGAAAGGCCCCAGAGGCTGCAACACCTAAGCAAGAGGCACCACTAACCAAACACTGCCATGAAGACCAAGGAACTCTCCAAACAAGTAAGGGACAATGTTGTTGAGAAGTAAAACTCAAAGTTAGGTTATAAAAAAAAATATCCAAATCTTTGATGATCCCCAGGAGCACCATCAAATCTATCATATCCAAATGGAAAGAACATGGCACAACAGCAAACCTGCCAAGAGATGGCAGCACACCAAAACTCACGTACCAGGCAAGGAGGGCATTAATCAGAGAGGCAGCACAGGGACCTAAGGTAACCCTGGAGGAGCTGCAGAGTTCCACAGCAGAGACTGGAGTATCTGTACATAGGATGACAATAAGCCGTACGCTCCATAGAGTTGGACTTTATGGAGTGGCCAGAAGAAAGCCATTACTTTCAGCAAAAAACAAAATGGCACGTTTTGAGTTTGCGAAAAGGCATGTGGGAGGAAGGTGCTCTGGTCTGATGAGACTAAAATGTAACTTTTCGGACATCAAAGAAAACGCTATGTCTGGCGCAAACCCAACACATCACATCACCCAAAGAACACCATCCCCACCGTGAAACGTGGTGGCAGCATCATGCTGTGGGGATGTTTTTTAAGCAGCCGGGACTAGGAAATTGGTCAGAGTTGAGGGAAAGATGGATGGTGCTAAATACAGGGATATTCTTAAGCAAAACCTGTATCACTCTGTGCGTGATTTGAGGCTAGGACGGAGGTCAACCTTCCAGCAGGACAATGACCCCAAACACACAGGGTGGTTTAAGGGGAAACATATAAATGTTTTGGAATGGCCTAGTCAAAGCCCAGACCTCAATCCAATAGAAAATCTGTGGTCAGACTTAAAGATTGCTGTTCACAAGCGCAAACCATCCAACTTGAAGGAGCTGGAGCAGTTTTGCATGGAGGAATGGGCAAAAATCCCAGTGGTAAGATGCGGCAAGCTCATAGAGACTTATCCAAAGCGACTTGGAGCTGTGACTGCCGCAAAAGGTGGCTCTACAAAGTATTTACTTTAGGGGGTGAATAGTTATACACGTTTACTTTTTCTGTTATTTTGTCCTATTTGTTATCTGCATCACAATAAAAAAAAAAAAAAAAACCTTCAAAGTTGTGGGCATGTTCTGTAAATTAAATGATGCAAATCCTCAAACAATCCATGTTAATTCCAGGTTGTGAGATAACAAAACACAAAAAATGCCAAGGGGGGTGAATACTTTTGCAAGGCACTGTATGTATGTTTCCAACCCCATCTAACAGTTGGAATAAATGGTAGCTAACTGATTGTTACAAAAAGTATAATCGAGGACATAAATAGTGAAAATGTGAAGACTGGCATCTTTAGTTGGTAACCTCCTGGAATATTTTAACTAGGTTTAGATCCTCATCAGTGCACCAATTATCTTAAACTTTCTCTAATTGGCATTCTGTTCTGCTATGTTGAACTGCCATGCAATTTGTTATTCTTTGAAATACAAGACTGTGAAAACACTTTTTCCTTCATCTTAAAGGATATTTTAATGAATAAAGAAAACAGCCTTCGAAAAACACTTTCTGGTCTCGAGCAATGAAATGTTTCACATTTTATACGCTACATTGCAAAAGTCAAGAGTTCAAAATGAATATGGCCATTTTTCTTACTACAAGGAATATCGAAAGAAAGTTATAATCATAGTTAGTGGCGTTAAAACATTTACAAAATAATTTCTTTATGTGTAAAATGTGAAGTGGTTGTTAAAAGAAAGTAATAAAATAACAATTCATTTTTTTTATTTTATTTTCATTTAAACAGTATAAAATGTATCTAGAGAGGTCAGGAAGTATAGTGAAGTTTTCACCTCTAACTTAAAGGGCGTCTGTAATAGTGTCTGTAATAGTTCAGCGTTCATAACTTTTAAGTTATTAAGATCCATATAGGCAACTTTCATTTTATTGCAGTAAAAAAAAAAAAGAGGAAACTTACACTGAACACTTCTATTCTTTCCATTTAGGTTAAAACTCATCCTATCTTAATCAAGCTGTAGCAGGAATTGCAGCATATTTCCCCAGGCCCTGCCAGTAAAATTGTGCAGAAATTAGACAGATGCAGAGAAGTAATCTGAAGGCTTTGGCACAGTCTGGTAGTGAGTTAATAAGATGCTGGAAGGTCGGCAAGGGTATCGGAGTCATGCAGACTGCATAGCATCCGACAGCTGCTGAAGAGTGCGTGGTGGAGGATCCATACAGCGAACATGGTAATCGAGGTGGTTCTACAGGTTCTCCATGGGGTTCAAGTCCAGGGAATTTGGAGGCCAGGGAAGTACTTGGAAGTCTTTGCCGTGCTCCTCCAACCACTCCTTGACAGTTCTGGCGGTATGCCATGTTGCATTGTCCTGCTGGAAGATTCTATCCACTCCAGGGAAGACAGCCAACATGTATGGGTGTACTTGGTTTTCAAGGAAGAATAGATAACCCAATTGAGAGTGCCTTCCAGAGGTATGATTGGACCCAGACAATGCCAAAAAAACATTCACCAGACCATAACGCTGCCATCACCAGCTTGTCTTCTTCCAACAATGGTTGCAGAGTGTTTTGTTCTCTGAGGTTTTGTATCTGACACGCTAACGTCCATCCAGTCTATGGAGCAGAAAACGTGACTCATCAGAGAAGGCAATCAATTGCCAATCAGAAAAGGCCAAAATTCAGTACTGTTGTGCAATTTGAAGCTGTTTCTGACGAGGAACCATCATCAGCATGGCTGCAGTGACCAGCCGTTTGCTTTGGAGCACCAGGCGCAACAGGGTTCGCTGTACTGTCATTTTAGACACACGTCTGGTAGCCCCCTGGTTCATTTGGACAGGGATTTGCTCAACTGTAGTGTGTTGGTTGGCCCCTTACACACCTTCGCAGCCAACATTGTTCCCTATGGTTCACAAACTGGACTGTTTCAGAAATACTGCCACCTTTGGCCTGAAAGTTAATGACCATCCCTTTTTCAAAGTCAGAGGCATGTTTTACCCATGAAAGTGATGGTTGATGTTTGCAGAATGCCCACATGTCAACTTATATATATCATGACACATGCCATATTTTATTGGCTACACGCTGCAGACGTCAAAAGTAGGCAGTGGTCATAATAATGTGACTTGACTCTGAAACCAACTTGTTGTGGTGACTGGCTATCTTTAATTTGGTGTTTTTGCCGATTGCATGCATAGGGGGGGGGGGGGGGGGGGGGGAAGGACACTGTGTCCTTTAATAGCTAGCGATTGTGAAAGTCTACTAAAAGTTTTTATTAATGTTATTGTGTAATGCCTTTTTTACCCCTTTGGAATGAACAAAGCATCAAAAAAGAAAGAAATTCTTTATTAAAGCAAAATAAATGCTTTTAAGATGTTGTAAACTCAGGAGTAAAGACTTGCTCCACCCCCTCCCATTTAATTTTTACTTTGAGAACCTAATCTTTGGATCGTGAAAAAAATAACTTCCTGAGATATGAGCTGTGCTTGCGATGTGACGGATCTTTCATGGGATTCTTGTTCTGCGCACCCTTATGGTGATTGTATAATAATGTACAAAGTATTTGCTTTAGTACATTGATTAATACAGTATCTCTGCATAGCAGCCAGTCCATCTAAACATCCACTCCCACACAGCTAAACCTACACTACAGAAAACAAAATTAAATGCAACTAAAATCACACACACTGCCCCCCAGAGGAGGGCCCTGGTGCATTGCACCATTTGCACCCCTGGTAGCTCTGTCCCTTTAATAAGGTTTCAACAGGAGCATATCAGTATCTACCATCTACTTCAGATAAAGCAGAGAAACAAAAATGGCTGCTCCCAGTTAAGCTCAATAGCTATTAAATTAGAGCCAGTATTAAGTTGTTTAGTTTTGCCTATTATCAAGTCTAGCTCTTGAAAAGAATCTACAATAAATATGGTAATTCAGTTCTCCACCAAATGAAAATACAAGTGGAACATGTGGCTAGTCAGATGATGATAACTTGTGCAGCTGGATGACATGTTGGTCTATATATACTAAGTGGTGAAATGCCAGAGAGCTCTTAGAGATGTAACATATTAGTACACCTGCTTTATTAGACAATGGAGAACTCTCCAGTGTTATCCCATGAGGCATATGTACTTAGATTTGACATGTCTAAGAGTTTTCCATCATTTCACCATTTAATTTATCCTCAATATAATCTTCACATAAAATGTACATTTCACAGTTTCATAAAGTAACAGTTTCTCAGGAACCACTCTGTTTCCTGCTGTTTACTCCCATGCATGCTGCCATCTTTCTCATCTGTGATCTAAGGCCTTGCCCACAGGGAAGATAATTCACACTAACATTGTCATGGTAGCAGCAGACAGTAGCACTAAACTGACAGAACTTCTTTTTTATTCAAAGGAATCCCAAAAAAAGAGTAGGAGAATGTGGAGATGTGTAAATGATCATTTTTACATTCTATATCTGCAAGATATTATTATTATTATTATTATTATTAATAATGAAATATAATGATTATGATAAAAAGGAGTTCTATAAAGGGTAAATTTAAGGCAACATTAGGAGGTTATTGCCCACTCCTTTAATTTCTAATTGTTTTATCATACTTTGTTACATGCACTCATTTAAAATATGCTGTAATTATACAGTGTAAAAAGAATATTTAAATATCTTCACATTTCTCTTAGTTTATTTTTGTGTGTGTTTGCAGCTTCTAACACACCAAATCCCGCCATGTGGGTGCGGTCTTTGGTCACAGATTTCAAAGTTGGCAGCATGAGAAAAAAAAAAAATATATATATATATATATATATATATATATATATTGGGGGAGCAGTATTTGATCCCCTGCTGATGTTGAACGTTTGTCCACTGACAAAGAAATGACCAATCTATCATTTTAATGGTAGGTGTATTTTAACAGTGAGAGACTGAATAACAAAAAAAAAAAAAACAAGAAAGACGAATGTCAAAAATGTTATAAATTGATTTGCAGGTCAGTGAGGGAAATAAGTATTTGATCCCCTGTCAATCAGCAAGATTTCTGGCTCCCAGGTGTCTTTTATACAGGTAACGAGCTGAGATTAGCAATGCTCCTGATAGCAGCTTGTTACCTGCATAAAAGACACCTGTCCACTAAAGCAATAAAACATTCCAAACTCTCCACTAGACATCCTTGGACAGCTCTTTGGTCACTAGACATCCACTAGACATCCTTGGACAGCTCTTTGGTCACTAGACATCCTTGGACAGCTCTTTGGTCTCTAGTGGAGAGTGGAGAGTTTGGAATAAAACATTCCAAACTCTCCACTCTCCACTAGAGACCAAAGAGCTGTCCAAGGATGTCAAGGACAAGATTGTAGACCTACAAAAGGCTGGAATGGGCTACAAGACCATCGCCAAGCAGCTTGGTGAGAAGGTGACAACAGTTGGTGCGATTATTCGCAAATGGAATAAACACAAAATAACTGCCAGTTTCCCTCTGTCTGATGCTCCATGGAAGATCTCACCTCATGGAGTTTCAATGATCATGAGAACGGTGAGGAATCAGCCCAGAACTATACAGGAGGATCTTGTTAATGATCTCAAGGCAGCTTGGACCATAGTCACCAAGAAAACAATTGGTAACACACACATGAGGTCCCCCTGCTCAAGAAAGCACATGTACAGGCCCTTCTGAAGTCTGCCAATGAACATCTGAATGATTCACAGGAGAACTGGGTGAAAGTGTTGTGGTCGCCGTGTTTGGAGGACGAAGAATGCTGACTATAACCCCAAAAACACCATCCCCACCATCAAACATGTAGGTTGAAACATTATGATTTGGGGGTGTTTTTCTGCTAAGGGGACAGGACAACTGCACCGCATCAAAGGGACGATGTACCGTCAAATCTTGGGTGAGAACCTCCTTCCCTCAGCCAAAGCATTGATAATGGGTCGTTGATGGGTATTCCATCATGACAATGACCCAAAACACACAGCCAAGGCAACAGAGGAGTGGCTCAAGAAGAAGCACATTAAGGTCCTGGAGTGGCCTAGCCAGTCTCTAGACCTTAATCCCATAGAAAATCTGTGGAGGGAGCTGAAGGTTCGAGTTGCCAAACATCAGCCTCAAAACCTTAATGACTTGGAGAGGATCTATAAAGAGAAGTGGGACAAAATCCCTCCTGAGATACGTGCAAACCTGGTGGCCAACTACAAGAAACGTCTGACCTCTGTGATTGCCAACAAAGGTTTAGCCACCAAGTGCTAAGTCGTCAAATACTTATTTGCCTCATTGGACCTGCAAATCAATTTATAACTTTTTTGACAAGCGTTTTTCTTCTTTTTTTTTTTTGTTATTCTGTCTCTCACTGTTAAAATACACCTACCATTAAAATGATCTGATCATTTCTTTGTCAGCGGCAAACGTTAAAAATCAGCAGGGGATCAAATACGTTTTTTTCCCCACTGTATATGTTATATATATATATATATATATATATATATATATATATATATATATATATTTATTAAAGCTGTGTAATACAGCAGGCATAAGCTTAAAGGAAGCCATGTTCAAAAATGGCTATAAATTGAAGAGCGAGGCATTTGTAGGCACATTTGCATGTCCCAGCTCAGCTTCCCAGAATGCAGTGTAATAACCTTTTTTCTCTGAATTCTGAGCTGGAAGCAGGTTTTTTAACTTGCTTAAGGCATTCAAATGTGAACACAGATGTACTATTTATTTACCACATATATAGTTGTCAGCATGCGGGTTGTTGCTAACGCTTGCGGGCTCGCATAGCAAGCCTGCTGCAACTGCGGCCCTCGCAAAGCGCTCATCCCTTCGACCACCTACGACTTTCAGAGGTGGAGGCTCCCACGTCGTCTCACAAATGGTTACAAACGACCACCCAAGCGGGCCTTGGAAAAATACACATAAACACACAATGACTAACTACGGACTCGCAAAAATACGACCTTAACGGACAAACCGCGCACAGCGGCAAACATTAAAAAACACAAAAATAACATAAAAACATTACCCACACCAAGGGGGGACACCCAGGACCTCTGCAACACAGCTTAAACCTCAAATTCTGTCAAATTTGCAAAGTTTACCCACTAGAAAATCTCCTAAGCGAGAGAAAAAGTGGCAGCCGAAAAAAACGAAAACGAGGCTACGCAATCACTAAAGCCGCTAAATTACACAAAGCAATTACGGCTTTTACAAAAACCTGTACGACCTACAACATACACTATTAGCAAGGACGCTTCATCATACAAACCCGCCTACCACATACACAATCGCCACCATTTTACAACACTAACTTACACAATGCGGAAGTACACAGCTACACAAACGGCTTCCCCTAGTGCACGCAGCCTATTTACACTACACACTGCTGACACTTACACCTGAGCTCCACAACATTGCAAACCTACATTATATGCTGCAGGAACATGAAAACAGATTGTCCGCTCTTCAGCACAATGCTTCCTGCATGTATTACTTACAAAAAGGGAAAGTATATAAATTTATTACATATCTAATTAGCATCACAACATACATATACACACAAAAAAAATTGCAATAAACGCAAAAGACATTCACTGCGCAACTCACAACGAGCGCCAAACGCAAACAAACTACACCAGGGGACAGCCTTGCAATAAACGCAAAAAGTAGATCAGCGCCAACCTTACAATGACAGCAAAAGCGTCTCTGATTAAAAAAAAATACAACAACTAAGAGGCTCGCAATGAGCGCCGACGAAGGCGCTCAGCGCGAGCCTCACAATCAGCACCGAGATCTCAGACCACCATAAAAAATAATGTCTGGCCCAAACAACATTCCTTCACTTACAATTTTATTGCCGTCATTTTTTGATGGGCAATTTGCTAGTATATATATATATATATATATATATATATATAATAATAATAAGTGTGTGTGTGTATGTTGTTCAGTTGGATCTCCGTGACCTTATGCATCACAGCCCGCAAAAAAATTGCCCAATCCCTTTAAGAAAGGTACAAATGAGAAATCATCATAACACTTCCTGTAATATTTGAGTTCCCAAAAGTTTAACTAGTGCATGGATTAACACTTCTACTCAATGTTACTCTGCATTAGAGCACGCCAGGTTGCCAAAATATCTAGGTCTCACTATTATTACCATAAATGCCAACCACAGACATTATTACTGCCATTAACAGGCTTCAAATGTATGCTAATATGTAAGAGACCCAAAGGCACCTAATGATGCTGACTGACTCCTGGGTTCTTTAATTTTCCATCTGAAGATTACAATAACCTCACAGGAATTGTTCATGTTCATTTTATGAGAAAACAGAGAGACTTAATTCTTGTGATCATACTACAATTTCAAAATTAAATTACACAGTAATTTAATTTTGCTTTAGTTAAATCTCATGTCTACATATTGTTGAAGGTCTTGATTTAAGTCTGCGGCGCATTAACAACACAGCAATGTTATAAGCTTCAGTAAATGGCATATACATGCAAGTATAAAGTATGCTCAAATTGCAATAGAGCAAATGATTATAAAATACCTTGTTTTATAAAAAAATATAATTTGTAAAAATGTGCACAATGTTATGCTTTACAAAAAGCTTGTAACATAAACTACATATAAACAGTTTCATCATATAATAATAAGTAATTAATGCATATAAATGAGAGTACATGTACCGTAATTACTGTATTTATTTATTTATTTACTTTTTTTCTAGTCACTTTACATAGTTAAGAAGCAGTATGCAATTATTGTGGAGTATAAAGGAAAGTTTATAGGTAGAATAGTGTAACAGGTCAAGCCCGCAGATCTGGGGATGCAGAATGAAGATATTGAAGCGCTATCAGTGACAGGGAGAGGAAATGGATTTTCAGGGAAATGTAATATATGCAGAGGTTTTGCTGGCTGGCTGGCTAATATAAGATGAGAGTTTATTTCAGAGAATAGGTGCAATGAGGAAGTAAGAACAGGGTAGAAATAGGACTTTGAGTCTTGAGAGTGTAGAGAGGGACAAGACCAGAAAGGAATCATGTCTGCTATTTCTGAATTGTCTAGATTATCTGCTTTAAGAAAATCTTAAGTGCTTTTATAGAGTTCTTTGGAAGTCTGGGGATAGTTAGGCTTTGTTAAAAATGTATAAATGTGAAAATCATTATGTGATCTTATCTTCATGGTATCTTTGTTAGACACAAACATTCATACATGTCAATTAGGTATAAGGCTTTCCCACTTAGTGTATCTGAAATGGTAATATTTATGTAGCAAAATGTATGTGGGATGATAATTTCAGGAAAGATTATTTAGAGAAAATTATTGTGGAGGAAAGCAAGTATGCTATTTTGAATTGTTCAAGATTGTGTACTTTTATAAACAATTTTATATAATTCAGTAATTGGCAACAGGGGGCTCAGGGACCACCCACCGACACTATGCTCCTATGTGTCCCCAGCCTTTTCTCTTAAGTGTGAGAACATACCCCTTTTCAATAATAGAAATCCCATTATGTAAAGGCGAGTCAGCTAATATCCAGAATAACCACCATGTGCAGCACAGACAGCAGCTAGATAGCGTGGTAGTGAGTCAGTAAGATGCTGGAAGGTTGGCACAGGGCAGCTGGAGCTATGCAGACTACAGCGCATCAAACAGCTGCTAAAGAATGCGTGGTGGAAGATGCATACAGCAAACATGGCGACCAAGGTGCTCAGTGGGGTTCAAGCCTGGGGAATTTGGAGGCCAGGGAAGTAATTGAAAGCCTTTGTCGTGTTCCTCCAACCACTCCTGGACATATGACATGTTGCATTGTCCTGATGGAAGATCCTATCTGCTCCAGGGAAGACAGTCAAGAAGAATGTGTGTACTTGATCTGCAAGAATAGATACATTACCCAATAGGTTGAGAGTGACTTCCAGAGGCATGAGTGGGCCCAGACAATGCCAAAAAAACATTACCCAGAACATAGCACTGCCGCCACCAGCCTGTGTTCCTCAAACAATGGTTGTAGAATGTTTGTTCTCAGCGGTTTCGCACCGAACACATGTTCATCCAGTCGATGGAGCAGAAAACAACCCTTTGCCAATTATTAGAGGTCCAATTTCAGTACTGTCGTGCAAATTGAAGCCGTTTCTGATGATTAACCCTCTCCAGCATGAGTGCAGTGACCAGCCGTTTGTTTCAGAGCCCCATACGCAACAGCTGGCTTTACTGTCATTTTAGACACACCACTGGTCGGCCCCTAGTTTGTTTGGATGGTGACTTTCTCAACTGTAGCGTGTGGGTTGTCCCTCACACTCCTTCTTAGCCAACATTCACCTCTGACATCAATGGCATGTGGTGCTCCTCAGTTTTGAGGTTGTTTATTCTCAATGGTGCTGTTTTTCCAGTCACAGCACACTTTAACCACAGCAGCACACGAACAGGTCACAGACTGTGCTTTTTCAGAAAAACTGCCACCCTTGGCCTGAAAGCCAATGATCATCCTGTGATGATCCAGGGGTAGGGGCTATTACTGCCCAGAGCCGCCTGCTATAGACTACAGGTTAACTACCCACAAGGACTGTTTGTGTTCTTGGAAATCTCTGCACCAGCACCCTGATATCTGGCTTCTGTATCAGTAAGGGTCTTTCTATCAGGAATCAGCACTTCCAGGAGACCCAGTAACGTCCCTGTGGTAGTGATCAGGACAAATTACTTGCAGGGCAAAGATAGGATCAGTATCACAGCCACCAGGAGCAAATAAGAGAACATATCCTTTCTATATGACACAGCAAGGGATTTTTTTTTTAAAGTCCACAGTATATATAGGGGTTAGATACAGAGGGGCCTGTATACAACACATTAATGAAAGGGAGTGGCAGACAAACACACAGGATTGACTCCACATGGGGTCTAATAGGCTGGCATCATGTCTGGCACCCGTGAACAATAGGCTACCTCCAAATACACATAATGCTGTCTCCATGTCTAGTGGTCCAGACCTCAAATAAAGTACATTAACTTTATCTGGCAAACAATGGGACAAAACAAATTACAATACATTAGTTCAGTGGCTGGAGCCAAGCAGTCTGTCTTTAATGGTGGCTCAATGAGCTAAGATCCATGAACTGGCAAAGGGGTCCGTGACACATCCCCTTTTAAAAGTAGGATAAATAACACATTTTACCCTTGACAGTTATGGCTGATATGTTTGAAGATTGCCATGTTACCTTATATACCCACCAAGCCAGCTCATGACACGTGCCATATTAAATTGGCTACACTCTGCTGACATCAAAAGTAGGTGACGGTCATAATAATATGAGTCAACCCTGTATTTATCTAAAGTTAGTAAAGAATACCTCTATTACCAATTTATTGTTAAACCTACAGCAATTTTATAATTTTGCTTTGGATGCAATAACATGCTTTAAAGCACTTGGAGACCATTTAATGGCTCAGGGCCCCCACATGAGGCCTTCAAATGATATAGGTCCCCATCATTGCTTTAATGTGTTATTATTATGTCTTGGGGGGGCAGTTAGACCTTATAAAATAGGCATGCTTATTCTGAAATTAGTTGTAAAATAGAAATGTGAATGTCATTATGTGATCTTACATTTAAAGGCATTTTGTTAGATACAAATGTTAGCCAACTTTCCTTTCTATTTATTAATTAGATATTGCATTTTCATAATTAGAATTTTTGTATATCTTGCAATGTGCTTGATCCCCCAGGGCTTCTACTAATGTGCACTCTCAGCTCAGTGGGATTTAAGCGTCCAAATGTGGAAAAAAGCCTGCACCCAACAACCTGTTGACTAATAAACATGCACCTGCACTCATTCCTTTCTTATTATTAGTGTTACTCAGTATCCATTCCTGCAGGTTCTCTTGTTCTAGTATTTATCTGCCTACGTTACTTGATATCTGTTTGCACTGTGCCACCTATCCAAACCAACCTGGCATGCTGCCCCTTATTCTCGCATGTGCCTGTTTGCTTTATATACAGTAGCCTGTTCATAACTGTGCCACCTGTACTTGTTCCTGAGTGTTTCTATTCTGAAATATTTATTTTATTATTAGCTTTCTTACTTTTATTTTTCATGCAACCAAAATAACAAACAAATCCATAGGGAGCTAAATTTGTACTGAAAAATCAGTATGTCTTTTTCGATATGTAAATTCAATTAAACAGGATGGAAATGTTGCAAATATGTCTGGTCTCAAGTCTGGAAAATATCCTGAACCTCTGGTGGATACAAAGTAAAAACATCAGGATTTGCAGTTTATAGTGCAACAATAGGATCTTTCCTTTTTTGTCCCTGCCAGCACATCGGTGTGTAGCGGGCAGTAGGTGGTGCGACAGTGGCACAGCAAGACTTTGTTAATTGTTTTCTTAGAGTGATAAATAAAGTTAAGGGTTAGGGATTAGGACTTTACTGTGTAAAGCTTATCTGCGACTACCCTAAACTCTAACCCTAACCCTAAGAACAAATTGAACAAAGTCTTTGAGTGCCACCATCGTGTCTCCTCATATATTTGTCACTTGTGGTGGCTGGGACTGTATTATTGTGTTCGAGTGTTCAGTATTGGGGAGGACAGTTTGGGGGGAGATGCAGTGGGAGATCTATTAGGATATTCACCAGTTGAAAATGCCAGTTTGAGAGTTTTTACGCAATCACTTATTACTTCTGATCAAGTAAACTCCCTCTCTGCATCTCCTTTCAAAGTCCAGGAAAGAGAAAATCACCATTACTATAAACCAAACTAAATTAATGAGATGTGAAACAGTGGCTGGTGTATTTATCATTAATATGATTGATGTCATGTCGGAAATTCAACAGACTCACCCCATGCAAATAGCACATATATAATGACGTGTTTTTATTGAGAAAAATGACTTGTGTGACTGTTACTTTACATCTCATCAGACCATCTGAGTGAAGGGATATCAAACCAAATTATAGACCATGGGGATTGTACTGGTACAATTACTAGTTTAAGCCCCATCAGAAGACTAGATTGTGAAGTTTTTTCTAAAAACTAATGTATTTGTGAGTCAGCTCCCCGATTCAATGTATAATTCTTGGTGTACACTATATACTTGGACTCCTCCGACATCTTATTTACATCATATAAACTATTTACATCCTTGAGGAGGATCAAGCTTTCTCGAGTGGTATTAGAAGAGGTTGAGGGATGTTTTCTTTCTTAGATTTCAATAGCTCAGTTTATTGCTATTGAATGAATCCATGATCTGTGGGACTGAGGACATAATAGATGCTGCCGATGAAGAAAAAAATCAATGGTTGCTGTACTGATTGATCTTCAGATCCAATGCATATTTGATGTTTCCTAGAAATTGCTGCTCGGTTATATACAAAGGATGGGTATGATACAATATAAACAGTAGATGCAATAATACTTCAGAATCCCTATAAATAACCCAAATGATGCCCTCAACTAAAGTCATATCCTTCCATGATCAATATTGGTTTCTACTTCCAATTGTTCCATCATGTGATTGCATTGTATTTACTTAAAGGGCCACTGATTTTTTTTAATTGAATACATATTATTTACAGACAGCAGGTAAAGGGCATATGTATTTTATGTAAGCAAAAGAATATGCTTGTGTGTACATTTGCTTGTCTAACTCATGCCAGACTTGTTTACTGTTGGAAATGTGTTTACAGCTCAAAATCTCATGAAATCCAGTGCTTCAATTGCAATCAAACCATCTTGGCGGGGACATGCAAACGGGCTTGCAATGTGCTTCACTTTTTAATCCAAAAGACATTAAACATGGCCCATCATAGCATGTGCCCACCATTATAACTTTTAAGGGGAGGCATATGGTATAAGGAGCCAAATTAAAATGGAATTTGAATTAAAGAGTCACCTTGTTTGCATAACCTCATTCAGATACATAAATTGCTATAGAAATGGTATTTCTTGAATTTCTAAGCAGGAAACAAGTGTTCTGACTTGTTTAGTAGACAAATGTAGAAACACCTTAGTAATTTTACCTTTTGTACTTTGTGATTGTGTTTTATTTTAAATTTAGTTTAGATAACATGAAGGAGTAGCATGACACTCTCCTCACACAAAGCAGGGCATGGCTGACCATAATCCTGGGATGTTTTTTTCTCTTTGGCTGTGCAGTTTATACCAATAACTATTGCATTATTTTTTTCACACACCTTGGAGTAGTGAGATTTTCCTTCTACATGCCATTTACATAGTCTGTAATATACAGTATTAACAAAAACATTGAGATGTTTATCTGCTATCTATACATTTTTACTTTTGGGCTGGCGAAAAATTCCCTGCAGACCGGAAACACTTCACATACTTGTGAAGTAGGCAACAAATGAACAACATTCGTAGCTGTGTAAAATATGACCATAAAATAATTTTTTAAAAATCATACTTTTTTTAGACTTTGCTATTGTCTAGGGAATGACAGCAGGACCGGAGATATCGGTGTGCAATTGGTGCATTGCATCAGGGCCCTTGTGCTGCACCCTAACTAAATGAACTTATTGTATTTTTTATAATAAAATATATATATTTTAGTTTAGTGCAGTATCATAGGAATAGAATAGTTAATTCCTTCCTGCCCTTCCTTCTCCCCACTACCTCCCTCTGTTCCCCACCACCTGTCACTACACCTATCTATCTCTCACTGCCCCACTGCCAGGCTCAGTTTTCCTATGCTCGCCTCTTCTTTCCTCCTCTCCTAGGACCAACTCCCCCACCCCACCCCACCCTGGCCCTTCTCTCTGCAGGCCTCACTTCTCCCCTGCCCTTTTTACTAGACCTAGACTATCCGTATCCCCTTCCAGGCCAAGTCTATTTCTCTACAGCCCTTTCTGAAGCCAGTGATGTATCTTTGGGGTTTTGTGGGAGGCGGAGCCTGCATCCGATCCCTTCACTATCTCAGTGCCTCTGATTGGCCGAGATCTCCACAGTCACCCCTTTGACAGCTCCAGGCACAGCATAACAAGGGATGACCATGAGATGGCAAGGTAATATATAATGAGGGGGCCCAAACCTTTTTTTTGTTGCACATGTTTATTACCATTCCTGTTCAGTGCTAGATTCATTAATAACTGCATTACTCAAAGTAATTATGATATAATATTTATATTTCACTCGCTTCTAAGAAGCCCCTTGCATAACAAGGAGCTTTACACTACAAGTGTCTCATGCTGCTCAAATACTTAGTGGAGCTTTGTTAAAGGAATATATATATATATTTCCCTGTTTTTACCTTTTTTCTAATCTAACACATGCTGCTTATATCAGAAACACACAGTACATTGAGTTATTCTATACACATACCAATTTAGTTTTTCTATACACATACCAATTTAGTTTATTTAAAAATAAAACTTGTTTTCCACACCCCCAGAGCTGCGTACATAGGCACAGTGTACCTACCAATAGAAGCACTGCATTTGGTATGGATTTTAACCCTTTATTAACCTCCTTGCTTCCTTGTGCAGGGATTACACATTCCATGATGCCATCCTGCACAAACTAACATTATTCATTCATACAATGTATTAGCTGTCTGTGATTGGCCAAAACAAATTATGAAATTTATGCTAATTTTAGCAGGCATTTCTATGGATTTTAACTCTGAAAGGCAACTGCTTGCAAACTCAAGCGATTTAGCAAATTTAGGGTAAGTAGAATAATGTTTATTTTTGGTATTTTTTCATGCAAACAATACACTACTGATACTTGCAGTCATAATCCAGGAAACTTTGATATGACTTTATTTAATCGGTACTCTTACATGTGCAGGGGAGCTTTTATTTAAAGGAATTTATTTTTTTTGCTTAGTTTTGTACATTCCTGATGCACCTACAATCCCTACTAATAGCAGAAAAGATAACTGTGTGAAGTTGTTGAACATTCCAAAATATTTTACAATTTCTGTCTGATGTTTTACACACCAACAATGTAACGAGGTTGTGAAACAAGTTTCCTAATGACTTTTCCATAGAAAACACATCAGCCACTGAGAACCTGTCCACAGACTCTGGGAAAATAACTAATGAATGTGACTATTAGTCTCTAACTGGTTGGCCAATAATTTGTGATATGCTATACAAAGGCTGAGGATGTAAAGGATCACTGCAGTTCAAGAAAAAAGGCACATGTTTGTGAAATGTGTAACAAACTACTAACATTAGCAACTATGTAAGCCATGGACCCCCTTTTGGATCACAACCTTGTTGTGGTGAAGTGGCTTGTGTACTTCAATGAAGCTGCTAGCTATAATATGTAGGGTCACCCAAAATGGGCAGATCATAACAGAGAGGTCAGGCAAATTGTGGTCCACTGGAAAAGGGACTAGGTCCAGTATCTTTGCCATGAAAACCTTATTCACAAGCACAGCCAGACACATAGATAAATATGCCTGGCGTGCTGCAGGACTGAACAACAATAAGCCATGGAGATAAAAATATTTATAGAGAAAATCTGAATTTTTATGAATATAGAGAGGAATCCATGTTGTCGTTGTTACTTCACTTCCTGAGAAATGGCTCATGAAGGTATGTTTTTTATCTGTCAGTGGAGAGAGGGATAAGCAAGGAAAGGGCAGGGAGAGGTGAGTAGTATCTGTTAGATTATTGAATCAGTTTGAAATTGCCACTACCACCTTCCTTCTCAGGCAAAAAATGTATTCCACCACCTTCCCCCAGAGGCAGGCTATTAGCTCTGCTCTCCAGAAATGTAAACACCTCTCTCACAAACACAACTTCCACCAAAGCTTCATGGATGCCTCCAGGGTCCAGTAGATACACCAGCATTTATTTGTTTCTAATTAAAACTAACTTTGCTCATATTCAGAGTCAGAATTTTCATATGTATACATTTTTCATTGCACAGTGATCCTTTAAAGCCCCCTATAATGATCCAGTCAGTTTTCATGACTTTTAGGTAAAACAATTGCATTAACATGTATTCCATTTATCATAAGAAAATGCTGATTTTTGTAAGAGAATCTGCATTGAAAATTTAGTTTTCAGCATCTCCCATCTTTTTCTGACACCAGTCTCTGCCAGTAATGTTGCACTGAAAACTGGCAGCTGCTCAGAATTCATTTACATTCTTTACAAGAGTTTGAAAAAGATGCACTCCATCTCTTTTCGTCACTGGATATTGAAAAGTTGTTATAGGGATTTTTACTATTTAAGTCACACAAACTAGAATATTGCAGTGGCCATTTAAAAGTAATTTAATATTCTCAATGCTGAAAAGTCTGAATGACATATTCTCATATATCTCTCTGAATGCCGAGTGAGCAATGAACAGGCATCAGAATGTCACAAGAATCAGATCCTTTTATGCTTTGGTGTGGGGTCATTGCACACCCCTGTGCTGTATTACTTTGAACATCCATTTCATTGTGAGGGACCTGCACAAGCGCTGTCTTTTATTCTACCAGATACTATACTTTCAAAAAATACTGTTATATTATTGATAATCTGGGCCACTGATGTTAAACCTACAAAAATAAACCATCCTGTCAAAGCAATAACAAGAATTACAGTATCTTGGAGTGTTTTCTTCTCAAATTCAGCCATTCTATCTTCCTTGAGAAGCAATTTTAGTATTCTATGTGTATGTATTATAATAAAAGCTGCACTTTACATACAGGAAGTAATATGCCTTTTCATTTTTTTTTATTGTTTACATTATTCTGATCTTCTTTAAAAAATCGAAGGATTAAACAATGTAATTCTACAATCCCACATAGTTACATAGTAATTAAGGTTGAAAAAAGACTTTAGTCTATCAAGTTCAACCTTTTAAGATCTGCAATATGCAGATTAGTTATTAATTAATTAGTTGTTAATTAATTATTAATAGTATAGTATTTGAGGATGAATAAAGAGTTAGTCCATCAAGTTCAGAATTTTTAGATTTCTCTTGATCTTTTTAATATGTGGACTATTTATTATTAATTGTTAATTGATCCAGAGGAAGGCAAACAGAAAAAAAAAAACATTGAAACTTTGCCAATTGTCTCATAAGGGGAAAAAAAGCAAAATTCCTTCCTGACCCCAGAAACTGGCGATCAAATTTCTCCCTGGATCAATATTCCTTCGATAGGTATCTAGGATAACCTTGAATGCCCTCTTTATTCAAAAATATATATAACCCCTTTTTGAAGTTGTCTCTCGAATTCACTGTTACCACCTCCTTTTGTAGAGAATTCCACAGTTTAACCACCCTAACTGTGTAGAACCCTTTTCTTTGTTTAAGGTGAAATCTTTTTTCCTCTAACCTCAAGGGATGTCCTCTTGTCAGTTGAAAATCTCTTGCTACAAAAAGTTCACTTGACAAAGCCTTATATTGATGCTGGATGTATTTATATAAGGTAATCATATCCCCTCGTAGACGCCTTTTTTCTAGCGAAAATAAGTTTAATTTGGTTAGTCTTTCTTCATAACTTAGCCCCTCCATTCCCCTTATTAGTTTTGTTGCCCTTCTCTGTACTTTTTCCAGCTCTAAAATTTCCTTTTTATGAAGTGGTGCCCAAAATTGTACTCCATGTTTGATTTCAGAGGGAGGTCACTTGACTAGTTTAGGTAATGGTTCTTTATACAGTCAGCAAACTCATCAAATCACTCATTATGGTCCCCATTCACTCCTGTGAGGAAACTGTTCAGTGGCAGGGACCGGTTTATGGTCTCACTGCCCCATTACTCTACAATATTTCTTCATTTGGAACTCACTTCCACGCGTCCTCAGACTCTCTCCAAGCCTCCAAACCTTTATAAGCAGCCTAAAGTGCATCTACTCAGGGCTACTATCAACTGGCCCCATACCAATGGCTGCATCTAGCCCTCTTGACATCACTGCTTCTCTCATTATTATTACTTCGCTGTCCCTCTTAAATAACTCTGGCTCCATATCACTCTGGTGCCATACCTTGCTCTGTATAGCTTCAAACATTCTCTAAAAACTTTTATTCAAAAAAGATTACAACCATTCTCCCTACCTGTTTTGGTGCGTAAGGTGACCAAGTGCCTGATCAGGACAGGTATGGTAATTATGATATCTTGCCCTGGTCAGCATCACAATCCCTAAATGAAGATATAGACTAATTAAGTAGAATTTGTGTTTGAGCTGAAATTCAAACTTCCTCATTTTTGAAGTTACTTTGTCGAAGTAATGCTTAGGGCGATGAAGGAATTGCAATGCCAGGGAATATGCAAGCCATTAACCACAAAATCACAAGATCAGCAGGTGGCAAAACAACAATATATGCATTAACCTTAAAGCCGCTAGATAGCAGGCAAACCCATTAAGCCATATAGGGTACTGTGATACCTGGACACAAAAAGTAATAAAAATGATAGTTTAGTGTTTAGAACTTTTTAGGTAATCTAACGTGGTAAAGGGTATATAATATAAGGGTTATAGAAATTGGTCTAGTCAGCCCCCTAGTCTGATTGGAAGCTCAACACGGTACCGTTATTTTTTGACCATCTGCCTCTATCTTGTGCTGAAAACTCATTCAGACTAGTGAGCTTCTCCAGTGGAAAGCAAGTTACTCTTTTGTTGGGCTGTCATTTGCTGTAAACTGCCACTACCTGAAGCAAAGTAAACTTGAATTAATTACAACTTGTGTATGTATTCAGTCTACTTCATCTGCTGCCTATCAGAACCATAAACTACTAAATAAATGACTGGTTGTAATTTGTTGTAACTAGTCACCCTTCATAATACTACAGTAAAACCTCCTTTCCAGGGGCCTCATTCAATTGCTACTTTTCTGAGATCCAGGCTCGCAAGTGGAGGGGGCAAGTTACTTAGCTATTCAAATGCCTCCCACTTGGGGGCTCCGATCGGGTTACTTGCTGCGCCCTACTATCCATTGTGATTCTTAAAATTGCAAGTTACTTCCCTCAAAACCTTTGATCTTTCACGGCCGGAAGAGTTGCGTCCACAAAAATTAAAAATCGTTTTCAATTGCTCCAATCTACCCTTCCGTCAAGCCCGTAAATGGCCCAAAGCATACCAGAGCTTACTGGTACCAAAAGAGGTTTTGCAAGGCCTTACTTATCCTCCCCACTGGTCCTAACTGCCCCCCTCCCCCCCCACACTCACCGAAATTAAACCCCCATGATGCGGGGGGCCCAATTGGGACCCCTGCAGCATTTCAAATTTTAAACTCTCCGCCGCAAGTGCCCACGGCACACAAATTGTTAACCCAATGCCGTGGGGGTACTGTAAGTACCCCCGTGGAACATAACATTAACCCCCTATGTTGCGGGACCCTACATCAACTCTTGCTGCGGGGGTCCCGATTGGCCCCCGCAGCATTTAAAATTAAAATTTCCTGCAGCGCAGGACCTTAAAGGTCCTTAACGGACCCGCGATACAATTCAAATCAACCCTATCACTCATGGGGGTTTAGCCCCTAATTAACCCCATCAGTCCTATAAGGGTCTATATAGACCCTTATAGGACAATAATCAACCCTCGCATAAACCCTTGTCCTCCAGGACCCTCATGACACTAAGTCCAAGCACTACACCATTAGCCACCCCAATAAATCTATATTAACCCCCCTCTACCCTACCCTATTAACCCCTACACTACCCACCTAACCCCCTAATAAAATCCCTAGCACCCCACTAATCACAGAAAAATAAAAAAAGACTAATTACAAAAAAACAAAACCTAGATTACAGAAAATAAGAAAACAACATTACTAAAAATAAAAAAGCAACACAATAAAAAAAAAGCTGCTCACAAAAAATAACAAAACTACAACATAAAATAAACAAATCACTGTCACACCTACACCCAGCAATAAACAAAAGGGTAAATTAGACCATTTACCTTGCCCCTCCAGCGATGCTGATCTTCTGTTCTTCGTCCCAGACAGGGCCCTCCAAAAATGTCCACAGGTCTGGTGACACACCTACAATAAAGAAAAACATTACAATTAATACATACAACATGTAATATAATATAGGCCACTTACCTGTCCAAAATGCTTATCAAGTGATGCACCTTCAGTCGTTGCAGGCAGGGCCCCCTACAAAAACAACCCGATGTTCTAAAAAAATAGAAAAACTAATGGTGCTTCTCCCTTGGCTAACGGAGCTCCATTGCGAGTCTCAAAATCTTAAGTTACTTAACTCTTCAAGAGTTGTGGCCGCAAAAATCACAAATCGATATTTAATTGCTCCGATATACCCTTCCGTCAAGCCCGTAAATGGCTAAACTCAAACCACAGGTTACTGGGACCAAGGAGGTCTCGCAAAGGTCTTACTTACAAATCAGAGCACTTGAAATGCAAATATAAATGAAATCCAGCACTGTAAATGATGGGGAACACATTGGGTGACATTAGAATTAAAAGCACAACATTCACAAGCTCGCACAAAATATAGTATTGCTTACACTTTGGGTCATGAGGGTCCTGGATGACCCTCATGGCACTTATAGTGTTATTACATGCGTTCATTAGTGTGTTATAGGGGTCTATATAGTTGAGGCACACCGTACACTCATTGCGTGGCAAACCGCATTTCAACCCTTTTTTTTTATTGCCCCGTCATTTTTGACGGGCAAGTCGCTAGTATACATATAATAGTTGTCAAACTGCGGGTCGTCACACTTGTGACAAATCTCAGTTTGACAACTAGGATTGCTCGCATCAGGGGTGCGTCAGGAAGGCGTTTGCATTATGCTGCATCAGGGGCGCGCATTGCATGTGGTCAGGGGCGTGCATTGCGCTGTGTAAGCAGTGTATTGCGTCAGGGTGGGCACTCGTGCATGCGCCCGGATGAGGAAAAGAGACGGGAGTGAACAAAGGGAGGAAGAGACCCAGAGGAGGGGGGGAGACACACAGGGAAGGTGAGGGAGACACATCACGAGGCCAGTAGAGGGGGAGAGGCTCCTATTGTGTGGCAAAAATATAATACTTTATCGCCAAAATATAATACTTTATTTCATGTTTATGTTCCGTCTAAACCTACAAACCCGTAGGACTTTGGAATCCAACCTCTATTTTTGTTCAAAGTCCTACGAGCTTGAATAATGAGTTACGGGCTTTTAAGTCATTTAAGCCCGTAGGACTTGAACGGAAATGAAACATGACATAAAGTATTATATTTTGGCAATGTGAGAGCTTATGAATGTTGTGCTTTTAATTCTAATGTCACGCATTGTTTTCCCCATCATTTACAGCGCTGTATTGAATTTATATTTGCATTTCAAGTGCTCCGATTTTACGGGCTTGCATCCGCAATCATGTTCAAGCCCTCAAATGCTACTGCCGAGAGCATGATTTACGATTCTCGCAAAGGGGGACTAACATGCAAACACGGACAATTGAATAGTAAAGCAAAGGTAGAGCTACTTGATCACGGATCTTAATGGTAGCAAATCGGATTTTTGTGCGCGAGTAACGGCCCGAGTTGAATGAGGGTCCAACTTAGGGATATATATATATATATATATATATATATATATATATATAAATACAATGCATTAGAGCATTTCTTCCTAGGCAACGTGGTTTCCTGATATGTATAAAACCCTTGAATGCTGTATTGCGTGTTACCCGAGATGTTGGATAATAAACGGGCATGATAATACATTATCAAAATTTCTAATTACACATGTTGATATTGGACTGTTAATTGTCAAAGAATGTTAAATGTCATCATTTTTAAGTCATTTTTGGTGCTATACTATCACTTTAACTGCTGCTATGGCACTCATAATAATTTCTTTATTTTTTTTGCAGTTACAGCACTTCCCTGGATTGCGAGTGATCTGTAAAATCGTATTAGCATAAGGTTTTGGTGTAAAAGTCTTATGGAGTAACTTGTACTCTTTTAGCCCTGCTAAAATCAGTGGAGATTTGTGCCATGCTTTTTGCCTTTTTTCATACAGCAGTCACTCGTAGCAGTTCTCTCACATTTTTGTAAATATTTTATTATATCTTTTCATGTGACCACACTGAAGATATGACTGCTCCGCTACAATGTAAAGTAGTAAGTGTACAGCCTGTATGACAGTGTAAATTTGCAGTCCCTTCAAAATAACTCAACACACAGCCATTAATGTTTAAACCGTTGGCAACAAAAGTGAGTACACCCCTAAGTGGAAATGTCCAAATTGGGCCCAGAGTGTCAATATTTTGTGTGGCCACCATTATTTTCCAGCACTGCCTTAACCGTCATGGGTATGGAGTTCACCAGAGCTTCACAGGTTGCCACTGGAGCTGATGGATTTTAGAGACCTTGCACTCCCCCACTTTCTGTTTGAGGATGCCCCACAGATACTTAATAGAGTTTAGGTCTGGTGACATGCTTGGCCAGTCCATCACCTTGACCTTCAGCTTCTTTAGCAAGCCATTGGTCGTCTTGGAGGTGTGTTTGGGGTCGTTATCATGTTGGAATACTGCCCTGCAGCCCAGTCTCCGAAGGGAGGGGATCATGCTCTGCTTCAGTATGTCACAGTACATGTTGGCATTCATTGTTCCCTCAATGAACTGTAGCTCCCCAGACAGGCCCAGACCAAACATATATACACATATGTGTATATATGTTTTCTATAATATGTTGTGTTGATTCCCCCTATATACATTTACCTGCTGATGTCAGACGCTGCCTCCACTCTCTCTGCATCGCTGTTTACGTTCAAACTGAGGGTTTCATCTCATATCAGTGTTTTTGTGTTCTTTGTGCCTTATCCGTTTATTTGTCATTTAGGGATTATTTCAATTACCTTTCCTCAGTATAGATGTATGCTTTTGGTGGTGGGAGTGTCATGGTCTGGGCCTGCATGAGTGCTGCCACACTGGGGAACTACAGTTCATTGAGGGAACCATGAATGCCAACATGTTTTGTGACATATTGAAACAGAGCATGATCCCCTCCCTTCGGCGACTGGGCCGCAAGGCGCTATTCCAACATGATAACGATCCCGAACACATCTCCAACATGACCACTGCCTTGCTAAAGAAGCTGAAGGTAAAGGTGATGGACTGGCCAAGCATGTCTCCAAAGGGTCTCTAAAATCCACCAGCTCTGTGATGTCATTATGGAGGAGTGGAAGAGGACTCCAGCCTGTGAAGCTCTGGTGAACTCCATGCCCATGAGGGTTAAGGCAGTGCTGGAAATAATGGTGGCCACACAAAATATTGTCACTTGGGACCAATTTGAACATTTCCACTTAGGGGTGTACTCACTTTTGTTGCCAATGGTTTAGACATTAATGACTGTGTGTTGAGTTATTTTGAGAGGACAACACATGTACACTGTTATACAGTCTGTACACTTACTACTTTACATTGTAGCAGAGTGTCATTTCCTCAGTGTCACATGAAAAGATATAATAAAATATTTACAAAAATGTGAGGGGTGTACTCACTTTTGTGAGATACTGTATATATATATATATATATATATATATATATATATATATATATAAGCATTTGCTCCTACTTTCTCCTGTTGAGTTGTTTTAAAAACTGCATCTTTACCAACAAGCTTCTAACCAACAGCAACAGCGTTTGCTCCTAATTTCTACAATCAAGGCACCTTCAATGAACTCTCCACAAATCCAGTTATCTCTTCATATAGATTAATACATTAATTACTGTGATATTATATTTAAGCACATAGTTTTCTTGCTCGTTAATTAGTGCCGAGCTTATGTTGATCCTCACTAGTGATGTCGCGAACATCAAATTTTCGGTTCGCGAACAGCGGACCCAAACTTCCATCAAATGTTCGCGAACGGGTGAACCCGGCGAACCGCCATAGACTTCAATGAGCAGGCGAATTTCAAAATCCACAGGGACTCTTTCTGGCCACAATAGTGATGGGAAAGTTGTTTCAAGGGGACTAACACCTGGACTGTGGCATGCCGGAGGGGGATCCATGGCAAAACTCCCATGGAAAATTACATAGTTGATGCAGAGTCTGGTTTTAAGCCATAAAGGGCATAAATCACCTAACATTCCTAAATTGTTTGGAATAACATGCTTTAAAACATCAGGTATGATGTTGTATCGATCAGGTAGTGTAAGGGTTACACCCGCTTCACAGTAACAGACCAATCTCCCCGTTTAATGCACCGCAAACAGTCCCTTTGCACAACCGCAAACTCCCCATTTGAACAAGGTTGGATACCAAGTTAGCCATGTCCCGTTCCTTGTCCTCACTGATGTCATTGAAGGTCTCTTCCTCCACCCAGCCACCAAGGGTCCCCGAAAGGTGACAACAAGCCCCCTGGGACGCCTGCTGTGTTTGGTCTTCCACCTCCTCAAAGCCACTTTCCTCCTCTGACTCCTCTTCTTCAGACTCCCAGAGTCTGGGGGCTTCCACTGCCCAGCATGGAAGATTATACACAGGTCAGAGTCTGGGGGCTTCCACTGCCCAGCATGGAAGATTATACACAAGTCAGAGTCTGGGGGCTTCCACCACCCAGCATGGAAGATTATAAACATGTCATAGTCTGGGGGCTTCCACTGCACAGCATGGAAGATTATACACAGATCAGAGTCTGGGGGCTTCCACTGCCCAGCATGGAAGATTATACACAGGTCAGAGTCTGGGGGCTTCCACTGCCCAGCATGGAAGATTATACACAGGTTAGAGTCTGGGGGCTTCCACTGCAGAGCATGGAAGATTATACGCGTTACCTCTGTCTGCGTTATTATAAGGTGTGTACTGTTAAGTAGTACGATTCCTTTCGGTTTAATCCCTGTTACGTCCACTATCAGGGGACGTGTATATGGCATGGATTTTTGGAAGCAGGAGATGGAAAAGGATGCTTGTTCGATCCTCCCACTTCAAATTTGGGGCACTCTGCGTGCAATCTAAGGTGCCACCTGATATGAGTGTCACTGTGCACTGGCAAAAATTGGCAGAGTAGATGCAATAGGCTTCACACACACGCCTGTAGGCAGGCAATGGCTATTCAATCTATTACAGTCAAAAAAGTGTTGTTTTATGTCACTGAGCTCAATATAAGCTGTGAGCCTGACACAGGCAGGCAACTGAAATTAGAATACAGGAAAAAAATGTTTGTTTTCAATGCATAGATTACACAAAAAAAATTATAAAATAAAATAAATGATGTTCAAAGTTTCCTCAATGATAAAGTATAGGGGGCGAACCGAAAAGCGCATGTGTTCGCCGTTCGCGGCGGACGCGAACATGCGAAAATCGCCGCGAATAGTTCTCCGGCGAACTGTTTGGGACATCACTAATCCTCACCTTTATGCTTTGATTCTATATGTCAATTTACTTAACCATCCCCATGTAATTTACAATTGTTATTCTCTTCTAGCTGTTTTAAAAACTGCAACTTTACCAGCAAGTTTCTAACCAACACAGCAATCCCCTCCCTCCCTGCCACTCTCCCACCTGCCCCTGGTTATTCTTAATTTATGGAATCACTCATATTACCTTCATCTGATCAATCAACTACACCTGATTAGTGATGTCGCGAACATCAAATTTTCGGTTCGCTAATAGCGGAAGCAAACTTCCATCGAATGTTCGCGAACGGGCGAACCCGGCGAACCGCCATAGACTTCAATGGGCAGGCGAATTTCAAAACCCACAGGGACTCTTTCTGGCCACAATAGTGATGGGAAAGTTGTTTCAAGGGGACTAACACCTGGGCTGTGGCATGCCGGAGGGGGTTCCATGCCAAAACTCCCACGGAAAATTACATAGTTGATGCAGAGTCTGGTTTTAAGCAATAAAGGGCATAAATCACCTAACATTCCTAAATTGTTTGGAATAACATGCTTTAAAACATCAGGTATGATGTTGTATCGATCAGGTAGTGTAAGGGTTACACCCGCTTCACAGTAACAGACCAATCTCCCCGTTTAATGCACCGCAAACAGTCCCTTTGCACAACCGCAAACTCCCCATTTGAACAAGGTTGGATACCAAGTTAGCCATGTCCCGTTCCTTGTCCTCACTGATGTCATTGAAGGTCTCTTCCTCCACCCAGCCACCAAGGGTCCCCGAAAGGTGACAACAAGCCCCCTGGGACGCCTGCTGTGTTTGGTCTTCCACCTCCTCAAAGCCACCTTCCTCCTCTGACTCCTCTTCTTCAGATTCCTCTCTCTGCGTTGCCTCTGTCTGCGTTATTATAAGGTGTGTACTGTTAAGTAGTACTATTCCTATCGGTTTAATCCCTGTTACGTCCACTATTAGGGGACGTGTATATGGCATTGATTTTTGGAACAGGGAGATGGAAAAAGATGCTTGGTCGGACCTCCTACTTCAAATTTGGGGCACTGCGCGTGAAATCTAAGGTGCCACCAGATATGAGTGTCACTGCGCACTGGCAAAAGTTGTCAGAGTAGGCGCTGTAGGCCTCACACATACGCCTGTAGGCAGGCAACTGATATTCAATCGATTACAGTCAAAAAAGTGTACACTACGGTTGCACCAGATATGACGTATCACTGTGCACTGGCAAAAGTTGGCAGAGTAGATGCAATCGGCTTCACACACACGCCTGTAGGCAGGCAATTGCTTTTCAATCTATTACAGTCAAAAAAGTGTTGTTTTATTTCACTGAGCACAATATAAGCTGTGAGCCTGACACAGGCAGGCAACTGAAATTAGATTAAAGGAGAAAAGGGTTGTTTTTTTTTCAATGTATGGTACACTAACTATGACTGGTGAAACAGAGCAGATTATTAGCCTGTCCTTCAGATGGAAGGCTCTGGAAGGGAGTGTATGCTGTCGATTGGCTGGAATGTGTCTGCTGACTGTGAGGTGCAGGGTCAAAGTTTTCTCAATGATGAAGTATAGGGGGCGAACCGAAAAGCGCATGTGTTCGTCGTCCGCTGCGAACGCGAACATGCCAAAATCGCCGCGAATAGTTTACGGACGAACTGTTCGCGACATCTCTACACCTGATTACTATTCCTACTTATTCCTCTTAGATTACACACTTGGTCATAATGTTCCCTCTTACTTTCTTCTTCACCATTAGCTCCTGCTGTTTCTCAGACTATCCTCCTCATTTTCTACACATCATGTCTCCAGCAACATTACCATATCACCTTCCCTGCTCTCCTCCCCTCTCCTATGCTCCCACAAGCTCCTCTCCTTTCTCCAGTCATCATCTCCTTCATCTTCTAGTTCATAAGCAGAAACGTTTCTGTAAGTCCTACTCTCATCTCCTCTCACTCTGGCTGCTTATTTTGCTGGATGGTGGAGATATATCTCCTAACCCTGACCTCTCATCGATTCCCACCTTTCATTTGCCATGCTCAGTCCCCAGGGCAGCTAACACTCAACCTATTAACTTAATACCCATCACATGTCACAATCCTTCCACTTTGCCCTTTTCGTGTGTCCTCTCGAATGGAAGGTCTATTTGCAATAAATTAAATTCATGAACTATTTATTTCCAACTCATTCAATCTTCTAGCAACCACTGAAATCTGTCTCACTCCTTCAGACACTGCCTGCCCTGCGGCACTTTTATATGGTGGCTTTCACTTCAGTCACACACCTAGATCTGGTTATAAGCAAGGTGGAGGTGTGGGCATACTACTTGCTTCTCGCTGTACATTTAACTGCATGCCATCAGTTTCCTCTCTCCAATTCTCATCTTTTTGAAGTTCATACTCTACGTCTCTTCTCACCCATCTCTCTGCGAGTTGCTGTGATCTATCACCCACCTGAACCATCCTCTCTGGAACATTTTGCCACCTGGTTTCCTCATTTTCTCTTTTCCAACATATCTTCACTTATTCTTGGTGATTTCAACAATATGAATGACACTCCCACCTCCCCTAAAGGCACAAAACTACTTGCACTTACCTCTTCTGTTGGCCTCTCACAATGGATAGAACCCCCTACTCACCACGAGGGTCATTCCCTTGACCTCATTTTTACCAATCTCTCAACATATCCAACCTTATCTCCCCACTCCCTCTTTCTGACCACCATCTTCTAACCTACAGCCTCATCACATCTTCCACGTTCCTTTTCAAGCCCGGCCTCCAAAACCCACAGAAACCTGCAATGACTTGACCCACTGCATCTTTCCACTTTGCTCCAATCACTTCTCCTTCTCCTCCCTCACTTGCCCTGACATTGCTACCACACATTACAACTTGTCATTACAACTTCCACCTTTGATACTCTTGCTCCCTTAACAACAGGCAGAGACCCTCACTTTACTTTACAACCATGGCACAATACACAAACACGCAGACATTCTCCACTACAAGTTTATTCTACACTCCTATCATTATGCCAAACAGCGCTACTTCTCATCATTAATATCCAGTTTAGCCTCCAATCCCAAATGTTTGTTTGCAACATTCAACACACTCCACTGCTCCCAGCCTATTCCTGTTTCACGGCCGAAGACTTTGCTAGCCACTTTAATAATAAAATGGAAAATATCCATTACAAACTCTCCTTTCAGCATGGTTTTAGCTCACCCTTCTCTTAACAAACAAACAACACCCAGCTTTTACCCTTCTCCATCCCCTCATTAAAAATTGGATGCTCTGTAACTGAAGAAGAAGTCTCTAGTCTTCCATCAAACTCTCATCTTACAACTTGTCCGCATGATCCTATTCCATCACAGCTAATCCCTTCCCTCTCTACCACACTTATCCCAGAACTCACTTATCTATTCAACCTTTGCCTAAACACTGGCAAGTTCCCATTTCTTTTAAAACACGCCGTAATTACATCCATTCTTTAGAATCCCTCATCAGCTCCAGCTTCTGCAACTAATTACCTCCCTATCTCTCTACTTCCCCTGGCTTCTAAACTAACTGAGCGTATTGTCTAGAAACGCCTTTCTCAATTTATTTCCTCAAACTCCCTCCTTGACCCCTTCCAATCTGGCTTCTGGTCCCAATACTCCAGAGAGACAGATCTCACTAAGGTCACTAATGACTTTCTCTTCTTATCCAAACTGTCTGCTCTCTTGGTTCACATCATATCAAGAAATTGAAAATTTAGTATCTCCTTCTCTGGTTCCTCTTTTTCACCTTGTCCTCTGACTGTTGGCCTGCCACAAGGTTCAGTCCTAGGTCCCCTCCTTTTCTCCATCCACTCTTCCTTCCCTGGTACCCTAATAAATTATTTTGGATTTCAGTATAATCTATATGCAGATGACAACCAAATTTACCTTTGCGTCAGAACTATCCCCCTCTCTTCTAGCTAAAGTCACTATATGCATCTCAAGCATATCCTCTTGGTGTATGCTCGGTAACTCAATTTTAACATGTCAAAGACTGAGGTCCTAATCTTCCCACCCTCTTCCACAGCTTCCACTGCTAACATTTGTCTCATGGTTGACAATGCCATCATCAGGCCCACCCCTCAAGCCTGTTATCTTGGGGTTCTTCCATCTCTTTCATTCCTCACATACAATCACTAAATCTTGTCATTTTCACCTAAAAAATATCTCCAAAAGTTATCACTTTCTCTCACCAGACACAACCAAAACTTTAATTCATGCTCTTTGCTCTTCTAATGACCGTCTTCTTTCTTCCACTCTTATCACCTCCTCTCATTCCCGTCTTGAGGACTTTTCTCGTGTTGCCCTATTCTTCGGAACTCCTTGACTAGCTCCACTCCTCTGCTTCAAAAATTTTAAAACCTCACTAAAAATACATCTGTTTAAAGAAGCGTATCCCCTTCAACCTTAATATGCACATTATAGCGTACATCACCTCTGTATACTTCACCCATACCGTCTAGACTGTATGTCTGCAAGCTTTCAATCATGTTAGGTGCTTTAAGCTCAATAAAAGGGCCTTCCATTCTTTTGTAATTTGTTATAAATTATTTATAAATGTTTTGTTTATAAATGTTTTGACTTGTATCTACCCTGTATAGCTCTGTGGAATATGTTGGTGTGTTACAAGTAAAGGATATATATATATATATATATATATATATATATATATATATATATATATATATATAATCATGCATAAACCTAAGTTTTGAGATTTACAAAGAGAAAATGATGAGCTGCAAGTTGGTTTTGGGGGAGCACAAGAGAAATCAAATAACAAAAAAAAATATATATATATACTTTTTTTAATTAAATATGCTACAGTTAATAGCTATCTGGCATGTAAACATATTTTGCAATATTTAAACTCATTAATACAATTTTAATATGTGCATATATTACATTTAATCTATTTATATAATGATGATATTTGCCACTCTGTATAAAACTATTTGTACTGGCTTCTTTTATACAGTGTCTATACTGCAGTAACTGTTCAATCATACCATGATAAAAATCTCCAGCAAAACACTCACAGAATATTTATATCACAAATAACCTTTTCCATATACAAAGCAAGCAAAAGAGACACAGGTAAATAACAATAAAGATTCCATCTCAAAGCAGTTTCAAAATCATTATTTTATTCTGATATATATTGTTTATTACCTCTGTTTGGGTAGGAAGTTTATGCTTTTTATTGATAAATTTTTGTATTTTTTACCTTGCTCTAATTTTTTTTTTCCCTTTATTTTTTTGTGCAGCTCTTTGACCTTGGTGTTCCTTTTTTGTACTGTGTTAATACAACAAATAAAAGGCAATGTAAGCTGTATTCACTATTGTGTTAGTCCAATTCCTATGTAGTTGTATGAACCTTCGTAGATTTAGGGGTAAAGTCTTTTATTGAAAAGGCTGCATAGAAAATGAGAAAGCTTCCACTTTATTGAATATCGCTTTGACATATAGGACTGCTTTGCAGAGAAACATAGGGCTCATACATTTATGTCAGTGGACGATTCCTTTCCATGATTATACAAGGGACTGTCGTGTTTTATATTGCTGTGAAAGGTTTTCATCTGCACCTGGACAGCACCTTGTATCTGCCACCCACTGAACAGCAAATGGTTCTAATGTTATGTTCTTAGAGCCCTATTCAATTGCAAGCTGTATGTCTGCGGGCATGCTGCGGGCTTCCCTTCATCTCTGACTCTGGTGCTATTCAATTGAACAGTGCGTAGCAGTTCAGGGAGGAAACATGATCAATTAAGCACGGCCGTAACCACCCATTCCGAAACAGCCAATAGAAAATTAGACCGCCATCATTACAGCAGTAAAAGATGGAGGTTACATGTCAATCAATTCGGTTTGCAGGTTTAATATGCAATGGGACTCGCAAACAGTCAAAATACTAAATAATAAAAATGAATGCCAATACTGTTCTAATCCATGTGGGTGGCCTGATATGTAGTAACTCATTAATTTCCGAGATTTATATAACTCCCAAAATGACACATTCAAAAATATGATTTTTTTTATTGCCAATTTGCGAGCTTGAGACTCTTGTGCAATTACAAATATAGTTTGTAACGTGTGCGTAACGCTCCAGGGGAGCGCATGTGCATTTTACAAACTATATGTACAGAATTCCGTACATCCCGCAGCGGGCACCGCGCGGCACCAGTCGCATAGGAGCACCACGCTGAGCCAGCCACGCATGTGCAAAGCGCAGCCCCAGCAGAGGAAAGGGACAGAGAAAGGGAGGGGGGAAAGAGAAAGAGGGGGAAAGGGGGAAGAGGGGAAAGAGACACAGGGGAAGGAGGAGGGGAAGAGACAGAGTGGAATGGGGTAAAGAGATAGAGGGGGAAAGGGACACAGGGGAGGGAGGAAAGGGGAAAGAGACAGTAGGGGAAAGGGGGAAAGAGACAGTAGGGGAAAGGGGGAAAGAGACAGAAGGGGAAAGGGGGAAAGAGACAGAAGTGGAAAGGGGAAAGAGACAGAAGAGGAAAGAGGGAAAGAGACACAGGGGAGGGAGGAGGGGGGAAAGGGACACAGGGGAGGGATGAAGGGGGAAAGAGACACAGGAGAAAGGGGGAAGAGACTGTAGGGAAAAGGGGGAAAGAGACTGGAGGGGATAGGGGGAAAGAGACCCCGGGGAGGGAGGAGGGGGGAAAGAGTCACCGGGGAGGGAGGAAGGGAGGAGGGGGAAAAGAGACACAGGAGAGTGAGAGGGGAAGAGACACAGGGTAGGGAGGAGGGGGGAAAGAGACACTGGGGAGGGAGAAGGGGGGGAAAGAGACACTGGGGAGGGAGAAGGGGGGGAAGAGACACCGGGAAGGGAGAGGGGGAAGAGGCACAGGGGAGAAAGATGGGGGGAAGAGACACAGGAGAGGGAGATGGGGGAGAGACAAAGATGAGGAAGAGGGAAAGGAGAGGGGGGAAGAGACACAGAGAAGGGAGAGGGGGAAGAGACACAGGAGAGAAATATGTGGGGAGGAGACAAAGATGAGGAAGAGGGAAGGGAGAGGGGAAGAGACAAAGATGAGGAAGAGGGAAGGGAGAGGGGAAGAGACACGGGGAGGGAGAGGGAGGAAAGAGACACAGGAGAGGAAGAGGGGGGAAGAGACATATGGGAGGGAGAGGGGAGGAAAGAGACAGAGGGGGGGAAGTGGGAGGAAAGAGACAGGGGAGGGAAGAGACACAGGGGAGGGGGGAGAGAGATACAGGGGAAACGACTAGTTAATTATAATTTATTTAATCCCTTTTCTGCAGTATTGACTTTTATTTGCATTTTCAGTGCTGCGGACAGGGGTTAAAGCCCCTTGCGGGTCCTCTTTAGTACTCGTAGGATTTTATCCTATATTTGCCGTTTACAGAATTGTAGCAATTGAATAGGGATTTGCGATTTTAGCTATCGTAACTATTGCGGACTTGAAAGATCAAAGGCTTCGGGAAACTGTAAGTTCCGGGTTTAACAACCGCAAAGTTTTCAAGGCCGTAACCTTGGAGCCCACAAAAAGATGCCAATTGAATAACAAATTAACTTACGGCCTCACTTACAGGCTCCAGTAACTTACAATTGCTTAATTGAATTGTGCTCTCAGCCTTATTAAATTGCGATTTGGCCAATTGAATAGGGCTCTACTTAAGCACATAGCATATTATTTTACAGAAGTTTTTAGTTAGTGAACTTCTATCCAAAAGTACGGTCTTTACTAACTAAAAACTTCTGTAAAAAAAATATGGTCTGTGCTTAAATAGAGCCCTTTAGATTTGCCGAATTGCAATTTAATAAGGCTGAATATGTATATAATGAGCCAACAGACTAAAGTATAATAGTGGCTTCAAAGCCAGCTCTCAGAGAACCCAATACATATCAGAGCCCACTGATAATCCAAAGGAAGGTATTACATCTCAGGTGCCCCTCTCCTCCACCAAACATACACACACAGGAAGACTTTAAATGAAAGCTGTAGGGAAACTATATATGTAATGATTTATGCACACCTTAAACATGCACATATCTCTGCAATCTACAATAAAGAAAGCATATGCAAATTAATGGACCACTTTATTGGTATAAAGGGCTCTCTATAAAAATGTTTAATAGGGCTTGATAAGAAAAAAAAAATCTGTATTAACATTTTACTTTGCATTTAAATTAATAAATATTTATCAGTGATCCCCAGGTTGCATAAGATCTTTTTTTCTGCACCCCATGTATGAAGTATTGGGGTAATTGAAGCGCTAACTAAATTGGCATGCCACAGCTGCCGTATGAGACTGGTGATAACTAGAAACCGTGCGTACAATGGCCAGCAGCTTATTTTTTACTGTTTTTTGCTTCTAATGTGTGTTTAACAGATTAGTCTCACTTAACCTTAGATACACGTTGAAAATCATCTCTCAGCATTTTAGAAAATCTTGGTCATAATCTGCAGCACACAGCAGCACACTGTTTAGATGATGTTGCCCATTGACTTATTTTGTAGGCTAAATAAGTATGCAGTGCATCATATTATAAATGAGTAATCATAAAAAGAACATTGCTCTCAGAAGTGTAATTTAGCTCATTCAAAAAAGTATGACTTAGCAGAAAACCTACAAAATAGACATAATTCATAAAAAACACAAGGTAAGTGTGTGTGCTGACCGTGAATATAAGTTTGTTGCAGAATTTGTTCAATGAACAGTTCTTGTGTACTACATTATCAGATAGCAGAGTGAAAAACATTTGGAAAAAGATTTAAATGTATGCTGACTTTATGGAATTATAACAACCTTTAAGAGATGTGACAGAGTACACAAGGTTTTTATGTGAGTCACAGACTCTGTCTGGCTCTGTCCTTAAGGATGAGTGTAGGGGTAAACTTTCCTTCTTATATGATTAGCTGCACCTGGCTAAACCTGATTAAGACTGCTCCTGGTGTATGGTGATGCTGCTTATGGACTGAGTGTTTGCAGTTTGTCTGAGCTGGAGAAAGGCACACACAGAGACAGCGACCTGCAGCTTATGATCATTCGGAACAGAGTGGAGACATGGAAATCTTAAAAATTCAGGCCAGTGATTGTTAACAAACTATTGGGCTGTTTGTTTGTTTTTCTCAACCCAAGTTTAGCTGCTGGATGATAGCTGGTTAGTGAATTAGTGTCTACTGGTTAAAGTGTTTTAATGGAAGCTGGTTTGTTATTTTGTATCACTAGCTATATATGTCATGAATCAGCCAGTGGCCATATTGGATTTGGCGTGAACTATGCTGGGGCCATCTTGAGACTGGCAGCAGTGGCATATATTGGGACTGGACTGTTATATACCAATAGCCGCCATCTTGGGGCTGGTATATCATCCACAGTTGATGCCATATGGAGAGCAAAAGTTCTGGGTTTAGGAGACCCACTGTATATTGTGTTATGGGTTATAATATGTTAGTATTATATTGTATATTGTATTATGGAGTGATAGCTATGTTTTAATTAGCCAACCCTCCCTCATTGTATAAACTCTCAGTCAGGAGTTGGCCATATGGTCCTTAGTGTAAACAAAGGAGATAGCAGAACAAAGAGATGTGCCAGACTGCCAGGCACCGTAGGACAATGGTATAGTACAGGGTCTTCCAGCCTCAATACTAGGGCCATAGGCCAGGGCAGAGATGTTACTCTCTCCACCGCCAGAGATAGAATGAGCATGGTAGCCACGCCTGGGGTTGGCCCATGGGAGGAGTCTCATGGTTCCCACGTAGGGACCCTGCCTGATTGGCCAGAGGCAGTTAGGGGATGACTAAAGGTAGCCCCTCCTGGTAATGTTGTATGCCTGTTTAAAAGATGTTGTTTTCCAAATAAAGTTGTTCATAATTTTCATCAAGACGTGGCGTGTAGATGTATTATTTACCCCGGGACATATGCTTGCAGTAAGATTCGTCAGACTTACTGTCAATATTGCTCCGTCTAACCCAAGGGCTGAGACATGATGTTCCTGTAATCAAGACTACCTCCAAGGTCCAGAGTAACCCAAATCCGGTCAACAGACCCCAGCCAGAGAGTGGGTCGGGACAATATATATAACTAAAATGTTGGTAAAACCTGGAAAAGTATTGTATTGTGTTCCTCCATCAAAGTTCTGGAACTATAGGCACAAACCCAGAGGACACTGGTAACTTGTCACACACGGTAGATAGGTAGACTGATTAATATTGAACAGGAAAAGACAAATGAGCTAAATAAATACTTTGCATCTGTATACACAAGAGAGGTACCTGTGATTGGGATACTGTAACAAAACGGGACTAGATTACCTTTACCAGATTACTAGGGAATTTAGAAGGGAATTCAAAAGAGGCTCTACAAATAAATGTAAATGAAATACCAGATCCAGATAAAATACATCTAAGGGTGGTCACTGAACTGGGGTATTTAATAACCAAACCATTATTGACATTTTGTTCAAGACCCCTTTGTCATGAATCACCCAGGGGCCATATTGGATTTGGTGTGAACTATGCTGGGGCCATTTTGTGACTGGCAGCAGTGGCCATTTTGGGCTGGGTTATCTTCCACATGCTGTTGCCATGTGGAAGAACAAAAGGTTTGGGCTCACAAAGTCACTGCTTGTGAATGGTATGAATAGGGGGTTCCACTGTCACCATTAAATAAAGTCAGCATTACTGCATAAAATGGATTGACGTGGAAAACTTGCCCCACCCTGATACCATGTGGGAATGGGGAAATATGGTTTGGGTTGTAATGATTAATTACAGTATAAGCTTGTATATAGTATCATGGAGTGATTGTATTTAGTTAACCATCCCCCATTAGGTAAACACTGAGGTCGGAGCTGACTAAGATCATGAACAAGATAAACCTCACAGGGTGTCGCCAGGACTTGAACAGAGGGCCAGTATATGGGGTTTCCCCAGGGGCATAGTCCAGGAGGAAAAAAAGAAAGTGTCCACGGGGAGAGTCTGGGTTAGAATGAGCTTAATAGCCACGCCTGGGGGTGGCCCATGGGAGGGGTCTGGTGGTTCCCATAGCCTACCTCTGTTGCATTTGACAGAGGTAATTAGGTTACTCTGGAGGTTACCCTATTGGCCAGAGAAAGGGGAAAGGTTGATCCACTCCCTCCACTGTGTGTGTGTGAAATGTTTAAATATGTTGTTCCAAAATAAAACGTTGTTCATAATTTTCATCAAGACGTGGTGTGTAGATGTATTATTTACCCGGGGACATATGCTTGCAGTAAGATTCGTCAGACTTACTGTCAATATTGCTCAGTCTAAACCAAGGGCTGAGACATGATGTTCCTGTAATCAAAACGGCTCCAGTCCAGAGTAAGCCAAATCCGGTCAGCAGACCCCAGCCAGAGAGTGGGTCGTGACACCCTTCCCCACAGGCTCAGTACCAGAGCATTGGGGAAAAAAACAGATGTGGTACCTGTCATGAATCAGCCAGTGGCCATATTGGATTTGGTGTGAACTATGCTGGGGCCATTTTGTGACTGGCAGCAGTGGCCATTTTGGGCTGGGTTATCTTCCACATGCTGTTGCCATGGGGAAGAACAAAAGGTTTGGGGCTCCCAGACACCCTGTTATACTGTTATACGGTTATGCTGTTATATTATTATGATTATTGTCTAAGGAAATGAGCAGGGTTCCCATCACCATCAATAAAAGTCATCATAATGCATGAGATGGATTGATGTGGAAACCCTGCCCCAATCTAATATACTATGAGGACATTAGGTGGTTTTATGTGGGGTGCGCTTTTACGCTTGTACTTAAATAGACTGACAGTGTGTGGAATATGTACACATATGTATATGATAGTATGGGGTAGTCATGCTGGATACATTGCCACATACATCTTGCAACAGGAGAAGGACCCCAGCTGGCCACCAAGGTTAATCCTTTAAGTACACATACTTAAGTCAGGAACAATAGGGTCCCAACAGACATAGGGGCACCATCTATCCAGGGGGCCTCTGGGGTTTCCCTAGCCCAGATCCAGGGGCCTGGGCCATAGCAAAGAGATGTGTCTCTCTTGACTGCCAGCATCCAAATGACTCTGTTAGCCACACCTAGTGGGCGGCCCAGGGGAGGGGTCTGGAAGTTCCCAGAGCTTACCTCTAGTCCATTGGCTAGAGGTAATCAAGTTACTCTGGAGATTACCCCATTGGCCAAGAGGAAGATAAGGGTTGGACAAAGGGGTAGCCACTCCCTGTACTGTTTTTGTGAGGTGTTTAAATACTTGTGTAAAAATAAAGAAGTTGTTCATAATTTTCATCAAGACTTTGTGTGCAGGTGTATTATTGACCCAAGGGCATATGCTGGCAGAGGAGATCGTTTCTGACTCCATGCCAGGTTTTCCCAGGCACACTACCTTAAGCTGGGACTTATGCTCTTGCATCCGCAAGGAAGGTCCATTGGTCTGAGTCACCCAAATCTTAGGTCTAAAACCTACAGGAGATAAGAGGACTAGGATTCTCTATACTCCATCATCATTGTAGGTTGTGACAATTGGTGGCAGTGGTGGGACGACTCTACAGAAAGACCAAGAATGGAACAGATGGATATCACCAAAGAAGCAACAAGACGGTTTAAAGCAGCCAGGCACTTATACCCCAGTAAGATGACCGCACAATAGGTGTCCAACGTACTAGACCAGTATTGCCAGAGGATCTGGCAGGAGCGCAATGGAGCGAGAACTCCAGCTCAGCAAAGACTTGGCTACAGAGAGACACTGCGTCTAGAGAAATGGATGGCGATTCTGAATCTGTGGCAGGACGATGAGCTAATGGGCTGGCTGGAAGTACTAGTAAGAAAAGAGGTTGCCTTGGAGAACCAATATCACATTTTTCACGCCAGAATAGTTGGTGGCCTTGGAGAGGAGTTTGATTTCCGCTTGGAGATAGACTCTGGCCTCCAAGACATTGTGTATGGTGATCCTGAAGGGGGCATAGGAACCTTTAAAAGGCACAACAACTTGTTTGTGGAACGCTGTCGTGGTCTGGGACTGGAACCGTGGTCCATGGAGGCTAATTTAATGGTACACCTGATTGAGCAGGAACTGCAGCTGGAGGAGGAGTATTTTGAGTTGTGGGACGAGATCTATGGGGAGACATTTTGCCCATCAAGAGGGGAACAACCCAGTCAAGAGGACTGGTCGCCAGATCTTTACAACACAGATGGTATGTACCGAAGTGATTGTGTGCAAGGGGTCTGGGGAGAACATAGTGATGGAGAATGCGTTCCGTTAAAAAATATAGAGACTGTGTCAGAGCCTAGAAGGGATGATAAAGTCAGCTTGGGACCAAATCACCAGCTCCAAGAGCCAGAGACCCAGTGGAATGTTCCCTGGGTGGGGTCAGATAACCCATGTTTGTCCCCTGATACCCCAAGAGACTTAATCCCAGAGGAAATGCTAGCAGAGCACAGTTTCTCCAAACAGGTCTCACCTGAGGACTACCTTCCAGCACAAATCCTGGCAGAAACCCCAGTAACTGCTCAACAGGTAGGGCCAGATGAACTAAGTCTGCCCTCAGAAGTTCTAGGCAATGTGTATGGGCCAGAACTGCTAATGGAGCCAGGGGCTCAGGATAGCCACCCAAGAGACTGTGGGGAGGGCTATGTAATGCACTCTGGGAAGAAGGCCGTAGAGGTCAGGTTGGGTGGGAAGGATAAGATTCCCCAGCCTACAACAGATAACCAAAATCTGTACTCTGACACCCCAGGAGAGTTGCTAAAAAAGGTGCTAGTGAAGCACAGAGCCCAGGAGGGCTATGTAATGGACTGTGGGGAGGGCAAGGAACTGGTTCTTAGCTACAGGGAACCAGGCCTCACACAGCAAGAGTGCCAGGGGCACCAAGAGATTGCCAGGGGCACCAAGAGCCCGACAGGGGCAGCAAGCTTGCCAGCCTTGGCAAAGGAGCCGTGGGTGCAGTGTGGCACCATAGTAGAGGGTGAACCAAGTGGGGAGATACCCTGGATAACCAATGTCCAGAGGCCCACTGGAACAGACACCGCTCCAAAGGCCATAGAAGAAGAGGGTCAGCTGAGGGCCCCAAAGAACCAGCTGGGTGGGAATTGCGAGACTCCCCAGCCTACATCAGAGAGCCAAAGCACAGTCATTCAACCAAAGGCAAAAGAAGAGGGTCAGCTGAGGGCCCCAAAGCACAGCCTGGGTGGGAACAGCGTAGTTCTCCAGGCTGCAACACAGACAGACCCAGGGGAAGAAAACCAGGAGGGTCTGTCCAAAGATACAGATCTCCAGGAGCCAGAGCAAAGGGGGCATCCAAGTCCGGACTCCATCAGGGACGCTGGAGTCAAGCGCAGACCGGTATGTACTTTACTGCAGTTATGGTGTTATTGGGCTCCCAACAATAATAATTTTGCTGAGGGAAGTACTGGACTGCCCCCTTGCAATCCCATAGGCCCAGAGACTTTTTTAGAGACCCCAGCCCAGCTGTGGGGACTGGCTGGAGGGAAAGGGGTTGCTATGGGACAGGGGTTGTTTTATGGGGCTCCCAAAAATACGGTTTTGCCTCAGAAGAATGTATGGGTGCAACCCACTGTGTCCCCAGAGACTTCCATGCTGCTGCCAAAAACAGAGAGATGGGATCCTGGACTGTTTTGGGTGGGGGTGCAGGGCAAGAGCAATTTGCTCTATACAGTGGGAGCAAGGCCAAGGGCTGGGGGAGGTCTTTACTCTGCACCTTGGGACTGTGTGCGCACCGACATGAACTTGCCTAGCATGCAGCGGGCCTGGCCAAACCAGCAGATTCATGACTATCAGCGTAGCTGAGAAAATCTTGGATGTTCTCCGCCCGCTTGGGGAAGGATTGTCATGAATCAGCCAGTGGCCATATTGGATTTGGTGTGAACTATGCTGGGGCCATTTTGTGATTGGCAGCAGTGGCCATTTTGGGCTGGGTTATCTTCCACATGCTGTTGCCATGGGGAAGAACAAAAGGTTTGGGGCTCCCAGACACCCTGTTATACTGTTATACGGTTATACTGTTATATTATTATGATTATTGTCTAAGGAAATGAGCAGGGTTCCCATCACCATCAATAAAAGTCATCATAATGCATGAGATGGATTGATGTGGAAACCCTGCCCCAATCTAATATACTTTGAGGACATTAGGTGGTTTTATGTGGGGTGCGCTTTTACGCTTGTACTTAAATAGACTGACAGTGTGTGGAATATGTACACATATGTATATGATAGTATGGGGTAGTCATGCTGGATACATTGCCACATACATCTTGCAACAGGAGAAGGACCCCAGCTTGCCACCAAGGTTAATCCTTTAAGTACACATACTTAAGTCAGGAACAATAGGGTCCCAACAGACATAGGGGCACCATCTATCCAGGGGGCCTCTGGGGTTTCCCTAGCCCAGATCCAGGGGCCTGGGCCATAGCAAAGAGATGTGTCTCTCTTGACTGCCAGCATCCAAATGACTCTGTTAGCCACACCTAGTGGGCGGCCCAGGGGAGGGGTCTGGAAGTTCCCAGAGCTTACCTCTAGTCCATTGGCTAGAGGTAATCAAGTTACTCTGGAGATTACCCCATTGGCCAAAAGGAAGATAAGGGTTGGACAAAGGGGTAGCCACTCCCTGTACTGTTTTTGTGAGGTGTTTAAATACTTGTGTAAAAATAAAGAAGTTGTTCATAATTTTCATCAAGACTTTGTGTGCAGGTGTATTATTGACCCAAGGGCATATGCTGGCAGAGGAGATCGTTTCTGACTCCATGCCAGGTTTTCCTAGGCACACTACCTTAAGCTGGGACTTATGCTCTTGCATCCGCAAGGAAGGTCCATTGGTCTGAGTCACCCAAATCTTAGGTCTAAAACCTACAGGAGATAAGAGGACTAGGATTCTCTATACTCCATCATCATTGTAGGTTGTGACAGTACCTTTATTTAACAACGGAGCAAGAGGAAATTTAGAAGAGTTGCTAAGAGATCATATTCAGGAATATATCCATGTGAGCAAGATAAACCGAAATAGACATGCCTGTCTCTCATAAATCTGTGATAAAATATTCAAATTATATTATATGAGGAGGTAAATAGGAACTTAGACCTATAGTCTTTACAAAGACTTTTGGTACACTGCAACATGGATATTGTACAAAAGGGGACAGGCATTGCAGTAAATGTATGCACATATATAGAAAACTGGCTAAAGGACAGAAAACAAAGGGTTGTTGTGAATGGATCATGCTCAGATTGGAATAATGTGGCAAGTGAGGTTCTTTTTAACATATTTATTAAAGGTTTAGAAGTATGGCTCAAGAGTAATGCCTCCATATTTGCTGTTGACACTAAGTTGTGCAAGGTAATTGTCACAACCCGCTCTTCATTGTGCTTGAAAAGGCCAAGTAGACCAATCCTACTCACAGGTTGTATAGGCTCATGTATTCCCATACACAGTATAGCTTAACCAGAGGCTAGGACAAGTTGCCAATTCTCCAGACCAAGTTGTGATTGCAGGGCCAAGTTACAGAGTTGTAGGATAAGTTACCAGGAACCAGGACAAGTTGCAGAAATTGATTTCTGGTTAAAAAATATTTAACACTTTCCCTCTGATTTAAACATACCATGCATATGTGTCCCAAACAGAGTATAAACTTTATTTTTCAGGTCACATTTTTATAGAGTCAGTTCACCAAACACCAATGGGCCACTTCCTTTGGTAAACATACATTTCACACCTTATGCCCCATTTGAAGTACCTCATGTGGGCCAGGCCTATCTCCAAGGACTTAGTGCCAGCGTGTCTCCTTCCCCACCTAGGTGCTGAGGGGTCTACGGCCCAGTTATCAGCTACCTCTTGATTAGGTAGTGTAACTGCTGGAGACAGAGTGTCTGGGTGAGGGGTCTGGGTCTAACCCACGTGGAAAGCCAAATACCTGGGGGTGTAAGGTATAGATTATTGGAGACATGCTCTCCACTATTCGGGGAACCTAGCAGAGGGTAGTGGGGTTGGGTAACAGGCTCGGGTACCTCTGAGTGGGGAAAGAATAGTGGTAAGGCCCGGTGAAATCAGGGGACTATGCGGTTGGATATACTTGTTCACTGTAGATGGCTCCGGGGTATATTCACTTTTTGGGGCCGACAAAGACTTCCATAGTAATTTTAGAAATTCAGAGATTCAATAGGGGGTCACGAACAATGGCTAAAGTCAAGTATTTCCTAACTTGTGGTTAACCACAAGACAAAGTGTTACGACCCCATTAGTGAGGGGGAAATGTTCACCCCTTAACTACTGCTTACTAGTATAGGGGCACCACTGGATTATCCTGGTTCTTATGGTCTACATTTCTGACTTGTTCAGGCCAGGACATCAGTTCAGGGCCTTGGTAACACAGGAGGCAAAAAGCAGGCTTGGCAAAATAATAAATGCTTTTATGTCTATCTTTCTCTTAAATTACAGATATACCTTTTTTTATGTATCAACCATCAGAGCAAACTTTAATAACTGACTCACAGCATGACAGTTACAGATGACATCATGACATGCCAAATGCAGCAAACTCCTTATGAACTGGCTACAACTAAAATGTAATATAGAGTTTAAACACATAACATCACACATTGTCTTTGTAATAAAACTAGGTGGCTGGTTTTTGCCACACAAAGGATCTGAGGGGTATCACTTGCAGAGTATTTGACAACCCATAACCTTTGTCTACCTTTGTTGTTAATTGTTAATTATATTTTATGGCTTATTTAGGTTATTGAATCTCCCATAGAAGTCTATGTAGCTAATCTACAGATTAGCGTGATTTTGAGTCCAGCCAGGCCCTTAGCCCTGAGACTGGGAGCGCACTGGGTATTGTGGTAGGCTACCGGAAGCATCCACTAGTCACCCTTAAAGCGGTACTAACAAAAAATATTTGTATTAGCCCAATGTAACAGTAATACCCCAAAACACATTCTGCACATAAAATAACTGTATACATTAAATAAAATGATGCAGGAAAATACTACAGTACCTAAAAATGTTCAGCTTATTATTATCAAACAATGTTGCTTTAAAAAAGAGAACATAGTTGGTTTTGATGTATAGAGGGAGAATATGAATGAAATTCTCCATTTCTTCAGCCCTTATAATACCACAATATGCAAAAAGCTGATAAAAAGGGATAGTGATAAAAGAAGAGCTGTGACCACAAAGAGTCCTCCTACCCGGTAGGCTCACTAATTAGTGCCCCAAAACAGGGTAGTAGGCAGCTGATAATAGACAGGAATGAAAGAGAGGTGCCCTGAGAGAGTCATCTATACCTTTTCAAAAATACAGTTTTTTTTTTAATATAGTGGTATTATAAGGGCTGAGAAGAATGCAGATGCATATTCTCCCTCTATACATGTCAAAACCAACTAAAACAAAATTCTCTTTTTAAAGCGCCATTGTTTGATAATAAAAAACAGAATATTTTTTAAAGACTCTAGTATTAAAAATATAAGAATCCATTGGAGAATTTTCGAGATAACACTGAATTGGAGAGTTTGAATTTAAAATTAAATAAGAATATCGAAAAGTTTAAAAATGAAATTAAACTAAGAAAACAAAGAAAATTTCAGAGGGCCAAATTACTTTGATCAGGGAAAAGCTTTCAAAATGTATAGAATCAGGAAACCCGTGACGTGAATAATATATCAGCTCGTCAGAATATGAAGTTTCAGATCGCAAAGATAGTGTTGTTATCGCAATCTGAGAAATTATCTAATTTACCAGATTTGGCTTGCCCCCTAGACCTAAAACTAGGTATCATCAACACCAGGATTTCCTTGATGATTTTTTAGCCAGGGAGCTAGGCCCAAAGAAAAGACAGAATTCCAGAACAAGAGTAAAGAAAAATCTATTTTTTCTAGAAAATCCAAAAGGAAAGTGATCAAGTGGCACACATGAAGGAGAACGAATCACTAATTCTAAAAAAATAAGTAAATTCAGAAAGTCTATAAGTTTATCACACTGTATATTAAAACTGGAACATCTTTCGGTTTTATCTAAAGAACTTTTTTCCATTCAGACCTGATCTTTTTACTTTTATTAAAGATCTAAACTTATTTATTAGAATTCTAACCCTGCACAAATATCATAAATTAAGGAAAAATAAACAAATATTAGAGCTAGGTTTAGAAGCAGAGGATTTACATTTTTTACTAATCTAATGGACCAACTTTGTACTGGAATGTACAAAGTTGGTCATCATGATGTTGAGTAGCTTTTTAGCAGCATCCCTCACTCCTTAGATTTAAAACGCTGTGAAATATTTCTTGAAAACCAGAAGCACCTCACAAAGTCAACATAATTAACTTTTTTAGGTTATTAAAGGTCATTCTAACCCAAGATTATTTTAATTTTGGATTACAATGATAAAGACAAAAACAAGGAAGAGCTATGGGGACTCCTTTGCACCAAAATTTGTTAATTTATATCTGGGTTGGTGGGAGCCCACCCAGGTGTTTGACAACTCCATGGAAAATTCAATGACAAGATATTGTTGTGAAAGAGATTCATTGACAACATTTTATTGTTTTGGTCTGGTGAACTCAGGGATTTTATCAAAATGTTGAATAAAAATGAATTATGCTTAAAAGATTACATTTGCATTCCATGAGTCAGAGATAACGTTCCTGGACCTATTGATAAAAAAATATCAGTATGATAAGATAAATCTTACAAATTTTAAGAAACCAACAGAGGGATCTCTGTAGGCCAATATTTGAGACTACAAAGGAACTGCAGCGATGATAGAGACTTTAAGGAATAAGCAGACAGAATGTAAAGGAGAAGAATTATACAAATAGATGTTTGAAGGAAGCTTTTAAAGAGCCCTAGACACTAACAGAACTGAATTGATTAACAGATATAAAGTCAAGAGATAAAAATGTTTATGGCCCCATTCGTTGTATTAAACATATGGACCAGACTGGAAAAAAATTTTAAGAACATCTTAGCCAAACATTGGCACGTTCTAACCAATGATCATGATATTAATTTAAATATATCATAAAATGTCTCTATGACATATCGAAGAGGTCCTAACATAAAAGATAAAATAATGCATAGTTATTTCAAGGAAATAACTCATTCAGAGAAGTCACAATGGTTGAAACAATCGGTAGGTATGTACTGTTGTAGTCATTGCTTTTTTGTAGCAGGATACATTAAGTATTATGAACTAAATGGTAGTTCGGTATGGAACCACTCATTGATTATTCATTCATAATTATTCATAATCATTTATAACTATTTATAAATATTGATGGTAACAATAACTGTTTTATACTCAATAATTATATGAAATATAATATCAATAGATATCATTCCTATCTATTATCAGCTACCTACTAGCCAGTTTTGGTGCATCAATTACTGAGCCTTCCAGGTCAGAGAACCCTTTGAGGTCACAGGTCTGCTCTTATCACTATGGCTTTTTATCAGTTTTTTTTAATATTGTGGAATTATAAGTAACTTCCCGATTTGCTACTTTTGAGTTGCATCCTCGCATTACTCTACTTTTACTTAGCTATTCAATTGGCCGGGCCCGCAAGTTAGTCCCCCCTTCCCAATAATCGCAAACCATTCTATTGGCAGTAAGCATTGGCAAACTAGTAGCACTGTAAATACAAATATAAATTCAATACAGTACTGTAAATAATGGGGAACACAATGGGTTACATTAGGATTAAAAACACAACATACTCAAGCTCTCACATTGCCAAAATACAATACTTTTTTTCATGTTCAATTTCCATCCAAAGTCCTTCCGTGCTTGAATGACCTCCAAGCCTGTAAATCTTTATTCAAGCCGTAGGACTTCAATGAAATATGGAGGTTGGATTCCAAAGTCCTAAGGGCTTGGAGGTTGGAGCCCGTAGGACTTTATGACGAAAATTGAACATGAAATAAAGTATTAATTTATGCTGCTTTGCGAGCTTGAGAATGATGTGCTATTTATTCTAAGAACTAGCATCACTTTTACTTTTAATAAAAGTACAGGATTGCTTTTCTATTTGCTTTTAAAGTGCTACAATTTGTAAGCAAGCCCTTTGCGAGACCTCCTTGGTCCCAGTAACTTGTGGTTCAAGTTTAGCCATTTACAGGCTTGACGGAAGGTTAAATTGGAGCAACTGAATAGGGATTTTGGATTTTTGCGGCCGCAACTCTTGCAGCGATGAAAGATCAAAGGCTTTGAGGGAAGTAAGTTGCGATTAGCAGAATCGCAATGGAAAGTAGTTCGTAGTAAGTAACTCGATCGGAGCCCGCGAGTAGGAGGCAAATGATTTGCAAAGTAGCTTGCTCTCTCCACTTGCGGGCCCAGATCTCAGAAAAGTAGTTATTGAATGAGGCCCTATGTTCTCTTTTTAAAGCAGCGTTGTTTGGTAATAATAAACAGAACTTTAGTAATTTCCTGTATAATTTTGAATATAATACTCAAAAAAATTATCTTTGTTTATTTTTTAGGCCTAGGTGTTATTACTTAAGTGCGTACCAAAATATTGTCCTGTGGATTCTATTTAGGAATCCTTGAACAACCAACCAAGGTTGTACAGAAACACCTTTTATGCAGCCTTTATTTTAATTATTATTGCCACATACTAATTTTAAAAATTCAATCTTTATTTGTACATTTAAAATGTTGTTAAAAATGCAACGATTAAAAAAATCATGTTAAACCCAAGGTGTTTAATCCTTTGGGTTTTTTGACGTCCAGCAAATTATTAGAGGTTTATTAAAGTTTTATTTTTGTTATTATTATATTCTTTGCTTTGATCACAGCTTTTTTATTTAATTACTTTATTATGCTCAAGTCAATAAACGATTTGGTTTTTAAATTCAATTGTATTTGTGTAATTTTGGTTATGTTTCCTTAGTCAAATCCTTATCAGGTACCCTGGATTTTAATTTACATAAGATTACATTATTTACATAAGATTAAGATAAGGTTTTATAATCCTTTTGTCTGTTGTATAGTTTTGTTTATTCATACAGCACTTCTCTGGAGTATATGTTTTAAGTCCCTTTGCATTTCTTTTGTGTTCATCTTTTATCCTGTTGATTTATGTTAATTCAGAGTTCTATTACTTAAAGTGCATTATAATTCAAGTTGTGTTATTCAAAAATTCTTATCTTAAAGTGCTTGTGCTATTTGACTTAGTGCTTATTTCCTCTTATATTACCCTTTTACCTCGTGACTGTTAGTCTATCACAGTCACTACTTTACCTTATTCATTTATAGTGCTAATGCTGTGCTATTTTTAAAAAATGTATACACTCCTGATTATGCTGTTTCTTAAACTATATATTACCTTAATGCTTCTGTCTATTGTTTTTTTAGAAGGAGGTTATGTCCTCCTTTTTCTTCCGTTTTTTTGCTTTAATTATGCTTTTACTCCTTTTTCCTTTTTCTTTCTTTTCTATTTCCTTATTCTTGTATATTACTCTATTGTTACTATATTGAGACTTTGTGGTGAAGGAATTGGCTTTCTATCTTTCTTTTAAGTTAGTAGTGGACCTGGAGCTTTAGAGCTGTATCTATCATGCTCCACGCTATATTGGCGTGGTCTGCGCTGTGATCGCGCTTACTGATGACGTCACAATCTCCCGACGCGCGTTTCGTGCCCCTGATGAGTGAGAGACTGATAGAGCCTCACGAAACGCGCGTCGGGAGATTGTGACGTCATCAGTAAGCGCGATCACAGCGCAGACCACGCCAATATAGCGTGGAGCATGATAGATACAGCTCTAAAGCTCCAGGTCCACTACTAACTTAAAAGAAAGATAGAAAGCCAATTCCTTCACCACAAAGTCTCAATATAGTAACAATAGAGTAATATACAAGAATAAGGAAATAGAAAAGAAAGAAAAAGGAAAAAGGAGTAAAAGCATAATTAAAGCAAAAAAACGGAAGAAAAAGGAGGACATAACCTCCTTCTAAAAAAACAATAGACAGAAGCATTAAGGTAATATATAGTTTAAGAAACAGCATAATCAGGAGTGTATACATTTTTTAAAAATAGCACAGCATTAGCACTATAAATGAATAAGGTAAAGTAGTGACTGTGATAGACTAACAGTCACGAGGTAAAAGGGTAATATAAGAGGAAATAAGCACTAAGTCAAATAGCACAAGCACTTTAAGATAAGAATTTTTGAATAACACAACTTGAATTATAATGCACTTTAAGTAATAGAACTCTGAATTAACATAAATCAACAGGATAAAAGATGAACACAAAAGAAATGCAAAGGGACTTAAAACATATACTCCAGAGAAGTGCTGTATGAATAAACAAAACTATACAACAGACAAAAGGATTATAAAACCTTATCTTAATCTTATGTAAATAATGTAATCTTATGTAAATTAAAATCCAGGGTACCTGATAAGGATTTGACTAAGGAAACATAACCAAAATTACACAAATACAATTGAATTTAAAAACCAAATCGTTTATTGACTTGAGCATAATAAAGTAATTAAATAAAAAAGCTGTGATCAAAGCAAAGAATATAATAATAACAAAAATAAAACTTTAATAAACCTCTAATAATTTGCTGGACGTCAAAAAACCCAAAGGATTAAACACCTTGGGTTTAACATGATTTTTTTAATCGTTGCATTTTTAACAACATTTTAAATGTACAAATAAAGATTGAATTTTTAAAATTAGTATGTGGCAATAATAATTAAAATAAAGGCTGCATAAAAGGTGTTTCTGTACAACCTTGGTTAATTTTGAATATATACTTAAGTTGACCCAGAGCCCTTTAGGCTCACAGGACCCGGCAAAAGGGAATGTTAGGTGCCCAGGGCATACAATCAGAGCATGGGAACCAACATCACACAACAACATAAATCCACAAGTGACATAGAACTTTTAGAAGCTTGCCATCTCAAAAGAGTCCATGAGTCCAGGGCGTCATGACAGTAATTAAATAAAAAAAAACAATGTACTTTTACTGCAAATGGACTTGTATAAACTAGAAGAATTGATAGCTAAATTAAAAATGATCTTTAACACAGAGAAATGTTATTGTTAATTGTTAATCAGGGATAGAAAATGATTTAGGAGTGCTCGTGGACAACCACCTAACAGTGCTCAATAATCCGCAAAAGCAAGAAAAACATTAGCATATGGGCTATAATTTGCCATATGGAGTACAATTGTGGGCAGAACTTCGTAAAAAGAGTATTCTAGAGCTAGAAAAAGGTTCAGAGAAGGCAAACAATGAATGAAGAGAATAAAAGGACTACTCTACAGTTAAAAAGAAAAAGGATTTGAAAACTTTTTACCTGACTAAGAGGATAATTAAGCAGGAACAAAGTCATTTTGATGCCTCTGTTGGACCATGGAGACATCTATGATACTTGGTTGAAAGATGTGCATGTGTGAGAGAGGGGCATTTACAATTCTTTAGAGCTGTAGTAACATTTTCTTACAGGTTGCTTCTGGGACTCCCTGTTCCCTCCTTCCCATCCTTTCCCTACACTGATAAATAAATAAACATACTACATGATCCAACTATCAGGAAGTGATATAATAAACACAAAATGGATAATAGATCTTAAATAAACTCATAAACAAAAAGCCTGATTTTCCTAAAAAAACTGTGCATGACTTACACAGCAGCTAATGTTCTTAGTCTGTAATTTACTTCACAAATAAGGCCCTATGATGATTTGAAATTCTGCACTTATTTTCATTTATCGTTCTGTTATTTTTAGGATTGATATGGATGGAGTAGGGAGGAGGGGAGAGGAGTGGAGAGGTGGGGAGAAGGAGAAGAGGAGCGGAGGAGAGAGAGGTGGCCCTGGGGAGTAATGGTGGTGAGGAGGAGTGGTGGAGGAGGTAGAGGTGTTGGAGGAGGTGGCGAAGGAGGTGGGTGGTGGCAAAGAGGCCCGAGCAGCAGGAACACCTAGGACAGAGACAGAGGGGAAGGGGCCGGTTACACAGGGAGGGTGGTAGTTCAGGGGAGGGATGGCCTCAGGGACATGTCAGGGAGGTAAGGATACCCATCCAGTGTCGGGAGGGCAAGAGGCTAAGGGCAAACACAGGGCCCAAAATTATATGCACCGGGAGAATGTGTTCCTCCTTGGTGCTATCCCTGGCCGCCCTGTGATTCTTGCAGGGGGGAGGGAAGTAAATCCAGGGCCTAGGGCTCATGCATGGAAGGAGGTAGCAGCTGAGGCACAGCACCAAGGCTTGTGAGGTCTGTCAAGCACCGGTTTGACGACATTAGGGCCAAGGTGAGGAGGATGTTCGCCAAGGTAGACAAGAACGTGAATGTGACCTCTATGAGACATGTGAGGCAGGTGCCCGCTGCTGGAGCTTCAGGCCTGGTGGCCCAGCAACACCCTCCAGCCGGGCTCCAGACCCTCCCCACTCACACACCAACACTTCCTTACCAGGCCATGCCCCAGGGGCCTCCATCCCCAACGTCAGGCCAGGCTGCGCAGGCGGAGATGCGTGGCCTCATGCAGTAGCAGTTGGAGTGTCTTCGGGGGATCCAGGCCAGCATCTCCGCCAACCATGTGGAGGTAATGCGCAGCCTGGCAAGGCGCAATAGATAGGAGAGGAGACACCACCTAATGACTCGTACCTTGCCGGTCTACTTACTATTAGGGCGGACCAGAGCGCATTCCGTGGAGTCACTGCAGAAGCCATGTGGCGTGCTCTGATCCCCAGCACTGCCTCCTCTACCCCAGAGGCATCCCCTGGCTACCCGCATCCCGGCCCCTCTTCTCCTCCCACCATGCCTGCACCACTGAAGGTGCCTCTGCCTCCTCGGGGGTTGCCTCCCTAATATTTGCACTAGTGAAACATGTTATCCTGACCTCAATATCAGGCTGAGAACAGATCCTTGGGTCTGATGTAAGTGACATTGAATGTGGCTGCTGACCTTTGTGTCCTCTCCATATTAATGGGTATTTTCCCATATCGCTGATTATCCAGAGACTTAGCTAATAGTAATGCTATTGTTACAGTTACAGTATTTAGCGCTGTACTGTACATGCATGTTGATTATTTTTTGTATCCTCCTCCGCCTTTTTTTAGTTGACCATTATTTTTCTGATTGTGTTTTTGTCACCACACTGTATGTGTGAAACTGGATTGAATTACACAGTCCAGAGGTTTAATCATCTGTTTCACTGAGCAGATCTAGACAAGTTGTAAGTGCTATGCACATTAATGGTTTCTTCAATTAAATGGAGTGATTTCTGATGATCCTTTTTTTCATCAGATTCCTGTTGCAGTGGTGTAGTGACCACATGTGACCCTGGTAGGTGCTATGCATCATGCTTATTCTAGACTATGACATTACCCCTTGTAGGTATCCCCTTTTTCCCTTGCTGACCATTTCTGATTGTGCTCTGTGTATGAAATAAAGCTTTGTTATACCGTTCTAACCATGTCTGTGTGTTTTCAATGGTTTGGGTTATGGGACATCCACATGCATCACATTTGTGCCACATTCCTATATATGTAAACTAAGAGCCCTAGTTACTATGCAATAGATCAATACATATAACAATAATAAGTCATAATAGCATGAGATATCCTATAATAATATATCATATATAATAATAATAATAATAATAATAATAATGGGTTAATACGCAAGCAAAGCCCAATTTGTGATACTGTGGAGTATCATCATTCCCCTGAGGGCCTGATAGGAATATGTCAGGTGATACTGGAGTGGGATGCCAGTTTCTTCTCTAGTGGACTGTGATGTGTCTGACCTCTCTGCTATGATCTGCACACCTAGAGTGACCCTACATGGTATAGCTCACCACTTCATTGAAGTTCACAAGCCCCTTCACCCCCACCACCCTTTAGCAATGCTAAAGGGGACCAGGGGAACATACACCACAGTAATCCACTGTAACCCATAAGGAGGGACTGCAAAAACACATGGAGGCTGTACCCCTGGTACTTGATATATGTGATGTGGCAGTGTAATTTGGCCAATATTTGTTTTCTCAATGTAGATGTGATGAGCGAGATGTATATGCAATCCTATATATGTATTCCAGGGTCCCCATTAGAGCCTCTATGAGTGAGGAAGAGTTAATATGGCATCAGTTTCATGTTTTTGTGTTTCAATTTAATCAGGTAGTGTGTCTGTAATTGCTTTATACATGTTGCAGCATGCCTTTTCATATTGGCATATGCATGACCATTCCAACATATGATGAAATAAAATATTTATTAAATGCCTATTTTGTGCAAGTAATTGTAATGCCTTTTCATGCTTTCCCAATATATAAAAAATCCACTGGTGTGTTTATATTGTATTTTACAGTGTCGACAACTTGTCTGTAAACCCTTTGTGGGTCCTATTTGAAGGCCGTAATATTTTTGCCTCCATTTGCGGGTTACGGGTTTGAACTCCAGTGCATTTTTGGTAATTCGTAGCAATTTGATAGCGATTTTCGATTATAACTGTTACGTGCTTGACAGATCAAAGGTTTTACGGCAACAGAGTTCAGATTTTGACATCCCGTAGGGTTTTTCCTCCTGTAATCCGCAGACTGTTTGCGGGTAGCTTGAAGAGGCCAATTAAATAGCTGTTAGTCTTGCGGGCTCTGTTACAGGCTATACGTTGGAGGAATTTAATGGGGCCACTAGAGGAGCAAAAGATTTACATAATTGTAGAAGTTAGGAAAAAAGCTCCCACATCCGATTTAAAGCGGTGCCCTAACCTAGAGCACCTGGTTTAAGTTACATAGGGCTCTAAGTGTCTTTTACTTAAACTAGAGTGGTCAGTTAAGCTAGAGGAGACACTAACAAAATCAGACTTATCTCTAGTTTGGCTTTTTCTCCAAGAGATTTTTAGTTGACAAAAGTTTCTGTGAGGTGGAAGAAACAGTGAGGTGAAAGAAACTTTAAACTTGGTTAAAATTGGATATTGTTTTAAATAAAAAGGGCATACAAGGGCATGGATATGGATTGCTCTAGGGAAAAATCTGATTTCCAACTTTTACGATTATATGAGACAATTAGAATAAAGTTAAATGGATTTTTTGTTTCTCTTCCACTGGATAAATTAACATCTAATTAAAATCTAAAAAGTTTGACCTTGATGGACCAATAGTTGTTCTCAGTGATGTTACTATGTATAAGAAAGATGGTACACATTTGCATTAATTTGATTTCAATTTGCTGAATTCTTGGTGATACCTGCAATTCAGCATTAAAATATTGGGCACTACAATTAAAGGTGATTCTCTCCACACCCTATCAGGTGTTCGGGACGTGAGAGGGGAAGACATTTTTGACTAGTTTTGGTTTGTCTGTAGTAAAAGCCAGGTAAGAACTCCTATCAGGACAACCTCATGGGCAAGAACCTCTCCTTCCCCCTTGACATCCGATAAGAGGTGGAAAGAAGCACATCAGCTAATGCATAAAACAGCAAAGTTCAAATGAAAGTTTTAGAAGCTACATTTATTTTTTCTGAAAATAATGATTTTTTTAAATAAATAAACAAAACTCTATTGAGAAAGAATAAATAGAGCACTGCACTATTGAGCATCTGAACATATATCTAATGCCCGACTTGGTATATATATATATAGTGGGTTGATATATCCCCTGCTTGCATCCAACCAAGATAATAGAAAACAATTTCATTAATTTATTTGAGTGAAAGTAATTGTAGAACTTGTACTGAAATTTCTTAGTTTGCATAATGAAAAGTGCCCTATGAATGATTGACTGCAACATTTCATGACATGGCATAAATAATTGGTGTATATTTAGTAAAGTCTGCTATATTTAACTAGAAGTATAATGTACACAGAAATACTGAGAGGACTACAAGAAAAGTACCATAACTATGAAATGAAATTGAAAGTTTTCACAGCATGTTCCAGTAGCAACTGGAGACCAATATAAGTAAAATCACAACTAGTGCAAAGCATAAGCAACAATTTAAATGAAAAGTAATTATAATAATGTACTTTTTAGGTTTATTCCGTGGTACTACCTGCTGTCTTCCTGTATGTCCACACATAGAGATCAATTACATGGCTCCCATTGGAAATCGTGCAAATGAAAAGCTCTCATAAGCCCTAACATAGCTATTCCATGTTGGCTTAAATATAAACCCTTATGAGTAAACAGTAGTTTACTTTTGATGATTGCTAACAGTAGGCAAATTAGTTTATTGCAATAAAGGACTAAATACAAGCATGTTGAAATACTTTTTTATGTGAAATATTTAACCTAAAATCTTTGTTTACATGAGTCACTGACATGCCCTCTGCCAGACCCACAGCCACAGCTCTGTGTAGTGAGCAAAAGAAAAACAATTGAGTTAACCCTCAACAAATCATGTTGTGCAGAATCACCTTCAAGGTCAGTTATGGGTTAACTGGTCAGTGCAATCCTGAGTTCAGGGAAAAACTGCTATCAATCACTGTCCACCTTGCGTGCTTCAGCTACCTGTTATTAAGTATGCAACAGTAAGTAGGCATGATAGGCTGTGTAATTAAACAGACTTAAAACTTTAGATTTTTTAGCTGTTATTAGTGTAATTAAAATAAATAGATAATTCAACATACAAACTTGTGCTCTTTAACACCATGAACAGCACTTACAGTGAGGTAAATGGCCCTTTAAGTGTTTGCATATCTAAACATAATTTTAAAAACTCTGTTTTTACTCCCTAAAACCTCTTACCTAGTTCCTACCGAGGCTTATCCCCAACAGGTCATGCACACAGTATTTCTTTTTGTAGTAGATGTACTAGCCACACACTGTTTCTCAACTGATTTGAAATGCTATAGATTGGCTAGTACATCTAGTACTACAGAGATATTATGTGCATAGGTTACAGGGAGCAGACCTTTGTTGGTACTATTTGGAAGCATTCAGTAAGTAAAATCCCTTGTTTACAAAATGATGTTTAGATATGCAAACAAACACTTGGGTAGTTTATTTTAATATTACAAACAGGAAACCATTCCTGTCCCTTTAAATAGAAAATGTCATATCAGAATAATTTTGTTAAATTACTTACCCTGTAAGTTGTCTTACCCCACAGAAAATGATTAAATATAACATTCTGTATATTGCCAGACTGAATTGTCCCTTGACAATTGTTCTAAATAAAACAGCAGCTCATGGTAGGATAATCCTTGCAAAGAATCCATGGCACAACCAGGGGTCTGCTAAATGTTACAGTTTCTGTAAAATTGTTTTTATTATCAGCTGATAATGTTTTATATAAGGTATATCTAAGTTTCCCTGTTTTTATCCATTTCTAATTTTACATGTTGCTTACATCAGAAAAACACATTATATTGAGTCATTCTATACACATATAGATTTATGTTTTTTTTTTAAATGATTTCCACACGCCCAGAGGTGCCTACATAGGGACAGTATACCTATTAATAGAAATACTGCACCTGGGTATGGTTTTTAAGCCTACAGTATGCTAACCTTCAAGCCCACTGTACACATGTCCGGATTACCCATCAGGCCAACTAGGCAGCTGCCTAGGGGCCCTTACCTGTGAAAAGCGCCCCTATTTTTGCTTAGAAAATATAAATAATACGGCCCACCATTAAATCCATTTAATAAACAAGTAATTGATTGACGTGTGTATGAGTAGCTATGTTGTTAAAAAGTTGTCTGTGACTTGCTCAAACAGCAAGAGAGCGTGTTATACATGGACAGAAAAGAGAAAAATGTGTGCATGCATACCTTGTGCACATACTCGCAGGGGCTCCTCCACTTCACTACCTAGGGGCTCCAAAAAGGTAGGTCCAGCACTGACTGTACAGAGATCCACATAGCAATATCTGGGCTCCTACTTGCTTCCTTGTGCAGGGGACTACACATCCCATGATGCCTTCCTGCACAGACTGCCATCACAGATTGAAACAATGCACTAGCTGCCTGTGATTGGTCAAAATAAATTATGAATGTTATTCTAATTTTAGCAGGCATTTCCAGGAGTGTTAACTCTCAAAATCAACTGCTAGCAAACTCAAGAGATTTAGCAAACTTTAGGGTAAATTTAATAATGTTTATTTTGGTATTTTTTCATGCAAAAAAAATGTTTTCATTCTCTACTGATTCTCCTGCATCAGATGCATCCATAATCCAGGAAACCTAAATATGCCTTGAAGTTTATTGCATACTTCATAAATTTATTTCTGCCCCCCAAAATACAGCTGTCCGTTAATGAGAGCTGATGCATTTTAATGACTCTAGTTAGACAATATGGTTTATCCAAAGCTCGGTTTACCTGTTAGCACATTATTGTTGATGAAAGTTATTAGCTGGATAAACAATTATCTCAATGAACTTTGGTTACCTATTTGGTGTTGCTATGGAGATTAAGCACTTGTTTTCCTATTGTGAGATCTTTTGTTAAATCTATTATTTGTTGCTTTAGCTATAAACCTTCATTTTTCACAGTCCTGCTAACAAGTCAGCTAGCGGTTCATAGGAAAACATGCATAGCATTGTAACCAAGTTATAAATAAAGTACAGACTTTTTTTATTTTAGAGTATTTTTAAAAATATTTTTTATTGTAATTAAAACTAAATACAAATAATTAACAACTATGTTGTAGATATACATAAATACAGCTATTTCTTATTTTTTTACCTATTGTTTTATAACATTAACAGTGAAAAAACAAAAAAGAAAAGAAAACAATTGAAGGGGGGGGGGCAAAGGCAATTGGAATAATGTAATCATTTATACTCTTTTCCCTTTCTTCTCCTTTTTCTTCCTCCCCCTTCCTTTCTACTCTTCTTTTTTTTCTCTCCTTTTTCTCTTTCTTCTCTCCTTTTTCTCTTTCTTCAAAGTTATGTTATTCATTAATTTACTTTTGTCTATTTTCAGTGTCCAAATATTCCAACAGGATATCCATATTTTAACATTTTCATCTATATTTGCCGCTATCATGTACATTGTGTGTATACATTTAATTTTTACTCTCTTTTCTATTGTGAATTGATCTGATTTCCAATTTTTAGTTATAATAATTCTAGTAGCTAAAAATATTTGATATATTAGAAGTTGTGTGTCTTTTGATATATTTGACATAGGTAATTCTAATAATGCCTCTTCTGGTTTTCTATGGATAAGAAATCATGGATTCAGGTATAGAACTAAAAATATGCCCCAGCAGGATAACCATTTTCCTCAAGCTACCAGTCCAATATGGAATCCAACACAGAAGCAGAGTGAGCTACATCTTAGGCTTTCTCTAAAATACTTTTATGCTTCTTGATGCTAATGTCAATTTGTAAAATACATAACAAATGTGAAGATTTTACGAAAATACATTCTCCTCATTGAGCATAAAACAATTAAATCATGAATGTAGTTATTAAAATAATTTTTTTCACACTTAAGTAAATGTTGGTTCATTTCTCCAACAAAATGATCTCATTCTTAGCAGTATTTTATTAATTGATTTTTTTGAAAATTCCAGTTGTACGTCCATAATACCTCACGAAAAACATTAAGGTGGTAAAATATGGAGTTTATCAATCATCTTTGCTGGTAACATTTACATTTGTTGCCCGACCCAACGTATCTCACTAAGAAAAAGAACACGAACAACAAAGGAGAGGACAAGACCAGCAGAACTAGCAGCCACCAGGAGTAACCTGTGCGAATTATCTCTACCTCATGTTATAAAGGATTAAAATGTGAATGTCAAATTGATACCCCCCTATATGGGTTATATTTGGTGTCTATTTTATATGTTATTACAATATTGGTCTGCACTAGGAGGTGGTACACTTCCTTGCCCTTTACCCTTCTTATTTTTAAGAAAAGGTTTGTTTTAAAACTAGTCAATGATTTTAGAGTATTATAAATAGCATGTCCCTTTAAGAAAATACTGTAAATAAAAGATAATTCCTATTACTAATAATTAAATGGAAAATTGCTCGGATCAGTCGCTGAAATTGCACTTGCGAGAATATTGGCAGCTGGGAGGAAAACTAGATTGGACAGTATCCAAAAAATGTATTTTCCAAAATAAATCTGCGTTGCCCTTGATCAAGTAGGAATAGCAATTCAATTAAATACTTAAAAGTGCACGGCACTTACTTAATATAGAATATATCTGCATTGTTAATACTATAACTCATTGAAGTAAAATAATTAAAGAGACACTATTACTTGTAAACAATTAAAGAGCACCTGTCAGTTATTGGTTTCGGGTAATTTAACCCTTTAACAGGCAAATTTAAACAGCAAAATCCAGGTTAAATTGCAAAAATTATTTGATGTATTGTTTTATAAAAAAACTACATACAATTTCCACAACAATATAACAATATAATTTCCACAGCAATATATATATATATATATATATATATATATATATATATATATATATATATAATTGTAAATACAGGTTTTGATATTTATATTTTGAATTGAGGCATAGATAAAAAGGTACATTACCAAAATGGATAATAAAGAGCTAGCACATTGAATCAGTATATTGTGCAAAAAGAGGAATGCAATGTTTTGGTCCAGCTAGTGGTAACCACCCATGCTGATGACTGGACCCAACCTCAAATCTCTCTTTTTGCAAAATACACTTTTTAGTACTGAAGAATTATGCATGCTCCCTTCATTATCCATTTTAGTAGTGTACCTTCTTATAGCTATAATTATATATATATAATTTCCGATCTCTCCCTAACCTCCCCCTGTGCATCCTATCTACTAAGCTACCAAGGCTGAATGACAGTTGACACCAGTGACGTCCTGCAATAATAATAACTAAAAATTCTAAAGTTTTAAGTCTGTTTATAAACACAGTGTATCCTTACTACTGATGGTTGCATGATTAATAACAGACACCGGAGCCACAACTATGATTCTAATACATTCCCTCATCATATCTCGTCTTGACTACTGCAACTCGCTTCTTGCTAGCCTGCCCACCACCAGTCTATCCCCACCTCAATCCATATTGAATGCCTCCGCTAGACTCATCTACTGTACACAACACTCAGTGTCTGCTGTACCTCTCTGTCAGTAACTCCACTGGTTTCCCGTAGCCTCCAGAATAACATTTTAAATCATGACCCTAACTTACAAAGCCCTCAACAAAACTACACCCCTTTATATCTCTGCTCTCGTCTCCAAATATTCCCCCACCCGCCCTCTTCGCTCTGACTATCTTCTTTCCTCCTCTCATCACCTCCTCTCACTCCCGCCTTCAGGACTTTTCTTGTGCATCCCCTATTATCTGCAACTCCTTGCCTCGCTCCACCAGACTATGCTCCTGCCTCAAATCCTTGAAAGCCTCACTAAAAACACATATGTTTAAAGATGCCTATCACCTACCTCCTTAACATGAACAATGCATCTTTCACCCTTTTGTACCAAACCCAAACCCTTTAGATTGTAAAACTGTGAGTTGTCAATCTTGCAAGGTGCTTTGGGAAGGCACTTTGGACACTGGATTCTAAGCTCAAAGACAGGGCCCTGCATTTCTTGCATTGTGTTAATATTGTTTTGCTTTGAACAAAATCCATGTACAGCGCTATGGAATATGTTGGCACATTACAAATAAGCATTATTAACAATAATAATAATAACTGATAACAGTTTTTCCCTGAACTCAGGACAGCATTCCAGATAGGACAGAGTTACGTTTTTGACACCCGCAGTGAATTTAGGAGTGTAACTCGCAAATGGATGGAGAAGCAAAATGTAGCCAATTCAACATGTAACTTTTACAGGCTCCATTACGGGCTTCTGTAATTGCGATTGAATAGGGACCTATGTCTGCAGATAGGATTGCAATATCACCTCCCTCTACCATTTGGCTCACTGTAAGAGGAAAGACTAGCATGACATTAACATGTGAATTCCTGAGCGAACGCAGATCAAAAAGACCTAGCCCTTTGAAGGCAGTAACAAAGAGATTTTAATAAACTGGGATTGTAGTGTAATGTATAACTCCTCCAGTAATCTCTATGCCAAAGTAAACATGGGTGCAATAATGTTGTCGGCTGGGCAATAATTCCATATGTTTTAATGCACTTATACTGCTGAGTGGTATGTCCCTGGGATGAGATATGGCCATGTTTAATTTCAAAATGTAGGATTTCCCTTGGGGGTATATAAAATGTGTTTCGTAGGACTCCCAGCTAAGGGGGGCAAGTAAGAGGGTGCAGCAAGATGGGGAGTTAGCAATCAGCCTACAGAAACATTCCTCACCCAGATTGGATGTCTCCGCAGAGGAGATTAGCAAATGCCTCCCTGCTATGTACAGAGAGCAGGAAGGAAATTCATGGTGTGGGCCTGGGGCTGACCCCCTCCCCAGGGTGACGTGTTGATGATGGGACATGATTGTATTGGGTTGTGTATTAATACACTGTACCACATCAATAAAGGCTGTTGTCAGTTTAAACATGCATATTTGATGTGTAGGTTTCGTCATGAGGGAATAATAACCCTTATTACTGGGATTTTTGCTGCTGAACCTGCATTAGACTCTGTTATAATCAGTAACATTTGATTGGTGGCTCTACTTGTTCCTGTGGTTTGCTGGGTGCTTTGGTGGATGTAAGCTGGGCTGGTTCTGTTCCTGCTATCAGGGATTCACAAAGAACCAGAGGGTCCTACTGGGTAGGTTTGAACTAGTTTCTTATCAAGCCCAACAGAAGCCATAGGTCATCATAAGCCTGGTTTGTATGCAATGTGTATATATTTATCTATTCTTCAGCATATGTTACACATGTAGAGGAATAAATATATTATATACCAATAATGACGATGTTGATCCATCTGATTTACCTACCATGTCCCCTCTTTTAAATCATATTGTTATTCAGAGGACAGAAGACCGTGTTTCTGGATGTTGTGTCCTTTTGAACTTTTAATTCAAGGTGGGAGAACAATGTCTTAAAAGCAATATTAGAGAAAAATAGCAATATTTTAATAAAAATTAATATATGATTGCTGTGGAACGCCAAAAATTAACCAATAAATTAAAAAAGGCACCAACCTTTTTAAAATACATTCACTGCTTTGCTTATGCTGAATTTGTTTCAGATGAGTCACTACACTATATTTAGATACTTTTTATTGTAAGTACTATAATTTTAATTAAAGATGTAATTAGTATGCCACTACTATATACTGCTAGACATGCATGAGCAGAATTCTAAACATATGTATGCTTCCTTGCGGTAAATTGGATTAAAGAGCCATCACAACATTTTATAGATTGTAGTAGCACATTGTTTAGAAAACTACAATAAACACAATGTTGAGGGTTTTAAATGCCACACGCATGACATTTGCAAACATGATTAATCCTTTTTCCAGGAAGTGTGAGACAATAATACACTATAACAAGACTCAACAAGTCGTAACAAACTGATATACGAAACTCTGGTAAATAGTTTGATAAAATATATAAATTACTTAATAAGTTGTATTGAGTGATGGCGTTACTATTGCACTGAGTGCCCTTTGTGTATGACTTAATAATGATGGTTTGTAAAGCTGCCAAACAGATTGACTTGTTGTGACAATTGAACAATCATAGATTGTGTGTCTAACCCTGAAATCAACTCAAGATTTAAAAAAAAAAAAAAAAAAACGGAAAAAATTGATATACATTTAAAAAAAAGGAGTACTTTGTTTTTATTATTTTAGGATAGTACTGAGGTACACAACAATTTGCTTTCTGCCTTACACGACCTTCAGACTGCAAGAAGCCCTCCAGCTTTTGGTAAGCTTAAGGTGTTTTATTACTGTTTATGTCCAGTAAAGTAATGTAATTTATTTTTATTTATTTTTTTAAATACTAAGAAACTACATAATATTGTAAACAATATTTAAATATAATTATTATACATTAAACAAGTATTTTATTACACTGATTCCATTGTAAATTGATAAATATAATATTATTTTAAATTACTATAGATATTGTCAACATTATGTTCTAAGTTTTGCCACTAAAATATATATTTTAGTAAGAAGAGAAACATTTTATATTGCTGAGTTTGGTCATAATTATGTTAGCTTATATTTAAATAAAAAAGTTGAAAATAATTAAGCTGCTGCAATTAGTGATACAGTTGAGTGAGAAACAAACATAGTTTATTATGTATGATATGGTCTTTAGCCTAGTTTGTGGTCACACATTATTAGTAAAATTTAATTTGATACAAAGAGAGGATTCCTTAACCTTTTATTTAGAAAAAACAGAATGCAATTATGTTCTAAAATAGATTACAAAATGATTATATGTATAATATGTTTTGTAACAAAAGGATTTAATTATAGTAATTGATGTAATTATTACACATAGTTCAATGCAACACTGGCCTTTCTGCAGCAAAGTTAACTTTTATTCAGATACCATTGATAAAGGCTATATTTTCGAGTGAAACACTAGTCCACCACTTAAAGATATAATTAACAGTAATTTGGTTATAGTAAAGGGCAGTGCAAACACAATAAATACAGTAGCACATAATGGAATAGCATATAAGTTCTCTACTAAATCATTTAGAAGGTGAAACTATTGCTACCTTGTCGTGGTGAAGAGGCTTGTGTATTTCAATGAAGCTGTGAGCTATACCATGTAGGGTCATCCAAGATGGGCAGAAGGGTAAGACAAATTGCGATCCGCTGCAGAAGGAACTGGCAACATGGTCCAGTATCTTTGCCAATAAAACCATATGCATAAGCACAACCAGAAACATAGACTGATTTCCCTGGCTGGCTAGATCCATATGGTCACTGAGAGTCGGACACGACTGAAGGACTAGACAACAAGATCTTTACCAGGAGAAGGATTTGTGGTGCTTCTATTCTTATTTGTATTTATTTTGGAGGGGGTGTTTTGCTGCAGACAGATGATTATCATCTGCCTAAACTCTATATATCATTTTTTTTAGTTATTTTTAGTTATTTTTAGACAAGCATCTACATATATGGAATGGAATATTTTGTTGTGTAACAGTTAATTAATAATAGCTCTTTTGTGCAATCCTGTTATATGTTTTATATACCTACATTTTGAGCATTAGAGATCAAACCTATACATGTCTTGCCTTGTATGAATACAGATATCTTGTCTTGTGCTCAGTTTCAAAGAAAAGAGTGAAGTTTTTGCTTTTATTTTATTGTATAATTTAATTGGGTGTATTTCAGGTTATATAAACATTACATATCCAGCACATTCTTATTTCCGTCCAACCCACATACCTATTTTCATTTTAATAAATAGGAAAACAATTCATCAAAGAAAATGTGTATGAAAGATTTTTTTGCATCAAACTAGTGTTTTATCTCTATCTCAGATCATGTACATTTTTTGGTTCAAAAGGAACTGGTAATATTTTATGTGCCTTATATGTTTTCTTTATTGTAAATATTCTCAAAACAATTATTATTTAGAGTGGAAAAAAGGTTATTCACAAAGGTAGCGTAAATAAATATGTCAGTCAATGTCATAAATAACTAAAATAACAGGTGTATTGTACATTTGCAGTTTATGTTGCTGTTTATTCTGAATACTAGACTTGGCTTATCATGCTTGGAGCCTTATGTTATTTTGGCAGTATTGCTTCTAATCAACAGCCCGGCAACTCATAATTATAATTATTTATCTTCTAAGGCTTCTTTGTACTGAGATGTTCAATTTCTAGAGGCCTGTTTTTATTCTCAATTCTCTTGCTGTCAATTCTCCTATACAAAAATCTTCTTGATATCTGTAGTTATGATGACCATAAATGATGCCACATTAGATGCCTCAGATTTTGCTAATGAACGATTGGTATTAGATGGCCACTATAGCTCAAGAGAAAGGCTCTTGTTGTGAAGAATGTAACACTTTATCACCAATAGCAGCTGTGTAAGCTGGAGACATAATTTTGTTTGGGGGGGATCACAGGTTTAAGACTCTGTTTATAAGTAAATGAATTAATTTTGTCTTTGTTAGATCACATACTGAGAGCTGGATTATGGGGATGTGTTGGCAAAAAGCATGAGGTTTTGTTAGATAGTTGGATCTTAATGAAATTATCGCTACACCCCTTCTTCATCACAGATCCAGAATCAGGCTTCTTGCATAAGGCAATGTAAGCAGTGCCCCTCTCACACATGCAACTTCCACTAATGTATAATGGATGCAACCAGGGTCCAGAAGCATCAACATACTAAAAAGTAGATTTATGACTTCTTTCCTGCTTAAGTATACTATATATTTTTCTTTCTTTTATGATAGTCATCCTCTAAATGGAAACCATTCATATGGTCAAACTAGCGAATTGCCTGTCAAAAAATGACGGCAATAGAATGTTGTTTGGGCCAGACATTATTTTTTATGGTGGTCTGAGATCTCGGCGCTCATTGCGAGCCTCTTGGTTGTTGTATTTTTTTTTATAAGAGTCGATTTTGCTGTCATTCTAAGGTAGGCGTTGATCTGCTTTTTGCGCTTATTGCAAGGCTGTCACCTGGTGAATGTCTTTTGCGTTTATTGCGATAGTGTTTTTTTTTTGTGTATATGTATGTTGTGATGCTAATTAAATAAGTAGTAAATGAATAAATTAATATACTTTACCTATTTGTAAGTAATACATGCAGGAAGCATTGTGCTGAAGAGCTGACATTCTGTTTTCATGTTCCTGCAGCACACAATGTAGTTTGCAGTGTATTGGAGCTGAGGTATAAGTGTCAGCAATGTGTGAAGTGTGTAGTGTAAATAGGCTGCGGGCGCGAGGGGAAGCCGTTAGTGTAGCTGTGTACTTCCGCATTGTGTAAGTTAGTGTTGTTGTAAAATGGTGGCGATTGTGTATGTGGTAGGCGGGTATGATGAAACGCCGTTGCTAATGGTGTATGTTGTAGATCGTACGGGTTTTTGTAAAAGCCGTATTTGCTTTGTGTAATGTAGTGGCTTTAGGGGTCGTGTAGCCTCGTTTTAGTTTTTTTTGGCTGCAATTTTTCTCTTGCTTAGTGGCTAAACTTTGTAAATTTGACAGAATTCGAGGTTTAAGCTGTGTTGCAGAGGTCCTGGGTTTCCCCCCTTGGTGTGGGTAAGGTTTTTATTTAATTTTTCTTTCGTATTTTTGTGTTTTTTAATGTTTGGCTCTGTGCGCGGGTTGTGCGTTAAGGTCGTATTTTTTGCGAGTCTGTAATGGATTTTTTTACAACAGTCCTGCGGGTTGTAATTGTTTTTGTGTAAGTCCGCAATTTATTTTTTTCTAAGTCCCGCGGCTGGTATATTTTTGTGTAAGTCCGTAGTTAGTCATTGCGTGTTTTTGCGTTTTCTTTTCCGAGTCCCGCTGTAGAGCCTCCACCTCAGCAAAAGCAGCCACTCGCTTCGTGAGGGTCCGAATTTGCAGCCTGCGGCTCATTGCAGCCGACGTGGGAGCATCCAACTCGGCAAATGCGGCCCATCGCTTCGCGATCATCCACATTTGCGGGTCGAAAGTCGTAGGAAATCATAGGGATGAGCGCCTACGGCACTCATCTCCACCAGCGCAAGGAGTGCCTTTGCCGCTCCTTGCCAGCAACTGCTGCGGGCTCGCTATGCGAGCCCGCAAGCGTTAGCAACAAACCGCATTGCTGACAACTATATATGTGATATCACTAAACCTGGCCATAATCCTAAATACATTTGTGACGAAGTGCCCTTCGCCACTTTGTCTTGGAGAGGACTGTTTGCCAGCCTCCTGCCCTGCGATTATGGCCTTGGGACATATTGCCCTTTAAACACAGTATTCGGCCATACCAGAGTGTATGTCACTCATTCTGGCCCTTTGCATACAGGGGGGTCATTCGGTACTTGCCCTGTGTGAACCATGATACCACAGATAGCTATGCCATGGAGCCCATTCATATAATGAAAGACTATGGGAAAGACTTTAGCTACATGGCAATTGAACTGTGTGAATAGGATCTAAGCGCTATTCGGTAGTTTTGTGCGCTCAGATCCCAGCTATCTGGGGATATGTGAAATGTGAGTAAATGTGAATTGCAGTAATGCTGATGGGTTGTCAAACTAGCGAATTGACCAACAAATACTTTTGTCCGGACATCCCCAGGCCGATCCGTTGGGATCAGACCGTGTATGCCGGCTTATGGTCACGGGGGAGGTGTGTAACGGAACCCATCACTGTTTTACCCTGTTTTATGATTATTATGGTTAAAATATGATCCTACTATTATACTGTATGTATGTTGGTTTATGCTCTGCAGAATATTGGCCCAGACTAGTGCAGACCTTGGCATGGGAGATAATCCTGTTACAGAAACTCCTCATAAGATAAGGAAGTCTATTGTATAAAGTGTTTTCATTCTCAGACATAAGAACAAAGAAGGATGATCTAATCCATGTCTGATTGTATCAAAGTTGCCAGGTAGCCTCAGGGAGGTGTGACCCACCTATTGTCCCTATATGTGTATTGTGTGGCCAACTATGAGGGATGTGTATTGCCTGTGAAATGTCTGTGTGTTATGGGTAAAAGATACTTTTACTAACTTTTGAACCCCTGGTCTGATTCATGCCATTTTTTAATATGTTGTTCCACAATTTATGTTGTTCATAAAAATGTAAGTTTTATTTATGTACTATGTAAAATCATAAAGTTATAAAAATGTATAAAAATGTGTAAGTTTTAGCTGGGAGATAATTGAGTAGATACAGTAATAAACTCAATTATCTCTCAAGTAGAGGGGAGGGAAACTGTGGGCGTTACTATTGTGTTATTGGTTGTTTATACCTTCCCCTGGGTGTGTTCTGTTTACCTGACTGTAATAAAAACCAGGCTGGGTGTGCCAGCAAGAGAGTACTCTTTGACCCTTCAAAACGTAGCCTTGTCTCGTTCTTGGAGGGGATTGCTATATCATACTGGGGATTGCTATGCTTTTGCATACTCCCTTGAGCTGTAACTACTGAACCCTTGTTCCTGATGTACGCTCCTTGGAGGAGAGGTCTTCCCCACACGATCCTGGATGCTGGAGATTCATACAGGGTGGAAGGAAGACAGCGCGGCTCCAGTTAAGCTACGGCGGTTGTGGAGTCTGCGGTGGTTGTGGTGTCCGGTGCGGTGCTTGTAGGCCTCGACACAAACTAGGACGCGTCCATCAACGGAGGTACCCGGTCGGGGTGCCAGTAGATCCGTTGCAACATTAAATGGCATTAAAGGGAAAAACACTGATTTTGGAACAAAGTCAGGATTTCCTTCTTGCAAAATCTAATTAGGGAACATCAGGGACCTGCAGAAGTTTAGTTGCGGAGCTCTATGGAAAAAACAGCTTTTCCCTCTAATGCCTGAACATGATATAGATACATTTGTAGTAGGTGTTCCTGACTTGATTAAAAATGCATTTTGTAGAGGGATTAAAAGAACATTATCCAATAAGTCCGCACTAGAACTGGTGCTGGTCCCTGAGACCTTATCTGCTGGGCCTCATAGATAAGGACTTATAAAAAACATCTCCATTTGTCACAGTTATAGATAGATTATAGAGGTATGTATAAGCAGTAGATTTCTATTTAAATCAATGCAAAGGTCAATGGACATGCAATAAATCACCTAAAGTATGTCACTATTAAACATATTCTGGATGTCACAACTGGTCCTCAAAAGCATTGGAAGGTGGCCAGCTGGTCCCAGGATCAATAAATGTTGTCTTTTTTAATTTCCACTAATAGTGTTAGTAACATACGGATGTTAGAGCTGGAACACAAAAGAAGCCTTAGCACTAGGGAATTGATGCCTTTGAATTATGGTGTTGGAGAAAACTGCTTATAGTCCCTTGGACTGCAAGAAGACCCAGTAAATCAGTACTTCAGGAAATCAACACAAACTGTTACCTGGAAGGTATGATCATGAAGCTGAAGCTCAAATATTTTGACCATATCATGAGACGGCAGGATTCCCTAGAGAAGACTCTGATGCTGAAGATTGAAGGCACACAAAGAAGGGGTCGACAGATGTGGAGATGGATAGATGCTGCTCAGACCTTGAGCTTCGTATTGCAAAGTTTAGAAATTAAACTGAAGAACAGAGGGAAAATCATCAAACCAAGCAGATGCAAAATAAATAATATTCATTGTGAATATGCAATATCCCTTGTAAATAGGTAGATAGAATGCCTGAAGAACTTTAGACAGAAGTTGGTGACATTATCCAGAAAACAGCAACAAAAAATATCCCTAAAAGAAAGAAAACTAAGAAGGCAAACTGGCTGTCTGATGAGGGTTTGAAAGAAGCCCAGGAAAGAAGGAAAGTGAAAGGTAATGGGCACAGGAAAAGATTTGTCCAACTGAATGCAGAATTCCAGAGGATAACAAGAAGAGACAAGGATACATTCTATAATGCGCGATATAAAGGGATACAGAATGAGAAAGTCAAGTAAACTGATCAACATAATTGGGAATCTTTAAGTGACCTTTCATGCCAAAGTGGGAGTGACAAAAGACAAAAAAATTATGGATTTAACAGAAGCAGATCAGCTAATGAAGAGGTGGCAGGAATACACAGAAGATATTTACAGGAAGGACCTTAAGAGTATTGATAACCTCAATAGTTTGCCTAATGATCTGGAGCCAGACATCTTGGAGAGAGGAGTGAACTGGGTCCTAGGACCCATGCTGATAACAGGTTGCAGGAGTTGATGGAATCCCAACTGTTCAAAATTCTACAAGATGATGCTGTGAAAGTGTTGCTTACATTATGGCAACAAATTTGGAAAACTCATCAATGGCCAATAGACCTTAAACATTCAGTCTACATCCCAATCCCAAAAAAGCTAGTGCCAAAGAGTGCTTTAATTATTGAACAATTGCGCTTATTTCACATGCCAGACCGATAACTACCGGATGTGCAAGCCAGGATCCGGAGAGGCAGAATCACAAGAGATCAAATTGCCAATGTCAGATGGATTATACAGAAATCAAGAGAGTTCCAGAAAAACAGTTACTTCTACTTCATAGACTATTCTAAAGCATTTGACTGTGTCAATCATAACAAAATGTGGCAAGTTCTTAAAGAGATGAGAGTACCAGACCCTCTCATCCACCTCTTGATGAATCTGTATGGAGCATGGAACAACCAAATGGTTCAAGATTGGGAAAGGAGTGCGACAAGGCTGTACATTGTGACCTTATTTATTCAACGTATATGCAGAATACATCATGCATATCTTTCCCTGTTCCTGTAAATTTTTAACTCTTAGAAATGCAGACAGAGCCCTTGCTTGTAAAGCAGTTGGTCTAGTTTTTAAACTCACACAACATATTTATATTTTATTATTTTAAATCCACAGAATAAACAAACTTAGAACATGTATAAACTGTAGGGGGTAGTTGTAAGAAAACTGTGTATTCTACATTGCATTGCCAATCATAGTCACTCGTTGCCCTGCTACACAGTCAGAAAATTAATCTGATAACCACTTAGGAAGCATTAAAGTGCTGGCACAGATACAATTATGCCAAAGTGCCCATTTAACACCCTGGTGTAGCTGATGAGAAACAAAGAGAACTCTAATTACACCATCCTTCAGCGTCTTATCCCAACCAATTCCATTCACTTGATTGACTCGCCGAATGAAGCAGCTGATTGGCTGTGTGAGCAAACCTCCATTGTAATTATATATGCAACTCAAAATAAAAGGTATTCATGGCTATACTAACAACAGCAAAAATGCCTTCAATAAATTGGACATAGCAGGTTTGGTGAGTTCTATGCCCTCTTACATGGTAAAAAATTGCAAAATATAAATGTATTAATACAACTGCTTGAAGAAATAAAATCCAAACAAACATTTTAAGGATGATCAGTCAATACATTCAATGTCTGATTTATTTTTCTAACTGTTGTAGTTTATTGCTCCATAAAACATTATTATGCTGTTATGCTAGAACTGAATTTTCAAGTAAATGTGTTAAATATTTTACCAACTTACAATCACTCTACCTATGAATCAATTATGTAGACCAATAGATCATGAAGAGAGCAAATCTTTTTTTTACAGAAAAGTTGTTATTTCATGGAACTTGAGTAAAATGGCATATATAATGCGCAAAAGCCAATTCTCTTACATCATTGTTGTCAGTACACTTTTCATTGATTTTGTATACAGTATTTGTAATTAAACACAACAACAAAAATGCACAATTCATTTAAAATTAGATATAAGTTTAACAATCATCTATATTTCATCAAAAAATAGAATTGAGTGTCCTAAGAGTATATATACGGCCCCACACTGATGAGAGGCAGTAACCTTGAAACAGCTGTGCATGAGTAAGATTCCTTGCTTGTGTATAATCCATCCAGAGCTTTGCTTAAATCTCTGAGGATCTGAAAAAAAAGAATTGTTGCTCTACATAAAGATGGCCTAGGCTATAAGAAGATTGCCAAGACCCTGAAACTGAGCTGCAGCATGGTGGGCAAGACCATACAGCGGTTTCACAGGACAGGTTCCACTCAGAACAGGCCTCGCCGTGGTCAACCAAAGAAGTTGAGTGCACGTGCTCAGCGTCATATCCAGAGGTTGTCTTTGGGAAATAGACGTATGAATGCTGCCAGCATTGCTGCAGAGGTTGAAGGGGTGGGGGTCAGCCTGTCAGTGCTCAGACCATACGTTGCACACTGCATCAAATTGGTCTGCATGGCTGTCGTCCCAGAAGGAAGCCTCTTCTAAAGATGATGCACAAGAAAGCCCCAAACAGTTTGCTGAAGACAAGCAGACTAAAGACATGGATTACTGGAACCATGTCCTGTGGTCCAATGAGACCAAGATAAACGTATTTGGTTCAGATGGTATCAAGCGTGTGTGGCGGCAACAAGGTGAGGCATACAAAGACAAATGTGTCTTGCCTATAGTCAAGCATGGTGGTGGGAGTGTCATGGTCTGGGCCTGCATGAGTGCTGCCGGCACTGGGGAGTTACAGTTCATTGAGGGAACCATGAATGCCAACATGTACTGTGACATACTGAAGCAGAGCATGATCCCCTCCCTTCGGAGACTGGGCAGCAGGGCAGTATTCCAACATAATAACCCCAAAAACACCTCCACTGTATTGCTTAAGAAGCTGAAGGTAAATGTGATGGACTGGCCAAGCATGTCTCCAGACCTAAACCCCATTGAGCATCTGTGGGGCATCCGCAAATGGAAGGTGGGGGAGTACAAGGTCTCTAACATCCACCAGCTCCATGATGTCATTATGGAGGAGTGGAAGAGGACTCCAGTGGCAACCAGTGAAGCTCTGGTGAACTCCATGCCCATGAGGGTTAAGGCAGTGCTGGAAAATAATGGTGGCCACACAAAATATTGACACTTTGGGCCCAATTTGGACATTTCCACTTAGGGGTGTACTCACTTTTGTTGCCAACGGTTGAGACATTAATGGATGTGTGTTGAGTTATTTTGAAGGGACAGCAAATTGACACTGTTATACAGGCTGTACACTTACTACTTTACATTGTAGCAGAGGGTCATTTCTTCAGTGTTGTCACATGAAAAGGTATAATAATAAAATATTTCCAAAAATGTGAGAGGTGTACTCACTTTTGTGAGATACTGGGGCCCTCATTCAATTGCAATTTGGCCAATTGAATAGGGGTCTAAATAAGCACATAACATATATTTTTTAAAGAGAATTTTAGTTAGTAAACATCTATCCAAAAGCAAGGTTTTCACTAACTAAAAACTTCTTTAAAAAAAAATATGTTATGTGCTTATTTAGACCCATTTTCAATTGACCAAATTGCAATTGAATGAGGGCCTGTGTGTATATATATATATATATATATATATATATATATATATATATATATATATTTATATATATATGGTAATGTTTAATGTTGACCTTTTATCCTCTAGTAAACCTAGTTAAAGAGGAAGTTACTTAAAGGACCACTGTAAACCCCAACAGCAGGAGCTAAAGGTTTTAATTGGGCAGTGATATTTCATATTTTTTATTCAATTATTTAGAAAACTATTATTCAGTATTAAATGTTTGTTGTAAACCTCCAGTTTAGTTGCTTGTCTTAAGGTCACAAGGGGTATGAGCAACTCCAGCTGGGAGGTCAGACACACGCTTGTTTCCTTGCCTAAGTAAATAAGTTTAACGCACCAAGGTCAAGCAAATCAAGAGCTTCTGCCCTCATCTAGACATAAGCTTCTCTCTAAACATTTAGAACTGCCTCCCAATCGCAGTTGCTCCCACCCCTTGATAAACTAAAAGGGGTAGAGATAAGCAGCTCAGCTAGAGGTTTGAAAGCAAGTTTAATATTCAATATTGGGTACTTTCCCTCTTAACCATCGCAAAATCTGACAGCTGCAGTTCTGCCTCCTGCCGACATATGGCGATGACGATTTTAGCATATAAGGCGCGTCGACAGAGGAGGCCTTGAGCTATGAGTGGCGCGCCCGAGGCCCGGGGAGCAGAGTGCCCGCGCCGAGCATAGCGATGGCCTCGCTGTCGATTCAGTGCCGTCGAGTTGCGCCACATCGGAGGGGAAAATTGTTTTTTGTCTTCTTTGGAGCTTGATGGTGCCCGAAAACTCACAGCACCCTCTGGAGGATGGCACCTGTAACTGCAGCTGTCAGTGCTGCAGAAGAAATGAGCAGGCATAGAGGGATAGATCCCAATATTGTTTCTCTAAATAATTGAAAGGGGATTTTAATATGATAAATACATAATGATCCCTAGCTCTTGTTGTTAAGGCACTACAGCGGCCCTTTAAGGCTGGGAGGAATTCCATTTTGTTTAAATCAGCTTTATAGATTACACAAATACCAGTTGTCCCATACTAAGCCCCTCATTCAATTGCGATTTTGCCAATTGAATAGGGCTCTAAATAAGCACATAACATATTTTTTTAATACGTTTTTATTTAGTAAACATCTATCCAAAAGCAAGGTTTTCACTAACTAAAAACTTATTTTAAAAAATTATGCTATGTGCTTATTTAGAGCCCTATTCAATTGGCAAAATCGCAATTGAATGAGGGCCTAAGAATTTAAAAAAAAAATCTGATTATTAACTCTATAACTTGCAAATTAAATGTCACCATTTTTTTATTTGCTGAATGGCAATAAAACAGTGAATGATTCATAAATAAGTTAATTGATAAATATATTTTAACATTTGAGCTTTAAAACTTTAAAAGTCCAACATCTTTTTTTTTTTTAAATGCATTGATAATGGAGAATTTATTTTTAGAAAGCAATAAATAAATAAATACAGCATATTTAAATTATTCAAGGCTGCTATTTTTGTTTTTGTTTATCTGCTTGCAGACGTGGGAGGTCACCTTGACTGTAGAGAAGCAATTAGCTGCTTCATTTTAAATATGACACAGTGTAAGTGTATGTGATAAATTAAAACTGGTTATCAATTGTAAAGTGAAAAGAGTACACTGTAACTTCAACATTTCAGTGTACTTTTATGATAAATTAAACAATTAAAGGCACTCTTTGACTTCTTGCCATGCTCTTCCATATGTTGACGCGTTACAAAAAAATTCAATAATATTTTTTTCTGTGTAGACATTTCATAACTAGGTTACATCATTCATTGTATCCACCTGAATGTAATTGTCATATAAAAGACGCCCCCCCCCCCCCCCCCAGTGTAATAGATTCTCACTTGGAATCTTCCTTTTTTTACCCTGTTCTCTCTCATGTTGGGTGCCATGTTTCACAGCAGTGACATAATGCCACAGACCACACTACCAGTGACTCATAATGGTCAAACATGTGACCACTTGCAGCAGAGCAGTATGAAACACTGGATCGGACCTTAAAGCTGTTGGTGAGGCCTTAAAGGGCCAGTGTACACACTTTTCATGTTAAACTTACTTTTTAGTTCGGCATTAATGAATGTGCAAACAGCAGTAAAACAAATATTTAGACAGAAAATCTAATTTAAAAAGCAAAGCAAAGTGCTACACCCCTCTCCACCTCTCACATTGATATGCTCATGTTTACATTGTCACCTAATTAAAGCATATATTAAACAAACAAATATGCTTAAAGAGCCCCTTAAAAAGAACATATAAAGTAATGATTTAGGGTAGTCTACAAATGTTTTTCCCCCTTCGGGACTGCTACCTTGTCGCGTTGAAGGGACTTGTGTACCTCAATGAAGCTGTGAGCTATATCATGTAGGGCCACCCAAGATGGGCAGGTCATAGCAGAGGGGTCAGACAAATCACTGTCCACTGGAGAAGGAACTGGCAACCCACTCCAGTATCTTTGCCAATAACACTACATGGATAAGCACAACCAGTAATACAGACAGATGTGCCTGGCGTGCTGCCTCTATATGGTCACCGAGAGTCAGACACAACTGAAGGACTCAACAACAGCATAAACTCCGCTCTCCTCTTGCATATTTGATCTTGGCTTCTCTACACTATTTCCAGCAAAATACCAGTGTACAGAATCTCATTGGCTACTAGATTTAATTGAGAAATGGTGGAGCACTGGGCTACCTGTGCTAAAAATGTAATCTAAATTCAGATTTCATGCAGCAACGTGCTTATGTTTAAAACATTCTCTTCAATCCGTGAGTTTCTGGAAGTTTATAAAACATCACATTAATACATTTGAATGGCGGTTGTTGTAGTAAATATACTGTGGTGCATGCACAATGAATACAGCTTTCACAGTACATTATAACTCTGCCATTAATCATTGACTGTAATTCATCACAGCAGCAGGCAAAACAAATTGGTATATATTTACCAAGGAAGGCTTTTCAGTATATGTTTAACTATTACCTGTTATCTATAAATGCGAGATAGGGACTTTTTTTCATGAAATACATACAAGATATAGTAGGACATTCATAAGAGATAATTGCCAGGATTATCTGTGTTTTTCTTTTCTTGTTGTGAATATATGTAAAGTATTGAATTCATCAGATATCTTATATATCCACTTCCAGACCGCTATCTTGTTGTGGTGAAGGGGCTTGTGTACTTCAATGAAGCTGTGAGCTATACCGTGTAGTATCACGCAAGATAGGCAGGTCATAGCAGAGAGTTCAGACAAATCGCTGTCCACTGGAGAAGGAACTGATAACCCACTCCAGTGTGTATCTTTGCCAAGATAACGTTATGGATAAGCACAACCAGGATATAATTAAATATGTGCCTGGCGTGCTTTGATCCATAGTGACAGAGAGTCGGGCATGACTGAATGACTTAAGAACAGCAAAAACCTTATACATACTGTAAAAATAGAGATTACATAATAGCACGATGAACAAAAACTGGAAAGGACAAGGGAATTGCACACATTTCTACTAAACTGGAATATAAATCTCTTCCTATTATGTTTAGCTGTGTAACCTCTGCAAATCTAGAGCATAATGAAGCTTAAAGGGACACTGAAAGCACTGATCTGGGGGCTTGCCCCTGTCAGCCAATGAGCATCAATAGATGTGTGAGTCATAATTGTTTGCCAATGAAATCTACAGATGAACATATGCTCTGTGCACTTCCTGTTAGTTTCTATAAAGTTTATACAGGTTTTACTTAATATTTTTAATGCAAAGCGTAACTTTGTTAATGTTTAATCAAGCCATTTTAAATGCATGAAACAAAAATTGTGTTCCATATCCCTTAAAAAGACTACTAAATGAAATAGTAAAATGTAATTTATTTTTAGAATGTAAAAAATACAACCCGCTAATTTATTTGCAATTATGATGCAATATGAGCTATCATTTTGGTTTTCGCTGATTAACTTAATGAAGTGGAAGGAGACTTTGAATGCAGAAGTAGTTTTAGAATGCTCATTAATCTACAAGGACATATTATCCTATGAAGGTAGCAGATAGAATCCTGTCAGGAAAGGAAAAGGGACTTTGCCGAGAAAAAGAATTGTGTATAAAAGTTCTAAATGTAAAGTTTTATTTTGATTTTGATTTTACTATTCAATAGACTATATAAACATGACTATAGCTATGCCTTAAAGGTGCAGCCATGCAAACAACCCCGTTCCTGAGCAATAAGGAGGATGTTGGATGTGTCATATTTGAGATTATTGCCTCATTTTACAGGACATTAGAGCTACATGTACATTGCATTGACTTTTCATTACTAAGCCAAAACATTCCAATAGTCTGGTAATTAGTGACATTGTATGTTAATTATTGAAATAGTTAGATGATTCATTTCTGTAATAACCCTTTCCCTGTGTTATCAATCAGTTCATAAAGTTAACTGAGCCACTAATTAACAACTATACCATAAGTACTGTACCATATATCTAAAGAATTATAGAGTTATGAAAAACCTGCCTAGCAGTGGCTAGTGCATGGGGGTCACCAGCAGGGGGCGGATACAGTTTCTCCCCCCACTTCCCTGCCCCGCCCTGCATCAATTCACTCAGTATATATTGATTTACTAGTAACTTGCCCGTCAAAATTGACGGGATAATACTCAATGTGTGTCTCCCCCCTTCCCCTGTGTCTCTTCCTCCCCCTCTCCTGTGTCTCTTCCCTCCCGTGTGTCTCTTCCCCCTCTCCCTACCCTATGTCTCTTTCCCCCTTTTCCCCCTCTGTCCTCCCCCTCTCCTGTGTCTCTCCCTCCCCTGTATTTCTCCCCCTCTCCCTCCTCTGTGTCTCTGCTCCACTCTCCCTCCCCTGTGTCTCTTTTCTCCCTCCCCTGTGTCTCTTCCCCCTCCCTCCCGTGTGTCTCTTCCCCCCACTCTCTCCCCTGTATATCTTCCCTCTTCCCCTGTGTCTCTTTCACCATGTCTTTCCCCCGTGTCTCCCCCCTCCCCTATGCCTCTTCCCCACCTCCCTCCCGTGTGTCTCTCCCCCTCCACTGTGTCTCTTCCCCCCTCCACAGTGTCTCTTTCCCCCTCTCCCTCCACTGTATCTCTCCCCCACCCTCACTCTTCCCCCTGTATCTCTTCCCGAGCCCCACTCTTTCCCCTGTATCTCTTCCCCCTCCCCTGTGTCTCTTTCCCCTATGTCTTTTCCCCATGTCTCTCCCCCCTCCACTGTGTCTCTTCTCCCCTCCCCTGGGTCTCTTACCCCTCCTCCCTCCCCCATTAACCGTGCTCCCTCGCCCATTAACCCTCCTAACGGCTCGCCGCGCTTTGCGCAAGCGCGGGTGAGGCTGTGGAAACTACAGAAACTATTATAAGTGATATACACCTTGCTTACCATGCAGAGATGTGGCACAGTGTGTAAAAACCTATGTTTTTAGAAATATAGGATCAAATCCTCTTTATCCCTTTTTCATTTTTTAAATGAATATTCTTATATACATATATATATGTTTAATTTTATCTTGTTACCAAAATAAAAATGAATATAAAAATGATAATAATGTTGTGTGTACAGATTGTGTGGGGTATTTCTCATTGACATATGACCCCTCTTTTTGCAGGGGCAATATGAGACTGCTAACATGAACAGTCACAATATGGGAAAATGAGTTTAAGTCTGATGGTACTTAAAAAAAACACAATACAGATTCCAGATATGGCATTGTCTAAAAACTATAGGTAATAATAGATTCTTTAGAACTTGAATTTTATTTAAACATTTTATTTTTGTTACAGTTAATGTATATTGATTTAGCAATTTCTACATTGTTTAGCTTCCCACCAATCATAGACTGATGTCTCTTTCTATTGGATGATTATTGTGAATGCTTGCTGGTTACATTCTAATGCACAATCTGTATTTTCAGTGCAAAGCTGCACAAGTGAGCTAAAAGAGATTGCTCTCAGAGTGGATGACCATATCCATAGAACTAACCTATTAAGGATAGTTTGTTCTCTGACTGAGCACCTCTATTGTTGTTATTGCATATGCAAATGACCCTTAGGGCTTTGTCTCCCTAAGGGTGATAGGGGACTCCAGATGTGGAGCCCTTGCTCACTGTGTCTTAGGGAGTTATCATCTGCACCCTACTGATGAGTCCCAATCAAGGCTGAAAAGTACTTCTAGGGTTTGCTGTTTCTCCTGTTTAGGGTAGAATTTCCTGGTATTTCAGGGCTGGATCACTCTTTTGATATACTGTGAGGTTGGTCTCAGAGTGGGTTATCATGTTAATAGAACTAACCTATTAAGGTTTGTTTGTTCTGTGACTGAGCACCTCTATGTTTGTTTGTTGCTTATGCAAATGACCCTTAGTCTTCCTAAGGGTGATAGGGGCTCCACACATGAACCCCTGGCTCACTCTGCCTTAGGGAGTTCACCTAGATTACTCTATTGAGTGGAACCAGACTGATATATTGATATGTCTCCCTGTGAAGGGCACAAGTGAGCTAAAAGAGGCTGCTCTTTGATTTGAATTTTTTTTTTTACAGACGTTTTTAGTTGGTGAACTTCTATCTAAAAGCAAGGTCTTCACTAACTAAAAACTTCTGTAAAAAAATATGCTCTGTGCTTATATAGAGCCCTATTCAATTGGCTAAATCGCAATTGAATGAGGCCCTGAGTGGATGACATATCCATAAAACTACCTATTAAAGATAGTTTGTTCTCTGCCTGAGCACCTCTATTGTTTGTATTGCTAAAGCTATATGAAGTCAGAGCATGCCCAGACCCCAGAGAGTAAGTAGGCTGCCAGGTGCCCAAGTACTGTATATAAAGTATTTTCATTTGCATATAACTTTGTACTGAACACTATAAATTAAGAGCCTCAGGTGGTAATTAGTAACTATTAGCTATTATATCATCAATCATTAGAAAGAGATAGAAGTTTTTGCTTGGATGGTGTATCAGAAAAGCTAACAGGTAGAAACAGAAGACTTCAATGTACATTTACTGTAAGAAAACACAATTTTCAACTTGTAAAGCTCTTGTTATTATTGATTTAGGACTTTTCCTGTTATTTGGTGGCAAGCCCAGACTTTGTTGAATTTGTTCTTGTTCTTATGGTTATGGTTTATATTTAGGGATTGGTTTAATGTTTAGTGCTAGGGTTTAGGGTAGCATAGTGTGCCACTACTTTACCATGTAAAGCCTTTCACCTGTCAATCATAACCCTAAATCCTTACTCCTAACCCTAAACCCTGACTCTGAACTGTAATCTTAAAAATAAATTCAAAGTAATACACTGTGCGCTGCAGCGCACCATCTGGTGGCCGATGTACACCACTGCGCTGGTGGCCACATAACAGGAAACACCCTAGTTTTATATTACACCATATTTAGAACCTCTGCCATGTGCCTTTAACCTTACCCACTGATACAGAACTTCAGTCCTGCAACTTCAAACACAGTTCTTGATGCTCATATATCCCTACTCTACAGACAGGTGAATTACTGCCTTAGGAATTTTAATGAATGCACCAATGCGCAGCAGAGATATACTGAAATCCAGAACTGTGCTCACCACTCACTTGCTGACATTGCCCCCCCTAGACCAAATCCATGATGCCATCCATAAAATATAGGTTAATCTAAGCTAGTTTATTTTTCCAGATCTATATATTATTCGAAAATGTTTTGATGAAGTATTCAAAACTGGGACTCCATATGCTCAATAGAGAAAATTATATATTTTCATTTGCAATCAGTCTTATTTTTTAGAGACATCTGCTGCTGAGGATACAGCTTTAAATAATAGAGTGGGTGTAAGACAGACTTGCTCTCTATGTGAAATGCTTAGCAATTCTTTGGGCAAAATGCACAGACATTAATGGAGAAGCTGGTATTTGAGTCATTATTTAGCTTTTGTTTTAAGACATATCTAATGAATTGGATAATATAAAAACAGGAAAAACCAAGACACTAATGCTTCAGGATGTAGCATCTTCACTGCCTTTCAATAATTCACTTGTGTGTTAGGAAGGTAACTGCTAAAGGGCAAAGATAAATACTAAGCACATACCCAGACAGAGAACGGGAGAAGCCACAGCCACAAAACACAACAAAACTATTAACGGTAAAGTAAAATACACAAACTAAGAATTATTTAAATAAAATTAAAATGTATTCTAAATAGTATAAAATAAATTGCAAAATAATTCCCACACAGAGTTATTTTATGGCAGTAGTTATACACTGAGAAATTTCTCATTATAAACATACACCTAGCTCACATAGTTTGGCACCTTCTGGATCGCTATCTTGTCGTGGTGAAGGGGCTTGTGTACTTCAATGAAGCTGTGAACTATACCATGTAGGGTCACCCAAGATGGGCAGGTCATCACAGAGAGGTCAGACAAATCACTGTCCACTGGAGAAGAAGTGGCCAACAATACCTTATGGATAGGCACAGCCAGATAAATGGTCACAGAGAGTTGGACATGACTGAAGTACTAAAGAACAAAATAATTAGCATTAGGTGCAATGGGGGTCCATGAGGACCCCCATGGTAATAGTGTAGTACACCATGGAATTCCTTGGAGACCTCGTGTATACGGGTTAACCTTAGGTGCCATGATGGTAAAGAGGTAATGTTAGGTGCCATTAGGGTCCATAGGGGCTAGCAAGTATGAAGGGGGAATCTCAGGGGATCCCTGAATTCAAGCTTGTAGCTGGTATGAAGGAGGGTTACTGGGCTAATAGCTGGTAGTGGATGTGAAGCTGGGATGTGATGTTAATCATTAAAAATCCCAGTTCATGTAGAGCAGGTGTGAGGAAACGTTTTGGTCTGGGCCTTACTTTTTTTTACAACTGAACATAGTTGGGCCCCCTTTGTATCACTCCCAGTCACCAATAGCTTTGTTATGATCTATCCCAGAATGAATCTCTGGGTTCCTTATAGGACCATGGAGAGCAGTCTTTATGTGCTGCAACTGAATACTGTGTGACAATATGTTTTGTTTAATTAAGTTTTATTTTATTTACTTTGTATGAAAATAATATGTTTTGTGATATTTAAAACATGCTCTACTATTTATATGAAAATCATTGCATCTGTATCCATTCTTTCTACTGTCCTCTGTTTTTCGCTTTTTCCTTGTTTTCTCATTGCTCAGAATATACCTTTTTTGTATTTCTTTCAGGGCCCCCAGTAAAAAAACCTTAAACCTCCCAGTAGCAAGTAGCCAAAACCCTTAAACCTCCCAGTAGCCAGCAAAGGACCACTGTAGTCATTATATTTCTACATGGGCTTTTCTTTAAACATCATAGTGGACAAAATGTTAATAAAAAGTGAAAAAAAATAGCACAACATTTATAGCTTGCAACTTTTATGTGTAGTTATTCTTTGCTGCAGGCTTCCATTTTTGTCAGTGACGCCACCTAGCGATTACCCCTCAGCTCCCTATAAAAGCTTGAATCGCCCACTAGTGGGTGGTAGGGACCAGGTTGACTACCATTGCATTAGAGAATGTATTTCTTCACATTAGAAAATGAGTTGGACTTTTTTAAGTGTAATATTTCAAAATTGTAAATTTTGAAAAAATTAACACAGTGGTAATTTAAAAATAAGAATACATGGGGTACACTGGCCCATGTATATTAATCAAAAATACATACAAAAATTAACATCTATGTTATATTTATACATAAATATAGACATTTATTTGTTCTTTTATGTAATTGTTTATAACATTAACAGTGATAAATAATAAAAAATAAACATTTTTTTCTTTTTTCTCTTTCTTAATTTTTTTACGTAAGCCAGTTGAATATCTTAAATATTAAAATAGAGTATATAAACCAAGAATAGTTATATCAAAAAATGAAGGGGGAAAATGGTTAGTGGGATAATTGAATAAATTATTTTGTGATCTTGGATAAATTATTTTCTTTTTCTTTTTTTTTCTTTATTTCCTATTTTCTTTTTGAAAAATAAAGCTAAGAAAAAATAAATGAAACATTTTCATATTTTTTTCATACACAAATTAATTAATTAATTTATAATTATTTAACATTTATTTAGTATGTTGTTTTAGATGTAAAACTGCCTACATTGTCAAAAAATCAAATGAAACATTTACAAATACCACAGATAATAAGTGTGGTTAATGCATTATCTATAAACATTTCAGTGGATGAGCAACCAGGAACAGACGGATTTGGTTATAGGTTTGCAATAAGAGTTTATGTGTAACACAAGAAGTCTATTTTTCTGCCAAGTTGTAAAACCTCTTCACTATCTCTTACAGAGAAAACTTAGATTATGAAAATGGTTTCAGATGATCAGAAATCCAAGGTGAGTTATGATTTTATTTATTCTATTTAATCTAACTTCATAGTCCCAACATAATAATTCTCCGAACAAATTAAAAAATAAGTAGGAATCACAGAGGAGTACTTTTGCCTTTTTGACAAGTACATTGAGCTATTCAATATGATAAATAATTAGTATTTCGTTTGGGGAGACTGTTATACAAAAAGAGTCATGTCTTTGTTTACTAAACTGTATTCTATTTCATGATTTCTTAATGTTTTTTTCACGATTCGCAAAACCCTATAAATTACTCATTTTTTATACCACTACCTCATTTTTTCTTTATGCCTATATACCATATTTATCAAGGTGTCGTAATGAAGACATTAAGCAAGATAAGACAGCACATTGTACATATATGTTGGTACAGGAAGACTTGAGGGCCCTCCTCTTAGGAAAGCTTACCATCTTTATTAAAAATATTGCAATGGGTCTAACTACATCTGCAGGCTTACATTTATATAATTTTTCTTAATGTATGTTTCATTTTAAGCTCACAGACAGGGCCCTCCATTCTCTTGCATTGTGTTAATATTGTTTTTGACTTGAACTTACCCCTGTATAGTTCCAGAAATAAGTCAACATGCTGTATAAGTTAATTTGAAAATTGTGCAAATGCACTCATAAATAAAATATAGAATAGATTGATAATACGTTATATAATTGAAAATGATATAAAAGCTCCCTTCTGTGGCATTCTGAGTTTATTGTTTTTTTATATTATTTGCAATTAATCTAATATACAATCTACAAGATGTTGGTCATATGTACTAAGCAGTGATGTATTATAAAATACTTGGGGATGCCTTGGAAAACATCTCCATTTCTGTGCTGTCCCATATGATTGTATGACTTCTCAAACACTTGCCCCCAAAAAGTCATATAAAGAGAAAGTCATTATTATTATTATTATTATTATTATTATTATTATTATTATATAATTCTATTGCCCCCTGTTTAGATAATATAGTATCCTGTTGGTGCTTTTTATTTTTGTGTTTTTCCTTGAGGTAGATTTGTTTTGTAACTACCTTTGGACTTTTAAACAAGTGACTAAACTAACTAACTGGACTTTTCAACTTTTATTCTCAATATTTTAGTTTTTTTTATGTGAACATTGTTAACTTTTTTCTTCCATACTGGACTTGTGTATGTTTTAAAGATTGAATGATTTTCTAGATATATTGAGGCATTAAAGGTTTTTTTTCTTTTAATTATTTTTGCATTTAATTTATTTTACAACTACTTATTATAAAATAAAATTAATTAAATATATAAATTAAATGATTAATGATAAATGATAATTTTAATTAAATAAACCATCAGCCCATCAAATTCCAAGTTCGTAGCGGCAACGGCACACCAGCAAAGCCTGCAGGCTTGAAATTCTGCTACATTACAGAGCTTTTACATTCCACCATACCACGACCAACGGGCTGGAGACGCAAACCCGTAAACCATTTTTTGTGCACATTGTATGTGCAGCCGTGAACATAATCAATTAGTCAAACCCATAGCTACGGTTTAGACGGAGCCGATGGCAAAAGACATCGTCATCATTACGTCACTGAAAATTTGAGGTTAGATTTCAAAGCCTTACGGGTTTCAATTACGAGTCTCGCATTCCAGAAATAATGCAATAGTAATAAATCAGTAAATATGATATTCTAGTTCATACAAGTTTAATTATATGCATTAACATATTGATCTCCGGGATCGATATAACACGGTAATTATACATAAAAAAAAGTATTGCATATTTCAGATTTGCGAGCTTGATAATGTAGTGCTATTAATTTTAATACCTAACATCGCTTTCCCTTTAATTATATGTACACTTTTGTGTTGACATTTGCATTTACAGTGCTACGGATAGGACTTTAACCTCCGCATGTCCTCTCTAGTACCCGTAGGCTTTTTGGATCCATTTGCTGGTTACGGGTTTGGGCGCCAGTGGATTCGTAGCAATTTAATAGAGGTTTTCTAACATAACAGTTACGGGCTTGACAAATCAAAGGATTTGGGGCAACGGAGTTCAGATTTCGACATCCTGTAGGGTTTTACCAGCATGTAACCCCCAGGCCATTTGCGGGCAGCTTTACAAGGCCAATTTAATAGCTGTAAGTCTCGCGGGCTCCATTATGGGCTGCAGTTTAACACGTTGAGGGAATTTAATAGGGCTGAATGTGTTTATTTTTTCTCTTGGTTTTTCTATTATAGAACCATAATATAATTTGAAATACTGTGTATGTTATATGCAGTATATTAGATAATATTTCTAATTATTAAAAAAACTTGCTATATAGTAACATCACATATATAGTTGTGAGCATATGAGCCGTTGCTCATGCTTGAGGGCTCGCGTAGCGAGCCGCGGCCCTCGCGAAGCGTCCCGAAGGCGCTCCTTGCCAGCAACTGCGACCCTCGCAAACTTTACGTCGTAACGCAAACAACATACGAGACACGTTACCACCCATTACGACCTCGCAAAAATCGGCCGCAACCCGCGGACATGAAAAAATGAAAAACACAATAAATACACACAACACATACATAAAAAGCTTACCTACAGCAAGAGGGAGCATCCAGGACCTCAAAAAATGAAGTTACACCTTAATTTAACTCAAAATAAAAGAGTTTAGACACTAAAAAATTCTCTAAGCGAGAGAAAAAATGGCAGCTGAACAAAACGAAAACGAGGCTACAGCACTCTAAACACGCAAAACACCACAACACACTCGCAAAACACCACAAAACACCTACGGATATTCCGCTACAAACGCATACCACACATTAGCCGCCATTTTAGAACAATAACTTATACAATGCGGAAGTACACAGCTACGCTAGCGGTTTCGGCTCGTGCACGCACACTATTACACTGCACACATTCATCACGCTTACACAGCAGCTCCACATCACTAATGCTGCAGCAACATCAAAACACATTGACAGCTCTTCAACACAATGCTTCAAAATAGGTAAAGTATATTAATTTATTAATGTATTATTTATTTGATTATTATACACCAAACAGCATTAGCTCACTTACAATTTCATTGCCGTCATTTTTTGATGGGCAATTCGCTAGTAGTAAATAATGCTATTGGTCTATCAAGCTCAACATTCCTAGATCTCCTCTGATCCTTGCATTATGTTAATTCTAAAACCCAATGGAAACATTGCCTTTTTCTCATAAAGGTAAAATATCACTACCAGATGTATAATGCCAATTAGATTTTCCCTGAATCGCCACCCCTATTATTCTACTTATTCAGCATAATCTTGCATGCCATTTTTCTTCAAAATATGTGCAACCCCTTTTTGAAATTATCTATTGAATCTGCGACCACTAAGTCATTTTGTAGTGAGTTCCACAATCTGACTGCCCTTACTGTGAAGAACTCTTTTCTTCCTCTAAGGTGAAATCTGTTTCCTTTTAACCTCACGGTTTGACCTATCTTTCCTTATTCAATGAAGCTAAGTAGTTTAAGTGTTACCTATTTCACGTACAAGAACAATTTACAGAGCTTTCCAAATGTTAGAGGTTTCTTATTTCACTTCTTTGTTTGAATAATTATATATTAAACTTCATAGATTAGATTTTTAGCAGATGTGTAAGAAATGACATAAAATTCACAGAAAACCTTAATTGTAGCAAACTCTGCTAGTGCATTAAATGAGCCATGACAGTAATAAATTATTTTCAAGACGTGAGGTTACGGTTGCAGAGGAGGGCAGACAAGGCTTGCAAAGTTTTCTTGCTACTGTCTTCTAAGGAGTATATACTGAGGAGGGAAAATTCCAACAAACCCCTCTCCCTTTATTTCCCCTTTTGAATAGATAAAACAAATTAACCAAACACTCCAAATCTGCCTTAAGACACAAGCATAAAATCCCATAGCAAAATCTACTAAAATAAAGATCCCATTGGTTTACACATTTGCTAACGTTGTTAGTTTGTTCACAAACATATTAATTTTCCCCCAAACTAAAGTGGTGCTGGAGGACATGATGGACATATTTAAGCCTTATCTACTTCCATACCGATAATAAATGTCTAGCACTTTATTCTTCACCACTAGGAATTATTGGGAATGTGCCCCCCTCAAAGTAGTGGGCTATTATCTTAAATCAGTGACAGAGATACCAACGGTGGAGGCGGTGCAAAGGACCAGAGCCCCATGCCTCCCTCCACCCAGGGAGAATGGGAATGGGGTTGAGGGGGGCTGAAGGGGCATGGGGCAGAGGTGGGCATGGCCTGGGTCGGAGGGCGGCATGGGCTGGGATGGACGGTGGCATGGCCTGGGGTGGAGGGGTCGTGTATTTATATATATATATATATATATATATATATATATATATATATATATATATATTGTGGTGAAGTGCCACCAGGGGTCAGAAGAGAGCTCTTCAAGACTATTCCCCAGGAGTGAGAGAGTTAACAACCTGCTCAAAAGGCAGGGGTGTGGCTGCAATTAAGCCCTGCTACCTTCAGTTGGAGGATTGTTTGGAAGTGTGGAACCTGTGAATAGGAAGACACTGAGACAGCTCTGTGTGGCGAGACAGAGGTCAGGGAGACCTGGAAAGCCAGTCTGGCTGCCGGGCAGTGTACAGCCAGCTCAGTTGAGAGACATTGAGAAGAGTGTCCAGCGTGATCGGAGAGGTCAAAGAGACACAGCTCCTCTGCAGATGGAGTGCAGATCCTGAAGAGAGTGGACTCTAAAACAGGCAAGTGTTCAGGCCTGTGTTTGGACTATATTATGAACTGCAGAGCAGTGAGGGAACTGCAGATAAAAGTATAGGTAGAGCTTCAAAGAGGGGCTAGGATTTATTTTCTTTTATGCTGACAAATAAAGCGCAAGTTCTGTTAAACCTTACAAAAGGCTCCAGAGTACTCCATTGTGGTGCTGGAAAACAAGGCACGGATCCTGAGAGTGGCAGTGAATCTGTCACATTTATGGTGGCAGTGGTGGGATAGAAAACTGTCTGTGTATAAGAAGACAGCCCACAGTACAGTACAATAATGGAGGAACTATTGAAAGCCCTGACAGATGCCACTACATGCCAGAAAGTGGGCAAAGCTTGTCAGCAAGAAAGTCAGCAGAAAGGGCTGAAAGAAATTGCAGAAGATAGAGCCCTTGCTGCAAATGATGCTCGACTAAGAGATGCTGCTGCATGTCTGAGAGAGGCCACAGAGAAATGGCAGAGACAAGCAGAAGAGGACATAATCCGCATGCGTGAGGCCACAGCGAAATGGCAGATACAAGTAGAAATGGACAGAGTCCACATGAGAGAATCTTTGGAAGCACAGAAAGCTCAGCTGCAGCAAATGAGGTCAGAAAAAAGAACACTGTGGCTTCAAAACCAAGCACACTCCCTGATATTGAGGCACAGTTGAAGCAGAGTGGAGTTGGTTCAGAAGGGACTAACACCGATCTTCAGGAACGGTGTGCACAAGATGCTACATTGAATGCAGAGCGATACTTGCAGAAAGCTCATATGCGAGGCATAGCGAAGGAGCTGGTACAAGAAAGACAGAATGGTGAAGAAAACACGGCTGAGCAGCCAAAGATATATGTGGAGGACCTGATAGAAGAGACAGAGGAGGTTCCTAAATTGAACATGCAGCAAATACAAGCAGAGTGAACTGGATTTGCAACAATCTAATGAGGAGAAACTGCGGCTGCAGGAAGCTGAGGAAGACGAAAAGCTGGAAGCCTTGGAGGCAAAGCAAGTAGAGAACCAACTAAAAGAAGAAATAATACAAATGAAGGCTGAAGATGCCAAAAATAAAAGTGTTTTTCAGGAATCTAGGATGCAAGAGGCCACTAAGAAGTGTACTAGCATATCTGCTGAGTGTCCGCCTGGAGTTGCTGAACAGCTGGAGATATTCCAGCAAAACCAAACGTCTGAGAGATCCTTCCTGGCAGAAATAGAGAGTCGCAGACTTTGCAGGAGTGAAAGCACAGTGGTAACGAGTAGGCCTGCTGTGAACAGAAAGAAAGAGGAGGTGCGGACCCAGGCTCAAGAAGCAGCCCTGAGAGTGGACATGCTTGGGGAGCCTCTCAAGGATACTGTACCAGAAAAGAAGCAAGATGGCCATATGAAACTGATACGTTTTGGTGAGAGTTGTCAGCCAGCCAATAGGAGCACCTGGTACCGAGAGAGCCAGAAACAGAAGGAAGAAAGACAGCCCAAGAAGTTGTTGTTCCATAGTGAAGCTGAAAGAAAATGCTTGCTAATGATCTCTGATCCAGAGAAAGAGGAGATCAAGTGGATGAATATGGCCAGTGTTCTTACAAAGGAAGAATGTCCTAAATATGATGAAGGCACTGGAAACCTTACTAAATGTAAAGATAAGAAAGGAAATAATCCTGTGAAAGACAGGGTCACAGAAATCTGTAATGTTGGTGATGTAAACCAAGAGAAGCGACTGTATGGAGAAACACATACTCATACCAAAGTACGAGAAGTACTTTTCAAGGGTCCCTGGGGCAGGACACTCGGAGAGATGGGCGGTCCGGTGTCCTACCCTAAAAGTTTAACTGTCAGCAGGCAGAACGGCAAAGAAAGCAGTGATGAAGAAGGTAAGCTGCGAAATGGAAATGATGATGATGATGATGATCCTAATGAAGTAGTATTGGAGACCCTACAGAAAGGTCTGAAGGGAGACCGACAAGCTCAAGGGGTCACAGAGGTTGACCAAGAATTGTACAGATTGACCGCAGGGAACCAGCTGCTATCTGAGCCAGACACAAGTACCCAAATGGGTGAGTTGAAAGAGCAAATAAATAAAGTGGAAAAGTGTGCAAGGTGGAAAGCAGCCAAAATTCCTACAATGGAGAATACCCTCAGCGGTGGAAGACCAGAGGTGTCACAGATGTCGCAGAGTGAAGGTAGAGATGTCATGATACAAGTTGAGGCTCCGAAGATTCACAGAGCGATAGTGAACCAAGAGGTCACGATCACTAGCAGATTGCAGGAGTTACAGAAGAGAACGCTGATGGTACAGAGGATGCGTTGGATTGCGAATACGGCCTCATGGCATTGGACGCTCAACCCCATGGTGTCGAGCTGGGGTGGGGGATATGTGGTGAAGTGCCACCAGGGGTCAGAAGAGAGCTCTTCAAGACTATTCCCCAGGAGTGAGAGAGTTAACAACCTGCTCAAAAGGCAGGGGTGTGGCTACAATCAAGCCCTGCTACCTTCAGTTGGAGGATTGTTTGGAAGTGTGGAACCTGTGAATAGGAAGCATGAGACAGCTCTGTGTGGCGAGAGAGAGGTCAGGGAGACTTGGAAAGCCAGTCTGGCTGCCCGGCAGTGTACAGCCAGCTCAGTTGAGAGACATTGAGAAGAGTGTCCAGAGTGATCGGAGAGGTCAAAGAGACACAGCTCCTCTGCAGATGGAGTGCAGATCCTGAAGAGAGTGGACTCTAAAACAGGCAAGTGTTCAGGCCTGTGTTTGGACTATATTATGAACTGACAAATACAGCGCAAGTTCTGTTAAACATTACAAAAGGCTCCAGAGTACTCCATTGTGGTGCTGGAAAGCAAGGCACGGATCCTGAGAGTGGCAGTGAATCTGTCACAATATATATATATATATATATATATATATATATATATATATTTATATATCACATGTATAATCTATATTGCATATATATATATACAGTATATAATTTGTAATATATATGTATATACTGTATATATATATATATATATATATATATTTTTTTTTTATTTAATATATATTCATAATCAATTTCTATTTATAATCTAGTTATAATGTAACATATATATATATATATATATATATATATATATATATATATATATATATATATATATATATATCACCAGAAGGGAGATCAACAGGAGTGCGGAGGGGGCCCAAAATAGTTTTTTGCACCAGGGCCCTCCATGCACTAGCACTGCCACTGTCTTAAATGGATACTGACATAGGTGCCCTCTTTCAAATCAATGTGAGGATGTCACTAGCACCCATGTGAGGAAAATGGAGATCTACCACCCATGTGAGGGAAAATAACTGGAGATCTATTATTCATGTTTGGAAAACTTATTGGAGATCTAGTACCCATGTGAGGATATCCCTGGATATCTAGTACCCATGTGAGGCATTTATGGGAGATCTAGTATCCATGTGAGGAAGATAACTTGAGATCTTGTGATTTCCACGGATGTTCAAACACATGTAGCAGCACCAGAAATTTGCTTGCAAAAAAGCACTTGCATGGCAAAATCAGCCTAGTGAGCTTTTTATGTGGGGAATGTAATCGAGGCTTAAGCAGAAATTCAGGATTTTGCTTTACCTAAGCAAATTCTTGCAGTCAGGAGGATCCAAGGTTATTATATGTTTTGTGTGATTGTCTCTTCTGTGTGGTCCCAAGTTCATGAAGGCTACACAATTACTATTGGGAGCATATGCTCTTAAACAATATATTAATGTTTTACATTTAGTGACAAAGGAAATGTAATCGTGTCTGCTTGTACTATTTGTACTATATTTAATTAAGGCTTTGTTTTTATATTGTTGTCCCTACGTTCTATTTTTTTATCACAATTATTGCCCCAGGGACCCTTGAGTGAAGCCCCACTTGTGACTGTAGGCCACTTTTTGGTGAGATCTGCATCTAACTTTTCTTTCAGTTGGGAAAGAATTATCAAGAAATCACCTGTTTTGTTTTAATGAAAATACTGCTTTGAGCTCCCATTACAATGTTTTCTTAATTTTAGCTATGTTCTTTATAAAAATACAGAAGTCTTTGAGCAAACATTATGCTATTATTAAAAAACCACTGTAGTGTAATATCTATAGTTTGCTTTTTTGAAGAACTTGACTTAATAATGTCAAAAACGTGTTTACATGGCAGACCCCCATGGCACCCTTTCTACCACCACAGGGTCCATATTGGACCCTATAGTCTCTAACACTACATACACAAAATTATTTTTAAAAAAACTATGATGACGATCAAAGCTCTCATCCTCACTTTTTGGCCCTGGATAAGAGGGCACCACCATGTTGAAAGAAATGTTGTTATTGTTCTGTGTAGTTTGAAGCCCTGGGACTTCATCTAGAAATAAAAAAAATAATGAAAATAAATAAAAATAAAAAATACTACTAACAATTTAATTTTTTTAATTGCACCTTATGGACCCCATGGTAAAAGGCCCCTACCTTATCATGGTAAAGGGGCTTGTGTACCTCAATGAAGCTGTGAGCAATACCATGTAGAGTCACCCAAGATGGGTAGGTCATAGCAGAGAGGTCAGACAAGTCATGGCCCACTGGAGAAGGAAGTGGCCACCCACTCCAGTATCTTTACCATGAATACCTTATGAATAGGTACAACCATACATACTATGTTTCTGGCTGCTGCTATCCAAATGGTCATAGAGAGTCGGACATGACTGAAGTACTAAACAAAAAAGGTAAAAGAATTACCATTAGGTGCCATGGGGTCCATGAGGACCCCCATGGTAATAGTTTAGTACACCATGGAAGTCCATGGAGACCCCCATGGTATAGGGTTAACTTCAGGTGCCATGGGGGTCCACGGGGACGTCTATGGTAAACAGCTAATGTTAGGTGCCAATAGGTTCCATAGGGGCTAGCAAATATGAAGGGGGGATCTCAAGGGATCCCTGGCTCATGGCTGGTAGCAGGCATGAAGGGGGATTCCTGGGCTCATAGCTGGTAGCGGGTTTGAAGGGGGAATCTCAGGGGATCCCCAGACTCATAGGGTCATAAACTGCCACTGAAAGGGGTTTAAATCGATAGATAGGGGAATGGGAGGATGTTGTGGCTAGTGCAGTGTGTTCACATTAGCAATTTTGCTATAGAGAGAGTCTCCAGACTCAGAGTCTCCAGTGAGCAAACTGCAAGCACACGTTAGGCCAAGCCCTCCCAGGTGGGAGTATGTGAATGTTTCAGGTTTCATTGTCCAGGAGCCATAGCATAGCTCTGGTACTTAGGTTTTCAAAACTTCCGTAGTTGTGAGTCAGCCTTCCGAGGGTTTCTATGGGAGCAATGGAATGGAGGCCATAGCCTCTTGGTAATTGAGGTATATTTTTGACCTTTGTGTGTATCTGGAAAACCGTTTTCTGAAGAAAAAAAAAACATAAAGTAAGTGATACCAAATGTGTATATATAGTGACAAAAAAAGGTTAAAAAAGATTATCCAAGAAATTCCACTAACTACTCATACTGCTAAATGTAAAAAATAATAATAATTTCAAAATGAATTATGTTAGGGACATAAAACAAGCCCTTAAATTATGTATCATACTAGACATCTTATAAGAACTCTAATTGGAGGTAATTGAAGAAGCCCCCACAGAACTGAAAAAAAATAAGAATTTAAATAAATCAAAATTCTGAACCCTAACTGAATTCAAGTATACACTATGGTATACACTTTTTTTATTAATAATTTTTGTTTTGTATTTTATATAACGTGAAGCATACAAATTAGATTAATAAAACAACCAGGTTAAATATAATTACATTGTTATGTATATATTTTGTGTGTAAAATGGGTATAATATTCATTTCATTCATTGCTGTTCTGATTGTTCTCATCACCTATTAATATCTCATTTAACTTATATGCACTTAAATGTTATGACAAGACCACTGTAGCATTCATTCAATATAGTTACATTTGTTTCTTGAATAAATTGAGTATTTCAAGAAATAAAATTCATTAATACTTTAAAAAAAATACAGCTAAACTTAGGCATTGCAGCCTCTAGCAGACCTTCTTGTCTGTGTACTTAGCAGTAGCCACTGCTGTGAAAGTGTCATGGAAAGGTTCCAGTAAGGACAGCCTCCTGGGCAGATCCATTACTACACTCCGGAAACCTAATAGGGGTGGAGAGAAGCTGGTCTGCTAGAGAATGAAATGCTTGGGTAATTTTTAAAAGCTTTATTGAAGATTTTTCTTCAAGTATAGATATTATTGATGATCATCTATTAAACAAACAATTGAAACATGTACTTCTGTTAAAAATAAGTGGCTTAGTCTTGTTTAGTCATTTTGGTAATCTTTAAAGAGCCAACTTAGGGCTCCATTCTGTGGCTTGGTTTTGGTGATTTACAGTAAACAATAACATCACACATCAAAACCAACAGTAGGAGAAATGCCCACTACTATCAAAAGTCCAAATATTGCAACCAATTAGTTACTGCTCCATAGATATTTTTCAAAAGCCCATCACTTTTTATCCAACCAAGAGATACATGTTAACTCACAAGTGGTCGTAAGCCCTCAGATTGTGAAAAAATCCTTTGTATACTATCACCCACCCATTGAGGCACAAAAATGCTGGAAGCATACAAGAGTCAAATCTGATGCTATTATCAACCTAATACAGCTACTGTGTTAAATATGAGACTTGAATCTTCATATCCAACACAACTAAGGGGTTAATACTGCCACCCCCATGAGCCCCCTCAACACCTAATATACAGTATTATATGAGCCTGGGGATCCAAAGGATCCCCCCCCCCCAATACTATTATCTACCACAAGCCTGGGGATCCTCAGGTTCCCCTAATACCCGGGGATATCCCCTACATGCACAACATGAGCCAGCGGAACCCCGGAAATTTCCCCTTCACACTCATGACCCTGGGGACCCCTCATCTAACTATAACAATGAGGATCCCTATCAACCTCCATGGCACCTAAAGTTTTCCCCTATACCACGGGGGTCTTCATAGACCCTCATGATATATCCTAGTATGATTATAGTGGTCCATATAGACCCCATGGCACCTACAGTTAACCCTTTAACGGACCCAATTATCATCTAATACTTAACCCCCACCATGGGGGTACCTAATGGCCATCTGTGACACCTATAATTAACCCAAGGACCTCTGTGGCATTGTGGTTAATTATAGATGTCACAGGGGTCCTTTAAGGACCTGTGGCTAAGGGGTTTAACTTTAGATACAAGGGGGTCTATAGAGACCCCCATGGATATATATTATATATTCCATGATATAGGGGTTAATTATAGGTGCCATGGAGTTTATAAGGACCCCTTTGGTTATAGTTAGTTAGTTAGATTGGGGATACCACAGGTCATAGGGGTAATGAGTAATGGGCAGACGGATCCTAAACCCACTGCATAATTTGTATTATTATTTAACCCCTTTCCTATCATGGTAAGGGGTTTATATAGATAGATACAGGAAAGGGAGAATTGTATGGCTTGTTTAGTGTGTTGACATAGTGGCTACCATTCTGCAGCAATGATATGGAGACTACCAAGCTACAGACTCTCGTGTAAGCAGGCTGCGTGCACACGTTCGGGCTAGAGAGCAACAGGAAAACAGTCCTTGGTGCGTTTCACCTACATTGAGGGGATTTTTTTTTGAGAGGAGCGATATTATGGCTGCTACTGCTACTTGCCAGTGCCCTTAGTTCAAATTCTATTGGGCATCTTTAGACTCCCCCCCCCCCCCCCCCCCCCCCCGCCCCAGTGGAAGTCTTAACAAGGTTGCTGCAGTTTACAAAGCTGTAAGGCTCCATACTTCTTTGCTTCAAGTACAGGTCGGGTAAGAAGGGCAGAAAACAATTCGTACCTGTCTGAATTAATTGTAATTTCATGGTTTTACACTATATACTACTAATTGTTCTTTCAAGAAATGTTTGTAATGTTTAAACCATAATCCTTTATATGCATGACAGAAAAGTTTGGACTAGATTGGCCTTTTAACACAAAGATACATTTAATTACTAGATGTTAACATAATAATTTCATGACTCTATTTCAACATAGTAACTTTTGAAATATATGAAAAGATTTCCTAGTTCATTATCTACACTTTAGCTAAACATTGAATGTAATGCCATTTGGATATATAAGGTTTTAATGTAGTTTATCTATTCAATTGAAATAATGAACTTGAAAAAGATGTAATTGACAGATACAACAGGCAGGTAGATGTGCTGAAAATTTGTATTATAACATCACCATTATAAAATTGTTCAAGCTCAGTCAAACATTGTGGTGGCCATGTAAACCAGAAATTATATTTTTGGGAGTTATTTAAGCTAAAAAAGGATTGCTGTTCACAAGAAAGGACCCCTAGGCAGCTGACAATTTGGCCTAATGGGTAATCCAGCCATGGATTTAGGTCAGGGATCTGAATATGCTACTTATGGATATTCTTTTTCCTGCCCTTCAGCCATTGCTTATGGCCACCAGAACCCACAGAAACCTGCAAGCACTTGACCCACGACATCTTTCCAATGTGCTACAAACCCTTCTCATCCCTGAAATTCCACCCTTGACACTCTTGCCCCCATTGCCACAGGCGGACACCCTCGTGCTCATCCACAACCATGGCACACTATGCAAGCACGCTACATAAAGAGGTTCTCCCGTTATGGATGAAATCTCGGATGTCTGCAGACTTTCTCCATTATACGTTTATTTCGTGCTCCTACTTCTCAGTCTTCAATCTTTCCAAACAGCTCTACTTCTCATTGCTAATATCAAATTTGTCCTCCAAGCCTAAATGTTTGTTAGCGACATTCAATACTCTCCTCTGCACACACCCATCTCCTGCCCCTTCCTGTCTCACAGCTGAAGTCTTTTCAAACAGCTTTAAAGATAAAATTGAAAATCCAAAACAAATTATCTTCTCTATGTGGCCGTAACACACCCTCCTCTCAATGGACTGACACCCAGCCTTTACCCTTCCCCAATCTCACATCCATTATGGACTCCTTTCATCCCATAACTGAGAATGAAGTCTCTAGTCTACTATCAACTTACAACTTGTCCATATGATCCAACTAACCGGCAAGTTTCAATAGCATTTAAAACATGCCAGAATTACACCCATTCTTAAGAAACCCTGCATCTAACTATAACCCTTTATCTCTACTTCCCCTGCCTTCAAAACTGCTTTAGCAACTTGTAATGGATCTACTGGCACCCCGACCGTGTACCTCCGTTGATAGACGCGTCCTAGTTTGCGCCGAGGCCTACAAGCACCGCACCGGACACCACAACCACCACAGACTCCACAACCGCCGTAGTTTACCTGGAGCCGCGCCATCTTCCTTCCACCCTGTATGAATCTCCAGCATCCAGGATCGTGTGGGGAAGACCTCTCCTCCAAGGAGAGTACATCAGGAACAAGCGTTCAGTAGTTACAGCTCAAGGGAGTATGCAAAAGCATAGCAATCCCCAGTATGATATAGCAATCCCCTCTAAGAACGAGATGAGACTACGTTTTGAAGGGTCAAGTAGAACTATTCTTTAATGACAGGGGATCTCCTTTTATGCAATGGTGCCCTCTGAAGGGCTACACCCACATAATTATCACAGCCAATTAGATACATGGTTCAACCCCCACGTTTCCTCCCCTCAGATAACAGGTAACACAATTAAAACAGACACAATTTTAACCACATTCTGGATGTACCCCAAAAACAGGGGGTACACCTTTAAGTCCAGCACCGTTCAATATCTCTCACCCAGGGGAACACCATATTAAAAAATGGCATGAATCAGACCAGGGGTTCAAAAGTTAGTAAAAGTATGTTTTTCACATAACACACAGACATTTCACATATCCCCCACACAATACACATATAGGACAATAGGTGTGGTCACCCCTCCCTGAGGCAACTTGATATAATCAGACAATGATTAAATCAGCCTTCTTTGTTCTTATCTGAGAATGAAAACACTCCACACAATCGACTCCCTTATCTGTAACAGGATTATCTCTCCTGCCAAGGTCTGCACTAGCCTGGGGCCAATATTCTGCAGAGCACAAACCAACACACATACAGTATATTACTAGGATCATATTTTAACCAAGAATTAAATAACCATAAACAGGGTAAAACAGTGATGGGTTCCGTTACAGCTGGGATCTGAGCGCACAAAACTACCGAATAGCGCTCAGATCATCTTCACACAGTTCAATTGCCATGTAGCTAAAGTCTTTCCCATAGTCTTTCATTATATGAATGGGCTCCATGGCATAGCTATCTGTGGTATCATGGTTCACACAGGGCAAGTACCGAATGACCCCCCTGTATGTAAAGGGCCAGAATGAGTGACATACACTCTGGTAAGGCCGAATACTGTGTTTGAAGGGCAATATGTACCAGGGCCATAGTCGCAGGGCAGGAGGCTGGCAAACAGTCCTCTCCAAGACAAAGTGGCGAAGGGCACTTCGTCACACAACTCATCTACAATTGCCTTACCAAATGTATTTCGTACAACTCCCTTCTTGACCCCTTCCAATCTGGCTTCTGACCCCAACATTCCACAGAGACAGCTCTTACAAAAGTCATCAATGACTTGCTCACCGCCAAGTCACAGGGTCACTTCTCTATTCTATTCTCTCTGCTGACTTTGACACAGTTGACCATCCTCTTCTAATCCAAATTCTCCCCTTTCTTTGTATCTGTGACACAGCTCTCTTATGGTTCACATCATACCGAAAAGATTGAACATTTAACGTCTCCTTCTCTGGCACCTCTTCTTCGCCTTGCCCTCTGATTGTTGCCGTACCCCAAGGTTCAGTCCTAGGCCCCCTCCTCTTCTTCATCTACACATTCGACCTTGGTACCCTAATAAAATCTTCAGTATCATCTATATGCTGATGACACTCAAATCTACCTCTCAGCGCCGGATCTCTCCCCTCTTTATTCTAGCATGAGTGCGGCCAATCTCTTGGATATCCGCCCATCAACTCAAACGCAACATGCCACCCTTTAATATCTATGAGTGTTGGCAATGCTATCATCATTCCCATCTCACAGGCCTAATGTCTTGGGGTTCTACTGGATTATGCCCTCTCTTTCATTCCTTACATACAATCAATCAATCACAAAATTGTGTCATTTTCACATAAAAAAGCTCAAAAATATGTCACTTCCTTACACAAAACACAACTTAAATTCTAATCCATTCTCTCATCGTATCTCGCCTCAGCTACTGCAACTCACTCCTTACTGTCCTCACCATCATCCATCTGTCCCCACCCCAATCCATAATGAATGCCTCAGTTGGACTTATCGACCATACTCAAAGATCAGTGTCTACAGCACCTCTCTGTCAGTCCCACCATTGGCTTCCCATATCCTCCGGAATAAAATTTCAAATCATGACCCTAACATATAAAGCCCTCAAAAACAGTGCACTCCTTTATATCTATTATATCTATGCTCTTCTATGCTCAAAATACTCCCCCAACTGCCCTCTTCCCTCTGCTAATGACCTTCTTCTTTCCTCCTCTCTTATCACCTACTCTCACTTCCACCTTCAGGGCTTTTCTCCTACTGCCCCTCCTTGCTTCGGACCACTAGACCAGGGGTCTCCAAAATCGGTCCTGGAGGGCCGCACCCAGGCCTAGATTAGAGAATTTCCTTTCTGTGCACAGGTTAGTCAATCGGGATGACTGAAGAAGCAATAGTCTCACCTGCTTGCAGCAAGGATATCCACAAATCCAGGCCTGGGTGCGGCCCTCTAGGACCAGTTTGGAGACCCCTGCACTAAACTATCATCCTGCCTCAAAACCTCCAAAAACTCACTAAATTGCATATTTTTAAAGACATTTATCACCTCAGCATTAATATGCACAACACATCTATGACCCACCTGTATTACAACCAAACCCTTTTGATTGTAAGTTTACAAGTTTTCAATCTTGTAAGGTGCTTTGGGGAAAGTTCATAAATGTTTCTAAGCTCAAAGACATTGCCGTCCATTATTTTGCAATGTGTTAAAATAGTCTCTGTCATATAGTCCTGAAGTTCCTTTTGAGTTGCCATTGGCCTCACTACTCAGTTTACTTCTTGCTTGGTCATCCAGTTTAGAGGGACAGCCTAGGCAGCATATTTGAAGTTCCATTACTTAATGATGGTCTTGACTGTGCCCAGTGGGATACTGAAGCATTTAAAATCGATGTATGCCCCACTCCTTTCCACAATACTCTAGATGAATAATCCGAGTATTACAATATAAAGTGATCAGGTATTGAAGTATTGCTTCTGACTTGATAAAGAGAGGTGTGCCTCTCGAAAGCTTTTCACTCTAACTGAAATGATTGTCCAATAAAGAAGTTATCACTATATACTGCAATACTCTGATTATTCATTTAGAATGCTGGACATTCAAGCTCAATGATTTGAATGCAGATATCTTTCTAGTCTTTCTATTCTATTTACCTAAAAAGCTTAATACAATTGCATTATAGTTGTATATGTATCCTAGTCATGCTTGAATTAATTTACTTTGTACTACCACATTCTCTGGACAGTTGTTCCAAGGTGGGAGGAGCTTATACTGTATCCTACTGTGAAGAAGGAGGGACCAGCAGACGTGCGCTATTAATTTACTTATCGGCATCCTCCATAACTCATGTAAATAAGGCCTCCATGCAAGAGATGGAAATACCTTGCAGTATGTTGTTATTTTAGTAAAAGATCATTTGTATTATATGGAATCAGACTATTTGCTTTCCCTCTGTCCCTGAGTTTCCACAATATAAAAGCTGATTTTATGTCCACTTAGTTTAAATCTCTCATGTATTCTATTGTATTGTCCTTATATTTACCATATAAATGTGAAGACTTTCCCCTTAATTTATAATGTCTGTTAATTTTAGCATTATGACTTTTTTGTGAAATAGATCACAATCTCAGTGGGCTTGAAAAGGCCAAGGAGGTCCATCATACCCTCAGATCTAATCAGGTTCTTCAACCCCTTGTATCTGGATAGAAGAAGAAGGTCAGGATATGAAATAGTAAAAAGACCTACCCCTCAACGAAACGACCACTTGGAGAAGCACCAACGTAAACATAGAACAGCAAAAAGCACTTTCTTCAATAGTGGGTGCACTGCTATTCTCTTATTAATAATTCCTTTGTAGCTGCAAGATATATTAGTGGGATGGTTGGATAATTGATTAAATATATTCATGGATTAATTAGTCTTGGTAGTTCATTTGTGTTTTTAGGTAAAATTGTGTAAGTGATTTATCTTGTCCCCTACAATACTAATCATAATAACTGAACAACACAAGTGTTGTGGATTCTGATTTATAGGTAGAGAAAATAATGAGTCCAAGAAAGCAGACAAGATAAAACATATAATAATTACAAACACTAGCATTACATGTCCAAAGCGGCAGTGTTTTCTCTTTTTTTTTTTTTATCAAATTACATTTAATGATTTATCCAAATCTTTAAAAAAATATATAAAAAGCAGGGCTTGAATAAGGAGAAGGCAAATAAACACTTGTCTTGTGATCAAAGCTGTAGGCAACAAAATAAAACAGACAATTGCTGTAGCGTATTATCTAAAAGGACCTGAAAATCACAGTTTTAAATGCATACATTTGAAAGCCTCGTAATTAAAAATGATAAAATGTTTTTACAAGAAACAAATGAAATAAAAAACTCTTTACATTTACTACAAACTTGCAAAAAATCCTTATCACAAATTAGGGGTTTGCTCCTGACAGCTAAGGGCACTAACAGAACCCTTGCAAGCTTGCAAACAATTTATTCAGTAATAGAACATAACAACAGACTGAAAAATAGGAGAATGCAAGAAATAAAGCAATAGACTTTACCTTTAAATGCTGTTATTTTCATCATGATATAAATATATGTTTAACATTACATTCAATGACTTACACAAAAAGATTCACCTACAATTACATTTTGTTACAATAATGCTTTTAAAGGGCTACTTTAAGTCAATCATTTTCACATTGCCAGAAACCAATGAGGATGCCAAGTTCATAGATGTGCAGACATTTTCAAAGAAAAGCTAAGTATAAACAGGAAGAAGGCCTTGCGATATATATATATGAATAATCAGAGTATTGCAGAATATAGTGATACATTTATTATTGGACAAACATATTCATAAATATATGACAAGCTTTCGAGAGCTTCCTCTCTTTTTCTCAACATTGATATTAAAGGATTAAAAAAAAAAAAGAATGTTCTGTTCAGTCAGCTGTGAAGAAGACTCCATGAGTGTAGATCAGAGAAAATAGACAGGGTCGTAAATATTTGCAGATCATAGGGAGTAAGGTACTATAAAACTGTGAGACAGAACAGAAAGAAAACAAATCATATCAGTAATATAGAAGGTTATAAGAAGTTAGGATAATGCGACAAAAAATATTCCATATTTACATAAAGTCCCGTATTTTTTGTATAAAAGTGTGCTATAATTTTTATTTCAAACATCTTTCGTTCTTGTGTGTTTTTAAAATGACCTCTGAGTATTTTAATTTTCAAATTCTGGATGGAGTGGTTATTTTGTGAAAAAGTGGTGTCCTACTGGCGTACAGTTCCTGTCTTCATTGTGATTTCTGATGGAGAGTCTGTGCAGATTCATCCTTAAATGTAGTTTCTGGCTGGTTTCTCCAATGTAGCATCCCCTCTCACATACAGTACATTGTATCATGTAGACTACATTGGATGATGTGCATGAGTATGACTTTCTGATGCTTAAGCTCTTGTTGTTATGCATGGCTGTGTCCTCTTTGCATATGTATCAACATAAGTATGATTAGTAAATACATCACTTAATTTATTTAGTATAATGTGCAATAAAATATACAATTATTATGTAGTGGGTGCTTCACATTTTGTTCCTTTTTAACTACTTATATTGGAAGTGGATTAAGACCTTAAATGCTTAGAAGCATTTAGCTGTTTTAATTGAAATCCAGTGCCTTAAATAGAACTAATGCAGATATAATCACTGTCAAGAAAAGAAAGAAGTGATATCCAAGCTATCCAATTATATTATATATCACATATAATAGTTGTGGATCTTACAATGTTGGTCACGCAATGTTAAATAATTGCTGGCCTCGCAAAGTGAGGCTCGCAAGTTGCTGGCCTCATGGTGAGCGAGTTGCTGGCCTCACGACGAGGCTCACTGCATTTTGCTGCAATGAGCGCCAAAGGCGCTTATTACAGCTCTCGCAATAGTGCCTTTTCAGGGTCCCTTTAAGGGTCCTCTGTCCCGTCAGATATGTAATTTTCCCCATTACGCTCCACCAATGGAGGATGGAATGAGATTGAAGACACCCATAGCCGAAGCCACTAACACTTAACCAAAGCCAGTAACACTTAACCTAAGCCAGTAACACTTAGCCGAAGCCCATAACACTAAGCCAAAGCCCTTAACTCGAAAGAGTGCCAAAAAAAGAAAAATAATGTACAAAATAAATTAAAAACCTCACACACAACTCAGGGGGACAGCCAGGGAGCCTGTGAGTGAGGTTGCAAGCTAATTTGAGCCCTAATTGCCAGTTTTCGGAGATATAAAATTGGCTAAGCAAGGAAAAAAATGGCAGCTGAAAAAACATAAATTTTCTCAAACAGGATAAAAATGAGGCTGAAGCCAGTAACACTTAGCCAAAGCCAGTAACACTTAGCCAAAGCCAGTAACACTTAACCCAAGCCAGTAACTCTTACCCCAAGCCAGTAACCCTTAACCCAATCCATTAACACTTAACCCAAGTCAGTAACACTTACCCCAAGCCAGTAACACTTACCCCAAGCCAGTAACACTTACCCCAAGCCAGTAACCCCTAACCCAAGCCAGTAACACTTAACCAAAGCCAGTAACACTTAGCTGAACAACGCCAGGCATGCACGACTTCACAATGAGCGCCGAAGGCACTCTGCACGTTGTGGTGGGTTGCACAACGTTGGTAATGAACGATCATTGCAGGGATTGCGATGAGCACCAAAGGCACTCTTCGCAAGGCCTGTAAACTACACTGGGGGAGAGGCTCGCGATGAGGGCCAAAGGTGATCATTGCAAAGCACCAAAGTAGACAGGGGAGAGGCTCGCGATGAGCGCCAAAGGTGCTCAGAGGGGGCAGAGCCTCGCATTGTGTGGCAAACAGCATAGCCAGCCTTAACATTTACTTGCTTTCATCTTTGACGGGCAAGTCGCTAGTATTATATAACACCGAAATGTCGCAATATAAGGATATTATATTCTGTAGGTTATAGATATATTACATCACTCTGTATATTTTATGTACAGTGCCTTGCAAAAGTATTTACCCCCTTGGCATTTTTTGTGTTTTGTTGCCTGGAATTGACATGGATTGTTTGAGGATTTACAGAACATGCCCTCAACTTTGAAGATGTTTTTTATTTTTATTGTGAAGCAAACAACAAATCGGAACAAAATAACAGAAAAAGTCAATGTGCATAACTATTCACCCCCCTAAAGTCAATACTTTGTAGAGCCAACTTTTGCAGCAATCACAGCTCCAAGTCACTTTGGATAAGTCTCTTTGAGCTTGCCACATCCTACCACTGGGATTTTTGCCTACTACTCCTTGCAAAACTGCTCCAGCTCCTTCAAGTTGGATGTTTTGCGCTTGTGAACAGCAATCTTTAAGTCTGACCACAGATTTTCTATTGGATTAAGGTCTGGGCTTTGACTAGGCCATTTCAACACATTTACATGTTTCTCCTTAAACCACTCAAGTGTTGCTTTAGAGGTGTGTTTGGGTCATTGTCCTGCTGGAAGGTGAACCTCCGTCCTAGCCTCAAATCACACACAGAGTGGTACAGGTTTTGCTCAAGAATATCCCTGTATTTAGCACCATCCATCTATTCCTCAACTCTGACCAGTTTCCCAGTCCCAGCTGCTGAAAAACATCCCCACAGCATGATGCTGCCACCACCATGTTTCAATGGGATGGGATTGTGTTCTTTGGGTGATGTGATGTGTTGGGTTTGTGCCAAACATAGTGTTTTCTTTTATGGGGGGAAAAGTTAAATTTTAGTCTCATCAGACCAGAGCACCTTCCTCCATACATTTTGGGAGTCTCCCACATGCCCTTTCGCAAACTCAAAATGTGCCATTTTGTTTTTTGCTGAAAGTAATAGCTTTCTTATGGCCACTCTGCCATAAAGCCCAACTCTATGGAGCGTACGGCTTATTGTCGTCCTATGTACAGATACTCCAGTCTCTGCTGTGGAACTCTGCAGCTCCTCCAGGGTTACCTTAGGTCTCTGTGCTGCCTCTCTGATTAATGCCCTCCTTGCCCGGTCCGTGAGTTTTGGTGGGATGCAGTCTCTTGGCAGGTTTGCTGTTGGGCCATGTTCTTTCCATTTGGTTATGATAGATTTGATGATGCTCCTGGGGATCATCAAGGATTTGGATATTTTTGTATAACCTAACCCTGACTTGAACTTCTCAACAACATTGTACCTTACTTGTTTGGAGAGTTCCTTGGTCTTCATGGCAGTGTTTGGTTAGTGGTGCCTCTTGCTTAGGTGTTGCAGCCTCTGGGGCCTTTGAAAAAAAGGTGTGTATATGTAATGACAGATCATGTGACACTAAAATTGCACACCGGTGTACATCATTTCACTAATTATGTGACTTCTGAAGGTAATTGGTTGCACCAGAGCTTTTTATGGGCTTCATAACAAAGGGGGTGAATACATACGCACATGCCAATTTTCTGTTTTCTATTTCTAAAAAATAGTTTTCTGTATATATTTTTCTCATTTCACTTCACCAACTTAGACTATTGTGTTCTGATCCATCACATAAAATTCAGATTAACAAAACATTGAATTTAAGGCTGTAATGTAACAAAATATGTAAAAAGTCAAGGGAGGTGAATACTTTTGCAAGGCACTGTATATCAAAGGCACATATAGTCTAAAATTGGTTCTTCAGAATGTGTAAGCCTGGCTGCTTTATTTTTTTATTTTTGTTCCAGAAAGAAGACACTCCTCCTCATGAGACAGCAACCATGAAGAATACAGAATTTGATATGCTATACAAGATTGAAGATGTTCCACCGTGGTATCTTTGCATTTTCCTTGGATTACAGGTATATTGAGTTTGAAAATAAGGTAGAATGATGACATTATCTACCCTAGATTATATTCACTAAAGTGGGACCTCTTCTATAAAATTTCATGGCACCTATTCAATAAATTAAAAATGTCAGGTGGTTGGCATAATTAATTAAATATGTGTATATTAACAATACATCTTTGCCTCTAAAATTCATTTTCCTAAAAAGTCTCAGTTGAAATCTTATCTTCAGTCTTCACTGTAACTGTAATTTAATTTAGCCATTATCGTCATTTGCTGCAGTTTTCAGATTTGCCTCTGGCATTGCCTTTAGTTTCATTATTCTAGACCACACTTAAGAACTTTCTATTAACTTGCATTAGTAACCTAAGACGTCTAGTCAACCGACATTGCCATTTCCCTGACAGAGCAATGGAACTGCACTATTCAGTATGTACAGTCTGTTGTTAGTGATTCTGGCAGTCATTGGGGTTTTAACCCTTTTTTTCTTTAAAATGGAAGTACACTGTATAAGACAATATATATTTATCCTTTTTTTTTGTTAATTATATATCAAAAGAACATTAAACAGTTTTGCAAGCGAGACCTCATTCTGTTTTAAAAAAATGCAGACATTTGTGTGACAAACATAGTTGGCATTAAGTAAACTTAATTATAAGTGATGATGTCACATACCTGGCTGGGCATTATCCAAAGCCATGCTGTTTGTTTTTCTGCTCATATTTCTAAAGATTTGAAACAGCAACATGAGCACATGTATCTTTGATGATTTATAAATGCAAATTATAGCCAATATTTCAACTAAAATAGTGTTAGCTTTATTTTAACTTGATCTGTTCAACTTGTAAAAGAAGCTTTAAAAAAAAAAAAAAAAAGATGTCTCCAGTGCCGAATCTACCTTTTTGGACCCCTGGGCAGTGAAATGGATGAGCCCTTGCACGCACCCATTTTCCCTTTTATGTGCGTGTATATCCCTCTCTTGCTATGTGAGCAAATCACAGACATTTCTCCATAACCATAATCCATTTTTACAGAATAGCTACTCATACACAGACAAAGGAATAACTTAACAATTAACACATAAACACATATTCAGACAAGGTCTCCTACACACATATATGGGACATAAGCCAGGGACCATTATAATATAAATATTGAACCTCAATTGTCAATGATTATATAAATGTATACATATTCAGCTAGGTTCACCTATAATCATATGAATGTATATATAGTATGCCATGTTTACCCATAGTTATAAACACATACATATTTAATCAAGGTCATCTATAATCATAATTCCTCCAGGGTCCCCTATTTTTATTTTCTAAATATATATTCAACCAGGGTTCCCTAAAATCAAATACATTTACATACATTGACCCAGGGTCAGCCATAATTATAATATAAACGCATATATATTTAACCAACTTCACCTATAAGCATACAAATGTATGTATATTGAGATAGGATCAACTATAATTAAACTAATGTACACATTCAGCAAGGCCACCTATAATTAGCATAACAATATATAAATGTACATATAAATACATAAATAAATATTAACCCAAGAATACCTATAATCATATAAATAGCCATTCAGACAGAATACCTATAATCAAGAATAAAAACTATTGAGGAGCTACATTCTACCAATATTTTCCTACAAAAAAACATTTTACTTATGCTGCCTCTGTTCAGTTTCTTTCTCTACACCGATGAAGTTGAGGAAGAGAACAGTGAGCACTCTAGTGGCCAGTCAGTGAACTGCAGCATTTCATTTTTAGGCCCCCTCAAAAAAAAGTATTTTTAGGGTTTTTTAAGCTTAAAAAAAATGGGCACCCCTCACAGGGAAGCACCCATAGGCAGTTGCCTAGCCATTGATGTCTCACCATGATGCAATATGAGAGTTTATATTAGTTTATTATTTTGTTTTCCCCACATTCCTTTTCTCTCTCAATGCAAGTTGACATTATGCACAGCTGTGACCTAAGGTCTTCACAAAACATTTGTATAACAAAAATATCCTTTTAGGTTTACTATACACCTTCCTATTACTTTATTTTTCCAACTATAAAGTGACAGCTACTAAAGGGAAGTACACTACATTTTAACAGAAGTAAAACAATAGATTTTAAATGTATCAAGAATTGTAACATCTTGAAAGAAACAGTAGCCCCTTTATCATAGCTACTCTTATCTACATATATCTATCTATATATTAAGAAATATTTTGAGCTACACATGCATATTCCAATAAATATAGATTGCAAGTGTCTTTACCATAAAGCAAACAATTTAACAGGTACCTTTAAAGGGTCACTGTGGTTATATTTATAAAATGTGCTATTTTGAACAACTACACTATAAATAATATAATATATAATATGTAATATAAAACACAGCCTGTAACATATTACCTTTTTAATTAATTCATGCTGCTGTGGGATCAGCCATTGTGGTTTCTGATATTTAACTTCCTGAAGTAGGAGGAAAATTTGGTTAATGTTCTGTCTATATAATGGGAATATAAAATATAGGTGCTAGTAGCAGGAATTTAAAGCTAATTAGTTTACAAGGGCAAACCCTCTTGAGGAAGTAGCTGAATGAATCAGCTGACAAAAGAAAATGGATGCCTGTAGTAAACAGTAGTTTGGTATAAAAGTAAAAAATAAATTTTATTTTATTTTTATTATTATTTTTAAATTCAGTAAATTTTGCCCATTATGAAGTTTAGTTATTAGAAAAAGGTTGACCAAAGTGGCACTTTAACATCCGCATTAGTACTATGACAATGTTTGCATCTCTAACATGATATGAATTGTCTTTGTACTACAAAAAATACTTATGCCTCCATGCAGAAAATATAATTAAACTGTTATCAGTCATTTTAGTGATGGAAATAGAGACGGCTCATTATGCAAAATTCTGCTGACCTTGCACTTCTTGATTCTAATTTTTTTGCTTCTAGTTTAATAATGTATGATTGTAGTTTGGGTATTTAATTACAATATAGTTCAATTAAGAAAGTCATTTTAGGTCAGTGTAAGCTTTTTTGCTTGTAACAAACTAAATTAGAAAATAGCATACACAGTTGTCTTGATGGAAAAAAGGTTCAAAGGTTTATTTATCAAACTGGGATAATCCTGGGGAATAGTAAGTGGCGGTATTGAACACCACCTTTTTAAACCCCATTTTGATAAATATGCTCAGAGATGCTAATGGCTTATTTTACCTGACAGTAGTGTTTAGACCCACGAGGCCTAGGGCAGCACATTTTCAGGGGGCAACAGAGCGGAAAAGAGCTCTGTAAGAGGATGATCTGGAGAGAGAATGTGTGAGTTAGGTGAGTGATTGAAACAGTACTGCAGATGGGCTAGGAAAAGTGAGAGTGCTGCATGTGGGGGGACTACTGGGTGTTAGCGACCTAGTGAGACAATGAGAGTGATGAATGTGGGCGATCAATGGGAGCAAGAAAACTTACTTCCCTTCAAAAATTGCTGCCCTGGGTCTCAGCAGAGCATGTGTAAACACGCTTATGTTTGGGGGACAATGTTTTTTCCTGTGATCCCCACAATCTACCTATAACTATGGGGTTCCAAGCCTCCATGGCAACTAATAGTTAACTCCTTAAAGGATCTTTGTGGCAGCTAAAAATCAACTGCTACCACAGGGGTCCCTAAAGAATCCCCATAGCAGTTTACCCCTATGCCTATGTCATGGAGGTCCTGCAAGGACCTCCATGGCATCTACCATTCAATGCCATGGATGTCCATGGCACCTAAAGTTAACCCCAAGACAAGTAGGTCTTGTAAGGACCTCCATGGCATCTATAATTAACCCCTAAACCATGTAGGCCCCTATACCTAAAAATAATAAAATCATGTAGTTTAGTGAATCTCCTGTTCAGAGACTATGTAGAAGAGTGAGATCCAAAAGTATATCCACTGCCCAGCCATATGTGGAACTAGGGGAATATATTGGTCTGTATATGTCAGACTTGTTAAAGAATCACGGAGGTCACCTTATGTGCTCAGATAGAAAATGGAAAAGTATGTGGCACAAATGATTTCCTTTTTAAAATTGCTGCTAAAGTAACGGAGTTATCTGTGTTTGAATAAGTGATTTTAGGCTTTTAACCTGTTATTGTTTGTTCAAAAAATATAATGAGTCAGTAGTACTAATTAGAAATAGTTGTGTAGATTGTGGAAGGTACTGTTTTTTCCCCCAATATTAGCGCTGTTACTTCTTTTTTTTTCCCATTCATTGCAAAGCATGTAGACAGATAGCCATTGGTTAAGATCTTGGCACACACTCAGGACTGGGCTGAAGTTCTTCTACAACTATCTAGTTATTGGTCTGATAAGCACATCAATTCATCATCAGTTGAAGTCATCAAATTCAGTGGTCATTTCCTGAAAAGCCATCTTATAGCTCAGAACTCAAGAAAGTCCATTACAAAAGGCATCTATAAGCACTTTATTATTTTATCCAGTATCAACTACATGCCCATGTTTCCTTCTTATCGTTTCATGTATGTGTCCACAATATCGCTTTCATACAATAAGTCAGTCTATTGCACATTAGCAAAATAGCATCTGTTTAAATTACGGGCATAAAGGGATTTCCAGGTAAATTGCATAAACAAAACAACATTCAGAGGTGTTCAATCATGTAAGTGGGACCAGACTGATATACTACAGGATATTTATCTGTGTAAAGGACACAAGTGAGCTAAAAGAGGGTGCTCCCAGAGTGGGTTATCATGTCCATAGAACTAACTTATTAAGGTTAGTTCGTTCTCTGACTGATCGTCTGATTTAATTGTTTCATTTTTTTAACTTGTAATGTTCTGATAACATCTCCTCAAACTTTTTTAATACACCTGGCCCAATGTTTTCTTATGGCTGCTTGAAGTAACTTTGACTTTGTTTTGTGACTCTGCTGCCCAGATTTTCCTATCTGTCAATCTTTATGTAACTCTATCTGCCTTGACCTCGGCTTTTAACAAGTGCTCCATACTCATTATTGGCAAGGCTCCCAGGTCCATGGTCAATTTAACATTCCTAATGTTCATTGTTTTTCCCATAAACTGTGTCAGTTCTCGGATACTAGACTCAAAGCCTTTGACCTCTACATCTACCTTTCCCCCATGGGGATTAGAGCTGCACTGTTCAGCTGCTTGACCCCAGCACTATATATATATATATTCCAGCTAGTTGTTCTTCCCTGTCTCAGTGTAGCAAAGAAGCAGGTCTTCATCTAGCAGCTAAATTAACAGACACAATATGTAGTAACACAATGATATCTATCGGCTGGAGACTTATATTAGAGGTTTCCCTTGGCAGCAAGCTTTTGCTGTTGAGGTGACCTAACAATGATTGCTTATTCTCCTAAGTAGTCTAATTGCTCTTAAAACCCTTTAAATATCCTTCCTCATAATGACCTTATCAGAATATAGAACACACACTCAGTTGGAGGCTAATACACTAATCTTTGAAAATGAATTATAATATTTGATATTGCTATTATACATGATTAAATAGGAATTTTACTAATGATCAATGAATAATTAAAACCACTGTCTCTTCTTGCTGGAGCATTACAGTGGGCGTTTAAATACAATAGGACAGATGTGGTTAGTTCTGTTTCCTTGAACATTGTCTGTGAATATAAATAAATATACTGTTGTATTCCTTCTGTACAAACAATATAATGTACAAGAGTCTATTCTTGATATATTTTACTATCATCAAAAGAAAAACATTGACTGAGCGTGAAGGAGACATGAGATGATGAAATGACAACATACATGAATTGTGAAAGCTGCTGTCAGGCAAATTTGGTAGGGAATATAGATGGCCCTTTAAATAGTCCACTTCATTGCACTAGGATGCAATAATAAAGCATCCAGTGGAATAGACCAAAGAGGTGAAATAGTCTGGTGACTGTAAGCAAATGGTAAATTTAGCTCTTTATCTACAGTATGTTATGTATTTTTAACATTCTGAGGTGCTTAGAAAAAATAAAATGAAATAAATTTGCAATATTGGGGTCAGGAAATTAAATTAATACTATATGGTGGAATAAATATGTACATGTTTGCAAAATCTTAGGCATGGAAAAAATCACAAAGCTAATTTTAATAACATGTTGGTGACTCTGCTGGACCCTGGAATTATCCATGATACTTTGGTGAAGGCTGCCTGTGTGAGAGGGACATTTCCATCTACGTAGGAGTGGGGTTTATAGTTATAATGCAGGCTGTCTGCTAGTGAGCATGTATAGGGGAAGAGGTACTAAATACCCCATGAGTCTTGCTCTTCCACACAGTGTCCCGAAGATAAAAGTATGCCCTCAGGTCAAACTAAATGGACATTTTCTGTGCAAAAAAGACTAGGGTATAAATAGTATTTTTTGGCAGGTAACCCATCAAGTCTATGGACCCAAGGCCTCAGAGGTTAGTTAGCAGTTAATGGCAATGATCTTTCATTAACAAAATATTTGAATCTCTGTGGGTAGATCATTAAGGCTGTTGGACAGCTTAAAATGAAACTTCAATATTTACTGTAGGAAAATGTACATCACATATAATAGTTGTCAAACTGCGATTTGTCATCACGCTTGCGCGCTTCGCGATGCAAGGTGCGGAACTGGCTGCAAAGAGGGCCAAAGGCGCTCTTTGCAGCCAGCGGCGCCGTCAAACATGCAATCCTTGCGAAGCGAGGCAAAACAGCCCCTAAGCACACTCTAACTTTGGAGTGCGTAACTCTAAAAACCCAGCAAAAAACAAAACAAATGTATACAAAATTACAACACACTCACACACAGCACGGGGGGAGTCACAGGAAGCCTGAGAGTGAGGTTGCAAGCGAATTGCACCGATATTTGGCGTTTTTCACCACACGAAAATTGGCTAAGCGAGAAAAAAAATGGTGGACGAAAAACGCCCAAAATCGAAAACCCAGTGGCATGCGGTACTTTGAATATAAAACACAAAGGAGAAATACACAGGGAAGGGACAGGGGGGAGATGGTGGAAAGCGACACATGGTATTCACAAGCACAAAACTGCCAGGTTAACGAACCCTGCAATGAGTGGCCCGTACAGTAGGCGTCAGGAAAGGATAAAGTATTTGTAATTACCTATAGCTTTGAATGATACCATATGTGAACCCTTTCCTGTGTCACTTTTATGTGTGATTGTGATATCTGAAAAGCATTTGCTTGGTTAGTTTTCTTATGTAGTATTGTTCTTAAATTGCAAAACCTTTTTTTTTTTTGCAGCACTATTTGACTTGCTTTAGCGGTACCATTGCGATCCCATTCCTTCTCGCAAACGCATTGTGTGTTGGAAATGATCAAACTACCGTGAGCCAGTTAATTGGGACAATATTCACTTGTGTGGGAATCACTACATTTATCCAAACGACATTTGGTGTCAGGTATGTTTCATTTTCATTCACTGCATAATTTGGCTTCTGCGGTGCTTAGTTTTGGGAGTGAATTGCAAGAGATTCCACCCACAGGCTGCCATTTCAGCCTCTTTTATATTGTCAGTGTGAGCCTGATTGCTGCAGAGCTAAAATTCTCAAAACGTAACTTATGTTATATAAATAAAAACTGACTGTACAAAAACTTTCTATAACTGTGCATCGTAAAGGATCACTCTATAATGTTGTTTTTTTAAGCATACTGCCTGTGTAGGTTATAAAATAAACAATGAGCATATTATTTAAAAAAAAAAAATACTTAAACTTACTTTTTTTTAAAAATATTTTATTTGTTCTCCCTGGGACTTTATTAACAGCTCTGATCTAGCACTACATGTCCTCCATTGCTACTAAGTCACTCTAGGAGGATTTTATTTAAAGTAGGGGTGTGTGCATGGCTGTGCACAAAGCTGTTTCTGGGCTCACTTACAGAGCCTGGGGGAAAAGTGGGCACCAACACCCCCATAATTCATAGAATCTTTATAGAATGACACATTTACAATGGAGTAATGTTGTGCTTGATCAGAGCTACAAATAGAGTCACATAGATTAAAAATAAGTAATTTTAAGTTTTTTTTATAACATGTTCAATTCTTTTTTTTATATATTCTGCCAACACTGGCAGTATGGCTTTTACAAACACTTTCATACAGTAGTCATTTAAAAGAGGTCAGAAAACTCATGTTTTGGTTGCAAGGGCCTAGACTTATTTTCATACAAGGCAGGAAAACTACAGATGAAAAGAAAAGGGCAACTGTATCATATATTTAAAATATTCTCTTTTGAAGAACAACACTTGAAATAGTCAAAATGTTTTTAGAATTTTGAAAAAATGGTGCAGCCTCTAATTTACTGTCTTTTATATGTAATTATGCTGCAATGGAATCTACCATTTTGGTTTATGCTGATGAAATTCCTGAAGTGGGAGAGTTTGAATACATAAGTCGTGTGTATCTGCATAATAGTAACATGACAGCTAAAAGTGCCAGAGCTATAAGAACACACCCTCCTGTTAAAATGGTAAAAAGGATCAGGTCACAGAAAGAAAATGGAACCACTCAGTAAAGAATAATTGCATATAAAAGCTAAAAAAATATTTTTGCTCATTACATAAGTATACTATTCCAAAAGACCATATGAAAAACAGCTTGGTTACCATTTTACCTTTATTTCTCCTAGCACCTATTTTATAGGAGTTAATTTGAGATATGTCAATTTTTATCTTCATTATTAAGGCCTTCACTAAGTGAGTTTGTGAGTTCAAAGCTATCTTCACAAAAACACCTTTCAACTTAAGTACGAAAGTTAAATCTGGAGATCTCTTTTAGTATCTCTTCAGTTCAATGTTATGATATGAGGCAAATTAACTAAGGTCTGATGTTTCCAAGGGATTCCCAAGTTTCATACCTTAGTACACATGGGCCCCTGTCTATTTCTCTCATATCATGTTACATTACATTAAAAAAATCAAAGTTAGTAAATAGGTTAACAGGTTAATATAGAACAACATTAATAGTAGCAACTCAGTTGAATCCCTCGGTGCAGCCTGTGATTGGTGGTATCCTGTAGCTATGTTTGCAGAACATATCATTTTGAAATGTGTTTTGAAGGTCAGTGGAGCACAGCCAAGTAGTAATAAAATTATTATTTATTGAAATTTGTATAAGATGTTAACACAATGCATCTATAAAGAATAATGTATTCATCTGCTTGACTTTGCAGCATTTTTTTGCACTGATCTTCTTAATACACTTCATAGGCTATGGATCGATTCTGCTGCCATTACTATCCACTCATTATCAAGTTAGACTGACATATAATTTGAAACCAGTAAATTGAATAGCCTCATAAGAACCCATGTGAGTGAAACTCCTCTAGGCGGATGCCTAATTCTACTATTGGTCCATCATGCTAGGGCACAGAAATTCAAGCTAAATTTCCAAACGAGCTGCCCCTTCACCATGTACTTTTAGTGTTGTAAGTGCTCGAATATCTATTATTGCTTCTTGAATCATTACAGCATGGTGTCTACATGAGCTCACAACACTTTCAGGATACACTATCAATGTATTGTAGCTGACACATGTGCCCAACATTAAAATAACTGGTGCATTGTATTGTTACAGTGATAATGGAGCCAAAGAGGAGCTGGTAGGTTAAAAGACAAGATTGGAGTAGAGTGTAGCAGGACAGATGAAGGGAGAAGTAAGGTGGAGAACTAGAAGAGCTAGTAGAGTGTTGAGAAGGAGATGATGGTGAAAGTGAAGCTGGTTTGAGGAGGATTAAAGAAGGTTGGGAGGTAGACATGGCTGCCATTAAGCATGGAGTGGTAGATCTAACACTCTAATGTATATCAATAAAAACTATTCGTACACATTATACATTGCAAGATATCCTACTCCTCTGCAAAAGTCTGTGCTTGATTAATAGTGCTATACAATTCATGGGAAGGTCCAATAAACTAATTCAAGTACCTTGACATGGTCCTGAGGTCTAAATATGGCTGCAGGGTACCCAACATTTTATGTAACTATACATTCTGAGTCAAGTACATACTCTGATGGATGAATAATAATTAACTTTTTTAAACACAATACATTTGGCAAATGGGGTTAAAAGTGAGTTTAGCAAGGATACATCTTAAATAAATCGAGTTAAATAGAGTTAAGTTGAGTTAAAACATAAACTATTTCCTATGGAGCCAAGTTATCAACAGTGGATAAAGTAGCCCATATAGAAAACATAGAAAGTAAGGATATTTAACTCCATTTTTTTAACCACATTCATTCCCAAACTGATGAGTATACTGTAATATGTTGTAAAGATATTTACTATCCAGCAGCATCTAGGATGTTGACAATGTACAGCCTCCTTTTACAGAAGTGGCTGTCTTATTTCTACACTTTTCTACATTGGGAGATGAATGTAGATTAAAGGACCACCATATTTTTTCAAAAAACACAAGTTTTTATTAGCAATTAATGAGTAACAAAATGCATATTCAATTATTTAAAATAGCAGCATTCAACATTAAATTTACTTAAAAAAATCAGACTGCTGCTGGTATCCACCCACTGTAAGGTCAGTGGGCCGAGGTGGCTTTGTCTAGCAGCTAGCTGTGAAATTTTAAGACACAATGTTATACCAACACAAGTATCCCAATTTGCTGGAGGATTTTGTGTTAAAAAAGTTTTATTTGGCAATACAATAAGTTTTTGCTGTTGGAATGCCTATGAATCATTGTTTATTGTCTTATCAAATCTGATTGTTCTAAAAAGTCTTTAGACCTGGCTCTTAGCCAATCCCCCATCCTCCACTTACTGACCTTATGAGGGTGGACACAAACACTCAGCTGGAGACTGATAGTCTAAACCTTTAAAACAAGTTATTGCATAGGAATTTTATTAATGATCAATGCATAGACAAATATATTTTGCTAGGTCACTACAGTGGTCCTTTAAGTTGGAACAATTTGAAAAAAATAAATTCATAAACTGATATTTTTGTATTTATATTTTAGGCTTCCTCTCTTTCAAGCAAGTGCCTTCGCGTTCTTGGTTCCTGCTAGAGCCATATTAACACTAGATAAATGGAGATGCCCATCATATGGTAAGGACCAAATATATTCTAATCTAATCTAATCTTACTTGTTTTTTATTTAAATTCTTTACTACATAATGTTTTGAAGAATAGATAAAATAAAGAATTTATCTGTAGATGAGCCAGGTAAAATGAGTTATGGCCCTACAAACAGGTGCAGTGCTTTTATATTTTAGGCATTTATGCAGTTTGTATTGATTCTACATTTACAGCACTTAGTTATGTTCTGTTTGTCTCTGTATGAAATTGCATTTCACTTTCACAAATAGTCCCAAGTCTACTATAGCAAGCAAAAACCTAAATGGATTTCGGAAATATGGCTCTGTTTTCTCCAAACTAAGCAACATTTTTGAATCTGAAGCCAACATTGGCATAGAATAACATATTTTTTATTCACATATTTGCAACATTGTTAGATTTAAGTTCCAGATAGCTGTGTGACAAATAATATTCTAATATTCTTAAAGGACCACTGTGATCATAGTTTAGGTACACATAAAAATATCCAGAGTTTTTAGAATATAATATAAAATAACACAGTCTCAAATGTATTATCTTTTGTATGTAACTGTGCTGCTTTAGAATCTGCCATTTTGGCTTCAGCAAATCAACTTCCTGAGGTAGAATAGAGTTTGAATATAAACAAAAAAACTGTCTGCCCAATTAGAATGTGGTAGTTACATTTCCCAGTGCCCTCTGTAGAACTAAAGGGAAGCTGATTCGTTTATAAGAAACATTCTGAGAAAGTAATATACAGCAGGATTTGCATTTATGGTGCCGCTAGACCTACAGATATATATATTGCATGCATTACGGGGTTCCCTGGTGGTCCAGTGGTTAGGATTAGGTGCTTTCCCTGCTGCAACCTGGGTTTGATTCCAGTCAGGGAACCAAGAGGTCACACCACCTGAAGCCATGTAGGGTTTGGCATACCAGGAGCTGTATGCTGTGGCCCACTGGAGGAGGAACTGGCAACCATACCAGTATATCCGCCCTGAAAACCAAGTGGATCAGCATGACCATGGACATAAAGATGTGCCTGGTATGTTACGGCCCATGAGATCACAGAGAGTCAGACACGACTGAATAAAAATACATTAACCAAGCATGCCTGCCTGATTTTGAGTAACAATGGATATTAGGAATGGAGCACCAGTCAGTACCAAGGTTGATACTACAGTGGAAAATGCAAAATTATCTCTTCAAGTGTCCCTTAGAAAGTGATAAATAATATTTCTGTTAAAAGTGAGCAAATGTTCTTCATAGGAGTAACATACAAAAACATTTCAAACAAATAGCATGGCCCACCATAAGAAGAATGTTGGCCCACAATACATTTCATTTAATGTATATAATGGTTCTGATTTGTTTGCACAGATCCTCTGGATGATGGCTGCTAAACTCTCTCAAATGTAAATTCCAAGCAAAGTGAATGTTTGGGAATAATTTTAATTACACTTACTGTAATTAAAACATATATTTTTGGTAAACAAATGCTTCCCCTCATTTTGAGTGTGCAGCTCCCCCCATCTTTTTCAAAGTCCTTATTGTTAATTTTTATTATCATTACTGTTAATGGCAGAGTGTGATAAAGTACTCGACTAATTAAAGGTGGATGATATAATTTAGCACTGACAAAAGCATTTTAATACGGAATTCTTATACAGAGACAGGACGGTCCCAAAGTTATTGATAACATGTCCACGCCTGTAAGGGGTATAGCACAGTGCCAATAATGATGCAGGCAGATAGAGATAACTTATAATAGATATTTACTTTTATGGGGAGAAGCAAAAAAGTGACAAATATTCAATTTTACAAGCAACATTTCAAAATAAGTATGTATTAAAAAAGTATATTGCAGTACTGGGATGGGAGACCACCTAGGAAGGAACACACAAAATATATATTACACATCTACAAACATTAAATACATATATTAAAAATGAACATGGATACATGATGTAGGTGTCTATTATCTCTTTTTCTATACATATATTCTATAATATTAAACTTATTCCTCAATATCATGTTTGTTACACACACATTCCATAGTTATATAGTTACAATCACCAAAATTACACACACATTCCCCTATGAAAACATATTTATTAAATGATATAGGCGAGGGTAGTGTCTGCTTCATGTTAACAGTTAATTAGATATATAATATTTTTTTATTAATAATAAATCACATATAATAGTTGTCGGAATTGCGAGTTTGTCGGTAACACTATGTTAAAAGTTACAGGCTTGCGCATGCGCAATGAGCGCCAAAGGCCATTGGCACTCATTGGGAGGCACTCAAGACTTACAAAAATTACGGCTTTAACGATCAACATTTTTTTCAAGCCATCGGACGACCGTCAATTAATTAAAAAACTTACAGCCTCACACGCAGAGCAGGGGGAGAGGCAGGGAGCCTGTGAGTGAGGTTGCAAGCTAATTTGATGTTTAATTTGTGTTTTTGTGAGGTATGAAATTGGCGAGGAAAAAAATGGCGGCCTTAAAGACGTAATTTTTTTTAAAAGTCTCACAACGAGGCCGAAGCTCGTAGGGCTTAGGCGCTCATCGCAAGGCCCGCAAGATTTTGAAAAAGGCACGATCAGCACTCTTTGAGAGGCACACAAGACTTGAAGTGGGAGAGGGGGCAGAAAGACACAGGGAAGGGAGGGGGGAGGGTGCAAAGAGACACAGGGGTGAGAGATGGGGGAAAGAGAAACAGGTTAGGGAAATAAGGGGGGGGGGACAAAGGATAGGGAAAGGGGACAAAGAGACAGCGGGAGTGAGAGAGAAGGAAACAGACACATGGAAGGGAGAGGGGGGAAACAGACACAGGGGTCAGAGAGTGGAGAGAGGCTTGCAATGAGCGCCGAAGATTTTTAGGCAAGGTGTGGGTTCATTATATATTACCTTCAATAAGGCTACTTGTCTGAACCTTCCTGATTGTACCTTCCAGGAAAGTACATGGCTTTAGCATTTTTTTTAGATGGCTGCCCAACTGAGACGATTGAGGGGTCACACCATAGATCTTAAAATGTCTGATTTTCAGTGTTCTCTCACTGAATAGTCACTACACACTGCTGTTCTATCCAGGAGATAAATATGCAGTTTATTGTGATAACATACATTTTCTTCAGGCAAGGCAGCACAGCTCTCCCTTCTAGACCTCCTCCCCATAAAGGTTACAGCCATGGTGCTGAAGTGAATGTCATATGTATTATGAAAGGAAAAAACATTATTACACTAATTGTGTTCCCTTCTTTGGGAAACACCATTATGTTGCTGCGTAGTTTGCCTAATGGGAAATCTGGCCATGAATAGGACTAGTGTGTTTCAGAGACTCTAACAATATCTTATCAGGGTAATCTTCTTCAGACAATTCAAATTATTTTGATGAAATGTTGCAATATGTTTAGCTATTGGAGTTATTTTTGATGGCACCTAAATGTTCCCTTCATAGTTCCATCGACAATTTCAGTTTGATTAATTAAGTAATTGTAGGGGTTATGAAACTTCCTACAACTAATCATGTACTGACTATTACATCTGATTGAAACAATTCTTCATTAAGGTAGCTAAATGGATATGGAGCAAATAAACTTTACATTTTCTGGTTAGATAACTTGTCATACTGTAGATGCTATTGGCGGTAACACAGTTTTTAAGTCCTGATCATTAACAAGTAGATGTCAGTACCTGTTCGTCACTTGTTTTACTTTGTCGCACTTATCATAATATTTACCAAAGCACCAGATCACCTAATTCTCTATTATTACTGTATTCTTACATTTGAGCTATTCTGTATGGCTGTTTCAATACCCTATTAGAGAAAAAAGTGTGCCTTAAAGCAACCCTGTGCATTTTTTTCTACGTATTCTCAAGTACCTACCTATTGGTATGCCATGGTTTAGTGGAGGATGATGGCTACAATCCCAGTAGAGAAGACTATTCAAATTGGTGGTAGTTATTTTCACTTTACCATCCTTCAAAATTCTTTAATCAAGGAACATCAGGGAACTTTTGTCCAGGGTTGAGTAAATCTCATACTAATGTTGCTGTCATTCAAAAAACTCATAAAGGTATTAAATGTCTAACTATCGCCTTCCAAAATCAAGAAAACATCAATACTCCATAGCAATACTTTGTCTGTAAATTCTTTTACTTTCTAAGAAAATCCATTTTTCTCCTACCAGCCCATAACAAGTTAGCACCAGTGCCACGTTCCTGAGCAGGTGGTATGTCTTTCCTTTGAACCAAAAATAATTTCTGGTTAGGACAAATTCAAGCAATGTTAAGATCAATTTGGTATATTCCAGATGTCCTTTCATTTGTAAAAAGCACTTAACTATTTGCAGGCTTTTGTCATGTAGGATGCTTCTACAGAGTGCCAAAAGATCTATGAGCTCAATTCAATTGAGCAATTGTAAGTTACTGGAGCCCGTAAGCTAATTTGTTATTCAATTGGTGTTTTTTTGCGGGCCAAAATGGCCTACGTGTTACGGGCTTGAAATCCTTGCGGTTGTTAAACCCGGAACTTACAGCCTCCTGAAGCCTTTGAACCTTCACTTCCACAAGAGTTACAATCTCTACAAATCGCAAATCGCTATTCAATTGCTACAATTCCTCAAGCCTGCAAATGTTTTCACACCCGTAAATGGCAACTATAGAAGAAAATCCTATGAGTACTAGAGAGGAGACACAAAGGGGTTAAAGACACATTCGTAGCACTGTAAAAGCAAATAAAAAATCAATACTGCACTGTAACTGATGGGGAAAGTGATGAAAGACATTAGAATTGATTGCACAACAGTCTCAAGCTCGCAAATCGACAATAAAAAATAATTTTATTTTATGTTTTATTTCGGGGTTATATCGATCTCAGGAATCAATTACCCGTATATACTCGAGTATAGGCCGACCCGAGTATAAGCAGAGGCACCTATTTTACCACAAAATACTGGGGAAAATGAGATACTCGAGTATAAGCCGAGGGTGGGAAATGTGCTGCCCTCTGTGTCCCTCTTGTGCCCTCTGTGTCCCCCTCTTGTGTGCCCTTTTCTTGTGTCCCCCCTCTCTCGCCTGTGTCTCTTCCCCCTCTCCATTCCCTGTGTCTCTTCCCCCCTCTCCTTATCACCCTCCTCAACCCCCCTCCTCATTCTCAACCTCCCTCCTCAACCCCCCTCCTCATCCTCAACCCCCTCCTCAACCCCCCCATCCTCAACCCCCATCCTCATCCTCAACCCCCCCATCCTCAACCCCCTCCTCAACCGCCCTCCTCATCCTCAACCCCCTCCTCAACCTCAATCCCCCTCCTCAACCTCCCTCCTCATCCTCAACCTCCCTCCTCAACTCCCCTCCTCATGCTCAACCCCCCTCCTCATCCTCAACCCCCTCCTCAACCTCCCTCCTCAACCTCAACCCCCCATCCTCATCCTCAAACCACCTCCTCAACCTCAACCCCCCTCCTCATCCTCAACCCCCCATCCTAAACCCTTCCCCTCCTCATCCTAAACCCCCCTCCTCACTTTACCCCTCCTCATCCTAAACCCCCCTCCTCACTTTACCCCTCTAAATACCTCCCCCTCTCCCTTTCCCCTCACTTACCTCCATCTGCAGCTTCTCCTCCGGCCTCCACGCTCCTTCCTGCGTCTTGACCCGACCAATGCTAATGACGTGGTGCGCATGTGACGTCACATCATTAGCATATACCGGGTGCCGACGTAGGAAGGAGCGGAGGCCGTAGGAGAAGCTGCAGATGGAAGTAAGTGAGGGGAAAGGGAGAGGGGGGGGGGGTATTTATAGGGGTAAAGTGAGGAGGGGGGTTTAGAATGAGGAGGGGGGTTTAGAATGAGGAGGGGGGTTGAGGATGAGGAGGGGGAGGGAAAGAGACGCGGGGGGGTTAGAGAGACACAGGGGGTTTAGAGTGACGCGGGGGGTTTAGAGTGACACAGGGGGGTTAGAGAGACACGGGGGGGTTAGAGAGACATGGGGGGAGAGTGACTTGAGTATAAGTCGAGGGGGCCCTTTTTAGCCTTAAAAAAAGGGCTGAAAAGCTCGGCTTATACTCGAGTATATACGGTAGTTAATACAGTAAACTCCCCGTTATCCTGCACCCACGGGGACTGCCTATTGCCGAATAAGTGTAGTTTCCATTTGCTTTAGAGTCATTGTTTTATGAAGCCTAATTAATCCTAAACCCCGTAAACCCCCTTAAACTATCCATAAAACAGCTACTGCTATCTAATCTAAGTCATTTAAAGCTAAAGAAAGCTATAGAAAATTGACATTTTGAAGAAAAAACTTTGGGTGCCGGTTGTGCCGGATAATGGCAATTAAGTGAGAGTTTTCGTCAATCGGGGAATAGAGGCAGGTGCCCGTTGCTTGAGTGCCCGATAATCTGGATTTTACTGTACATATCAGGCTACCCACAAGGACTAGAACATTATTGGCATTCATATTTACTATTTTGTGTTTTGCAATTTTGCGAGTCTGATCGCATATCGGACCCCTAAACGCTAATTGATTGTAAATTGACATGTAACCTCCATGTTTTACTGCCGTAATGATGACAGTCTCATTTCCTATTGGCTGTTCCTAAATGGGTAGTTATGGCCTTGCTTAATTGATCATGTCCCCCCCAAATACTACATACAAGTGCATGGTTTACGGTTTTGGCTTTCGAACCCTAACTTGAGGGCTTGTTTGATTGAATGGCACCAGAATTGTAGCAGAGTTCAAGCCCACAGCAGGTCCACAGACATACGGCCTGTATACCGTCAGGAGCGGGCTTCTAATTGAATTGGGCTCTATGCTAGCAAGATAACATTATGGTGGCACATACAGATATTCTAAACTTTTTAAGGTTTCATTAGTATCTTGTATATATGAAGACAAACCAGTGACCATGTTACAAAGAACCAAATACCTACATTTTCGGGAAGATTGTTGTTACTCAATACAATTGGTCATCAAGGTTGTGGAACCATTTATTTAGATATTTTGGGGAGGCTATAGAAGGTGGAGATAGTTGGTTTTAAAATCAAGAGATATGTTTATGTATATACTCTTTGGAAAATAGACTTTTCTGTTTAGCCTCAACTAGGATGTTTTTCAGAGCTAATAAATACTCTTCAATATTCAGGATACCTAAAGGTATCATTGAGTAATGTTGCACACCTACATACATAATCATGACTATTCATTAACATAATATGTTTCCTTTTATTTTAAGGTTTAATAATCAGATTATTATCAACTCCTACTTCTTTGAATGCTTCCCACTAAATTTTACTTAGTTTAGTTTTTCTATAATTGCTTCCTTTTCCAGGAATTCCATTTTAATACTGATTCATTTTACAAGCAAATCAATGTTATAGACTGAATTGTTTGAAAAGTTTTGAGTACTCTTTAGAACTGCGTCAGTTCTGGGTATCAATTTATTTATTTTCATGCAATAGTGACATGAGAGTGTCTACATCCTGAAAGTATTCAATTGTTAACCCCACTGGCAACAAGTTTTGGTTATAAAAGACTAATTTGCAGGTAAACAGATGAATACCTTCAACTCCATCAACTCAAGAGAGTAGGGGTTTAATTAATGTAAAACAGTAAATGTATCTTAAAGATATTAGAGAAATCCCTAGTATACATGTATAAAGTAGTGGTAAGCTTTTTCTCAAAAATGGTTTTAAAGTTAAATATAAAGCTTTGTTCATGTCATTTATGCTTAAAATATCCAAGTTTCATGTTCAGCTATCTCTCAGTCCCAGTAAAAATTGTTAATAGCCAATTATAATTATGTATTTATATGTGTACATTTAATTCTGCAAAAATCAGGGCCTTTGCAGTGTCACTTTAATATCACAACCATAATAGCAACATATAAAATATAATATCATTACGTCTGCACTCATTACATGATGTGTTTGGGTGGTAAATCCTATATTTGATGTATATAAATAGTTCCCAGCAGGATGCAATTATATGCACCTGGATATACTGCAAATATAAACTCCCTTACAGCATCTGATGGGATATATGAGACCCTCCAGTACATTGAGCTTTTATAAGGCAGTAACATAGCAGACACCATATCATCCCTTGATAGCATTTTCTGTGTAGATTTAAGTAGTACTTCAGTAGACTCATTTATTTTTACATCTTGTTCTACCCAGAGGTGATTTATTTTATATGTTTTATTTGCCACTTTTTCTTTTCATCCTACTTTTTATTTTCAATAATACAAATTAGGTTTGAGGCTAGGTTTGTTCTCATGTGTCTGAAATGAGTATGAGAGTATTAAGATGTTATTTTTCTCTTATGACTTTCCATTCAAAAACTGACATTATTTGATATTAAAATGTAGTTTCCTGTGAACAATTTGACAAGCGGATCACTCAGGATATTCTTACAAATATTTGTTACATGGTCCTAACAAAAGTAATGACGTTCTCTGCAAAATCTGTTTGTTTGTTCACTTTCCTATCTATTTAATTTAGTTCCTTAGAACAAGTTCCAGCTAAACTTAGTTTCTTCTATATTAAATCCCACTCTGGGAGATGTATTATCCTTGTAAAACTTATGAAACTTGTCTAGTTTGCTAATTACTTTGTATTTGTGGAGAGCAGAAGCTGCCATTTTTAAGTTTGTTTTTTGTCACTGACACTTAGAATGTTGAGCCAAAATGTAAGAGCCAATCAAACTACAGGTGACTTCTATGCATTGTTCTGGGTTATTCAGCAGCTCACATCATCCAAAGACAAATGCTAAAACTGTTACACATATATTTGAATTTCCAGAAGTATAGTCTTTCGTATTAAAGCCACTTGTGTTTCTGTGAAACTTTTCCTTTAAAGAACCACTATAGTGGTCATACAATGGGATTTTATATTTTTTTAGAAAAAAGTTATATATAAAAGTTGCAGGTTAAGACAGACCTGCTTCTCTCCACCCCCTATTTGTTGTCCATGGGGTAGAAAGGACATGCCTAGAGGACATGCCACTTTCCTACAGACCCTTTTTAGTAAACAACATAGGGCAACCTCCCAGGCAGATCTGCTGTCACCACCTGTATAATTAATGGAAAGTTTGGAGAAGCAGCCCTGCCAGAATCCTTCAAAAGCTACATTACTAATTTATTCATATACTTATATTATTGATTTTTATTATTATTAAGTAAATAAATTAAACCATCTTGTTTGACCACTACAGTGACTTTTTAAAAATAACAGCCAGAGAAAAATACTCTGTAACGGAAAGACGATAACTGAAAATGTTTGATTTTTCCCTGACAGCATATTTTTTAGATGCCACTTTATTCATTTATACCAGTAAAAACCTAAATTTTGGTAATTTGTACTACATCTAATCAGTATTCGTTTTGCTTTACTGCATTGTAGTGAAACAAAACATTTTCCACATTCTGGAACTTCTCTTCCCACATTCTGGATACTCTCTTTCTTCCTGTTCTCTCTCACATAGAGTGGCATGTTTCACACCTGTGGACTAAAGCCACATCAATAGAGGGGGCTTCAAACTAACAGTATCTCATGATGCTCAGATATACTGCTTGCAGCATGAGACACTTGTAGTATGAAGCCCCTATTTTTAAGTGTTGGTTTATGTCACAGTGACCATACATGAGACAGAACAGTGTCATCTTTCTTTGAATTAAAATTGAATCATTATGTAGCACTGTTTAAAGAAAGACATGTTTAATATTTCAGGACACATGAATCTGTGCCTCAGTCACATAACCTAATGACAGGAGCTGCTTTATATCTACTTGTTTTATAGTACCACTTTGTGGTTGTAAAACATATCTATTTTATGTGGAACATGAAAACTTCCTTGCCAAGACATATTTCCAATTGAAAGACATTACTCTCATTTAAAGTCTTCAGAAATATTTTATAGTTATGTATTCTTGACTTATTGTTTAGATTAAAGCACCACTGTTCAGTGAAACATTATATATATATATATATATATATATATATATATATATATATATATATACTGTATATGTACGGTATATATTGTGATAAGATGTTACGAGGGATTTGTATGAGCCACAAATTTTACAGGAGGGGCGAAAGAGTTAATTCCTGAAACAGTAGAGAAAATTCTGAAAATAATCAAAGATTTACAATCATTACTAATTGAAGATACTGAATAAAAAGACATATTCCCAAAACCTCCCATACTTGCATTTAAACAACCATCAAACCTGAAACAAAAACTTGTCAGCAGAAAATTGGCCAATGAACAACTGAATACAAAAAATGGAACTAAACCTTGTAACAAACGTGCCTGTAAATTATGTCAACACATTTGTAATGATGATGCAGCCACACATAACAACAAAACCTATAACATCAAAGGATCATATTCATGTACATCATCAAATGTGGTTTATAGAAACCGGCCAAAAAATGCATTTAAGGATGAATTTACACAGGCATTCAATAAGAAAACATAATGAAGACAGTTATTGTAGCCCAGTAGGACACCATTTTAGCCAGAATGATCACTCCATCCAAAACTTAAAAGTCAAAATACTCAGAGGAAAATTTAAAAGCATCCAAGAGAGAAAAGAATTTGAAATAAAGATGATCACATTCTAAAACACTAAAAACACAGGACTTAATATAGACTTGGGCTTTCTAACACATCATCAGAATTGAATGGGATTTTTTTTTTCTTCTTATACAGAAAACTATACTATAACAGACTTAGCATTCTTAGTGAGGTGTTTGTCCAACAGGAAAGATATCACTGTGGACTACAGTGCTCTGCTTTTTCATGTATATATTGATGTATATGTGTATATAATATGTGTATATATGTTTCCTTTGCTATGTTGTGTTTATTCCCCATACATGTATTTACCTGATGATGTCAGATGCTGTTTCCACTCTATCTGCATCTGCTGTTATTATTCAAACTGAGGGTTCCATCTCATGTAGTATTGCTTGAGACTTGATAAAGAGAGGTTGAGCCTCTCGAAAGCTCATCATTATAAATAAGACGTTTGTCCAATACAAAAGGTATCAAATGATATTGCAATACTCATTATTAATCTATATATATATGGATTAATAATTAGTAAATTACTAGATTACTGGAAATTCACGGCTGCTCCACTCTTCAATTATATATATTTATGTATGTTTGAAAACATTTTGTAAGAAAAAAAATATTGATAGCTCTGTTGGACCACAGAGGCATCTATTATATTTTGGAGGAATTTGTGGGAGTGAATGGAGAATTTCTGGAGAGCTGTGTTTGCATCTATTGATGGAAGCTTCCTGCTTCTTGGCCTGTGAGGGGGAATCCAATTTTCTAGCATATACTCCAGAACACATCATATTCCCTCCTCCCTTACCACTCCTGCTGCTATAAATAAAAAACAAAACAAACAAAAGCAGAGGAGCTCAATCAGATTACAAACTAGCCTTAATAGGTTAGTTCTATGGACATGATAATCCACTCTGAGAGCAACATCTTTTTTAGCTCACTTCAGAGGAAGACATATCCTGTACTATATGAGTCTGGTCTCACTCAATAGTTTGATCAAGACCCAAAATACCAGGCAAGTCTACCCTGAACAGGAGAAACAGTAAATCCTAGACATACATTTCGGCCTTATTTGGCCTCAACAGTAAGGTTTAGCTGATAATTCCCTAAGGAACAGCGAGCAAGGAGTCCACGTCTGGAGCCCCTATCACCTTTAGGGAGACATATGCAACAAACAAAAACAGAGATGCTCAATCATAGAACCAACTAACATTAATAGGTTAACTCTATGATAACCCACTGAGAGCAGCCTCTTTTAGCTCACTTGTGCCCTTCACAGGGAAAAATATCCTATAGTATATCTGTTTGTTCTCACCAAAAAGAGCGATCCAGCCCTGAAATACAAGGCAATTCTACTACTTTTTATTGAGCTACAGTGATCCTTTCATTACTTAGAGTCAAAATATGCAAACAATAGGCAATACTCTGTAGTACACAGCAGTGGTTCCCAGTTCTCAGGTTCTGGATCTGGGGGCAGTCCCTGAGATATAGGCAAACAGCAATGAGGAGAGCCTAACACTTAAATCAGTCACAGTTATTGACAAGCTTATTGATGATTGTATGTTCTATTTAAGTCAGTGTAAAAATAAACGAAAAATGTGTCACATATAGTATTACCCTTGTTAAAATGTTCTGGACCTTCCTATGAGCTGTGGACAGTAACCAGCCAGATCAAAAACGTTAAGAGCCATTGGTCTACAGAACAATACACAACTTTGCATAACACTTTTTAATTACATAGTGAAAAATTACACTTTTCTACCTCTGATAAGATGTTTTACTCCACCCCAGGAAGTTAGAAAAGGCTCTTTACAAATAACTTAACAAGACAGCTTGATTTTGTGGTGACAGAGTCCTTTAAATTAAAACTCTAAAAGCATTGTTGAAAAACTATTTGTTTTACTGCAGTTCCACTGGGATCATAATAAAACATAAAGAAATGGAAATATCTTTAGAAATGATTTTTTTCTTAAATAACTATACACTTGTTAGTGTTAGTTATACTGCCTGTTTAAGATAAACAGCTGATGACTTACACATTCTCAGGCCTATCCTATACCCCAGGAGGTGCATTTGTTATTCCTGACCTATTCCAGTGATTCCCTAGGTATTTGGAGAAATATCAACTTCAATTTTCTTTTAAACAGTAAAGCTGCTCAGTAATATTTTAGCAGCAACCAATCTGTTGGGAACTATTTCATTGAGTGATGCAGAGAGAATTCAGCACGACAGACTGGTCAGAGCAGCCTCCAAGATTGTCTGAGATAAAGCAAAGTCCACAATTAATCAACTCAAAAGATCAAAAAAAAAAAAATTAGTACAGAAAATAATCAATACTTGACATGCGTCCCGAAAAATATTAAAACTTAGCCTTTAATAATAATATGATATAAAATATAAATATAAAACCATTAAAGACTAACACAATCTGTCAAGGCGTGTGACTAAATGTGATTATGTTCTAATGGAGGTCTCCCATTACATGTAGGTACTTGGCAGAATACAGGACAATATGGGAGATGATAGACTTTCAATAATATCATACAGGGAACCGCGCTATCCCCCTAAAGAGTACCAATGTTAATTGGAATCCACAATATGAATAGTTGTCCTATATGCACTCAACATGAAATCATTACTGTAAAGTGCTATTAATGTTCATACCAGAGAGACCATAAATTGTAAAATAATGAACCACCTGGGTCCTTATTTGAAAAATTACCTATTTTTATAAATATATATATATCATTGCAAGGACCTTGGTCCTAATAGGACATATGGTGCTTTCAGGACCTTAACACGCAAACCAATCGGTGAAATATATATGCTAAAATGCTTAGTTATGCCCATCCCAGCAGAATCAAAGACAAAAATGAATGGTGCTCCAACACTCCAAAGCCAATTCAAGGAGTGCTACTAGTCCTCAACACCATCAACTTACTGAGTGACAAATGGGGGAAAAAAACCAAAAAAGTTAATGGCGACTAGAGACCCTCCGGGACAGCCCTGTAACAGGCGCCGATACCTAACCCTAACAACACTCGCAGTGGGAGGCAGAGGGGACCGCAAGAGAAAAATAAATAAAGTGCTCACTTCTAGGAGGGGAGATTCAGGATGTCATGCACACACCTTGACAGAATGCATAAACCCGACGCGCATTTCACCATCCACACAACGGTTTCTCAGTGGGAAAAAAGATACATTTATTGATTTATTATTTTTGGATTTAATTCCTCTTGTATTCATTATTCATTTTTCTTTTGTGTATTAAAGTCCACAATTATCAGCATTGTATATCAAAGGCTCAGAATCCTTAATGCATTACAAGAAAGTAATAATATCACACAATACTTAAAGGGGCAATGAATACCATTTTTTTCTATCATACATATAAAGGAGCATGTTTTAAACATTCTAAGTTCCATTTTTTATGATAAAATATTTAGTAGAACTTATTGCAAACTAAAAGAATATGCACAACTCTAGATCTTATCGGCAGGCACTTATGACTCATACAGATGTATAGCTGCTCATTGGCTGAAAAGAACAAACCCCCAAAGACAGTTATACATTCAAATCAGTATATTCTGCTTCAGGAGCTTCATTTTGAAAAAGTAAACACACTGTCCAGCAATAATAAATGCCCTCTTTCAGATACAACGAAGAAAAAAAATATCTTCAGTGGCCTTTTAATCTATTCTATACAAATCTCTGCGCTAGGATCTTGTAATTGATCCTGCATATGTACCAAAAAACTTTGATTATTCAAAGGTGACACAGGTCTACAATGGTAGATCATAATCATGCCCTTTATGTATGTAAATAGTATCTGTCCTTATTTCAATACCTACATAGATCAGTTACACCTGTAGGTGTTAAAGAAAAATAAGGAAGAGGGAAACAAAAAAACTTCTTCTAAGGTATAATAATTTAGCCAAAAGCTCTTGGAAAGTACCCTGTTTTTGATATTAAAACAATCTACCTAAGTGTTTATCTACATATTTTAACTGTAAAGCTCTGTTTTTAGGCAGGGAAATCTTCTAGAGTCCCAGTAAGGGCTCTCCCCCTCAGCTCATGCAAACAGTGTTTCTGTAATACTAGATGTACTAGCCAATCACAGACTGTCTCAGCAGCTGAGACACAGTCTCCTATTGGATAGCACTTCTAGGAAAATGTCCCTTTAAGCATTATACATATGCACTCACCTGGTTTTCTTTTTTATTGCTTATATTAATATACAGTTGTAACCTCCACATTTCCTTTCATCTTCTGTTTTTTGGTAGTTTCCAATGATGGTACATACAGGGAAACAATGGTGTATTATAGCTTATTTGATCCTTAAAATTAAAAAGCTTTATTATAAAAACAAACAAATGTTGAGAATTGTCTGTAAGGTAGAAATTGTCTCTACACATTTCTTCTGCATTTCACTGAAGACAGAAGAAGAAAGAAGAAAGAGGCTGAAAATCCTGATTCAGAAACAGATCCACCTTATGACCCCTGAATTAGAGTATCAACCTCCAGTTGAACTGATTGTCTCCATCCCTATAAAGTTATTAAGGGAAAAGAGTTTTAAGATCGATCTGATTAGATATGAGGTCAAATAATAATTTACAGCTGCCCCCAGAGACAAAGCTTGTCGCATAGCGAAGCCACTTTAACACAGCAAGTCTCCAGTCAGTGGAGAACATTGTGTTCATACAGTACATCTCTGTGCCTGAAAATTTAGAACTGACTGCCAGGCAAAACCACCACCTCATTTGACTATGTTTGATTTTTAAAAGTAAATTTAATGTTAAATGCTTTTTCTAATCGTTGAATATGAATTTTAGGAATGATCAATAATTTAGTGGTCCTTTACCATCTGAATGCAACACATATTAGGACACTAACATTTATATATTGTTTCCACTTACATCAGAACAGTCATTTATTTTCTGCCAAGGCAACAAAGCCCAGGAGTAGAAGCAACTGGAACATAAGGGTGCATAAATCTGAATGGGCCTAGGGCAACATAAAATCTAAATACCCCCACGTCATGTTTAAAGGACCACTGAAGTCATATTTTAAAATTAACTATTTTGAAGAACTATACATAAAAAATATACAAGTTTTTAGAATTTATAATCTACCATTTTGGCTTCAGCAGATAATCTTCATGAAATGGGAGGAGATTTTAAATATGCAGGAAGTGTCTGTCTGCACAATCTGCAGGACTAAATAGAAGTGCATTCGTTTACACACCCTCCAGAGAAAGTAACAGGCAGCAGAAAGGGAAGCAAAATAAAGGAATTCAATTATCATATTTAGAAACAACTGACCACAGTGGTCATTTAACGGTCCATTTACCGTACCTCACTGTAAGTGCCCTTCATGGTATGAAAAAGCTCAAGACTGTCTAATAGCAAAACCATTATATCTAATTTTTCAAGATTCACTCAACACAGGGTCTCTACCAGATGACTGGAGAAAGGCATATTTATTAATGACTTGGAAGTAGGATTGGAGTGTGGTGTCTCCATTTTTGCTGATGACACAAAGTTGTGCAAGGTAATCAAATCAGAAACTTATGTACTTTCCCTCCAAAGGGATTTGCATAAATTAGAGCGATGGGCATTTAAGTGGCAGATGAGATTTAATACTTATAAATGTAAAGTTATGCATCTGGGAGGGAAAAATAGCCATGCAATTTATAATCTTAATGGAGCAAATCTAGGGGTATCAGATATTAAAAGGGATTTGGGAGTGCTTGTGGACAACCACCTAGGTAGCAGTGCTCAATGCCAAGCAGCATCTGCAAAGGCAAATAAAATAAAAAATAATGTATTAAAAAGGGTATAGAAGCAAGGGAATCAGGTATAATTCTCCCACTATACAAATCCCTAATACGCCCTCATTTGGAACATGGGGTATAATTTTGGGCACCACATACATAAAAAGCACATTTTAGAGCTGGAAAAAGTACAGAGAAGGACAACAAAACTAATAAAGGGAATGGGGGGTTAAGTTATGAAGAAAGACTAACCAAATTAAACATATTTACTCTAGAAAAAAGGCATCTAAGAGGGGATATGATTACCTTATATAAATATATCCAGGGTCAATACAAGGCTTTGTCAAGGGAACTTTTTGTGCCAAGAAGTTTTCAACTGATATGGGGACACCCTTTGAGATTAGAAGTAAAAAGATTTCATCTTAAAGAAAGAAAAGGGTTCTTCACAATAAGGGTGGTTAATCTGTGGAATTCTCTACCAAAGGAGGTGGTGACAGCGGATTCGATAGATAACTTTAAAAAGGCATTGGATATATTCTAAATAAACAGGGCATTAAAGATTTATGTAAGTTAAGTGGGTTATGAATGCATCCAGTAGAATGCATCAAACCCACCTAGCAAAAACGTTTGCATGAAAAAATGCAAGCTGTTTTTGCAATATAATAAAAAATGTACTGGGGGTGATTTAGACACCACCAGCAACTGTGATTTGAGCCAATCAGCAAGCAGCAGTGACATCAGCCATGACGTCCTGCTGCTGCCTAACACCTCCTTCCTGGAGGAGGGAGAAGCAGAAGGAGGGTGGTGGGGGACCAGGCAGCAGCAGCAGCGCAAGTGTCTGCGTGTGAGGGAGGAGGGACAAGGGAGAAGCAGGGGCGTAAGCCGGCGGCGGACCAAGCGCAGCGCGAGTGTCTGACTGAGTGTGTGTCTGTCTCAGTGTGTGTCTGTCTCAGTGTGTGTGTGTGTGCCAGCGTGTGTCAGTGTGTATGTGTCAGTGTTTGTGTGTCAGTGTGTGTATCTCTGTGTGTGTCAGTATGTGTGTGTCAGCATGTGTTAGTGTGTGTGTCAGAATGTGTCAGTGTGTGTGTGTCAGTGTGTGTGTCAGTGTGTGTGTGTCAGCATGTGTCAGTATGTGTGTCAGCGTATGTGTGTCTCTATGTGTCAGTGTGTATGTGTCAGCGTGTGTGTATGTCTGTGTGTGTATGTCTGTGAGTGATTCTGTGTGTGGGGGAGGTCACGGGGCAATTATCTGGGGCTGTGGGGTAATTCTCTGTGGCTGGGGGGCAATTTACTGTGGTTAGAGCCAATTCTCTGGGTTTGGTGGAGGTAATGGAGCAATTCTCTGGGGCTGAGGGCAATTCTCTGGGGTTGGAGGGCAATTCTCTGGTGCTGGGGGCAATTATCTGGGGTTTGGGGAGGTCACAGGGCAATTCTCTGGGGTTGGTGGGCAATTCTCTGGGGCTGGGGGGCAATTATCTGGGATTGGGGGAGGTCACAGGGCAATTCTCTGGGGCTGGGCGGGCAAAAAACGGGCTGGGGGAGGTCATGGGGTAATTCTCTGGGGCTGTGGGGCAATTCACTGGGGTTGGGGAAGGTCACGGGGCAATTCTCTGGGGCTGGGGGGCAAACAACTAGGGTTAATTATCTGGGGCTGGGGGAGTTGATGGGGCAATTCTCTAGAGTTGGGGGACAATTCTCTGGGGTTGGTGGAGGTCACGGGGCAATTCTCTGTGGCTGGGCTGCAATTCACTGGGGTTGGGGGAGGTCACGGGGCAATTCTCTGGGGCGGGGGGGGGCAAAAAACTGGGGTTGTGGAAGGTCATTGGGCAATTCTCTGGGGCTGTGGGGAAATTCTCTGGGGCTGAGGAGATGATAGGGCAATTCTCTGGGGGTGATGGAGCAATTCTCTGGGGCTGGGGGGCAATGTTCTGGGGCTGGGGGAGGTGATGGGGCAATTCTCTGGGGGAGATCATGGGGCAATTTTCTGGGGATGTGGGCAATTATCTGGGGTCAGGGGCAATTCTCTGGGGCTGGGGGCAATTATCTGGAGTTGGGGGAGATCACAGGGCAATTCTCTGGGGCTGGGGGGCAATTATTTGGGGCTTTGGGAGGTCATAGGGCAATTCTCTGGGGCTTTGGGTTAATTATCTGTGGCTGGGGGAGGTGATGGGGAAATTCTCTGGGGCTGGGGGGCAATTCTCTGGGGCTGGGGGAGGTCACGGGGGAATTCTCTGTGGCTGGGGGGAGTATCATCTGGGATGTACATAAAACAATCAGTGAATGAAGGGACGTAGATCAAAAGGAAAGGAATGTGTCTGACATCATGTGACTTCCCACAGTAGGGCAGACTTCAGGTGATAACTGAGCATGTCTGCAAAATCCCCAGGCAAAAAAGAAACATTATATAAGATATGCTAATTTTCCCTGGGAATTTCTGGGGGTGTCAACATTGAGAGAAAACTCTTTGCAAAAGCAAGAAGCAAACTTCAGGCTAACGGTTTAACTGTTTACAGGAACACCCTCTCTTCAGTTGTGTGACGAAACGTGCGTTGGGGTTTTTAATTGTTTTACTAGGGCTTTCATTACACATTACTCACAGACATAACACAAGAAATAACACTGCATTAGACAGTGCTCACTGCAGAGCTCAATAAATTATATCACAGCTTTACATATTCAGTAAAGGAAGGACATTACACTAAAGGAAAGAAAAGTGTCTGACATAATGTGTCTTCCCACAGTAGGGCAAACTTCAGGTGCTAACTGAGCATGTCTGTAAATCCCCAGGCAAAAAAGAAACATTGTATAAATTATGCTAATAATCCCTGGGAATTTCTGGGTGTGTCAACATTGAGAGAAAAATCTTTGCAAAAGCCAGAAGATCAGCAAACTTCAGGCTAACGGTTTAACTGTTTACTTTGGAATTTTTTTATGCAATTTTTTTTCCCAGACACTATAAATTCTCCTCTATCAGATGCATTAATAACCCGGCTCACTTTCATATACCTTTAAGCAACTGGGTTTGAGATTTGATCATTATACTTTGCATTCCATTAGAGATAACAGAAGCACTGGTCGATGTGTCCACCACTTCCCTACTTTCCTCCCACCTCAGAAAATGTATCACTGGAACCTAAATCGCAGATTCCAAAGAAGAAGAATTGCACACAAAAATAAAAATAAGAGTCTGTATTAGTATTATTTTTTCACATTTTAATACATGTTGCTTATTTTCAAGTGTAGTTCTTCAAAATCAAAAATGTAAAGAACCCTGAAGTGCAATGTTTACAATATGATCTTTTTAATAGTTTCCCTTGATAATGCACAAAATGTTTTTCAAAACTTTGAATGAAGATGGCATGGGGATTCAGATAACATGTCTATTATGTTTTGTTGAAACAAAAACAATTTAACAAACAAATTAAATAGCAGAGCAACTCCCAGTAGGATAACTGTCCCGCTCAGGTTACAAGCAGTCCAATAGGGAATTGACACTAAATATAAGATTTAAGATGGTTTTAAGCTCATAACTTACATAGCTGCCAATGTTGTTCGTTTCTTACACTTTAAAGATGATGTCACTGAAAATAATAACTAAATTTATGTATGTACAACATTGTTTCATAAACAATCAATGCAAAACTGAGTGCCCCATCTAGCCCAAGGGGCTGCTTGACCCTGATTCTGAAACTCCTTGAGAAGTTTCTCAAAATCACTCGTCTTACACATTCACTACACCTGAATCCCAAATGAAGAATTTCCATGCCAATAACAAATATCATACAGAACAGGAATATCTGAAAATGTCTAGCGACAGTAGTTAACATCTTGAAGAGCTGAACTTGGCATTTTCGATAGTCTAGTACGCTCAAGGACACTGAGTGTCAGTTCTCTGGAAATCATCCAAACATAAATCTTTTGAAAGTACATTTTGTAAAAGTACATTTTTAAGGGGCATTTTCTTTTAAACACTGCAAAAGGCAATTTTTTTAAACTTGTCAATGTCGAACTCATTCAATTTATCACCTTTATTACCCACCAATCTAAAAATAAATATTTCAGATGTAATGCTTAGTATGAGTTCATGTTATCTGAAAATGTATAAAAAACATATATGGGAAACTTGAAGTTCTTGATGAGGCTTTTACGACATGCATTTTCCCATTTTCCAGTTTTCTAGGTCTTTCTAAAGTACCACTGTTCAATGATGAGATATAGATTTATATATATATATATATATATATATATATATATATATATATATATATATATATATATATATATATATATTTCTCAGCAGCGCAGGGTTGCCAAAAAACATTGGTAACGCATTGTTAAAACTGCTGGCACAAAGAAATAAAAAAAAACACAAACCACGGGAGGACAGCCAGGACGTCTGGGAGTTAGGTTGCATGAGAATTTAAACATAATTTTACAAGTTTTGGCACTCAAAAATCGCCAAAGCGACAAAAAAACTGGTGGCCGAAAAAACAAAAACAAGGCTACACGACTCCTAACACACAGCACAGGGGTAGGGGGGCGTGGGGCGGGGGGTAGCCAGGACGTCTGGGAGTGAGGTTGCACGACAATTTAAACACAATTTCCCAAGTTTCAGCACTCTGAAAACGACAAAAAAAATAAAGGACGAAAAAAACGAAAACGAGGCTACACGACCCCTAACCACGTAAAACACCGGCAGGCACATAAGACTTTTTCCCAGGAACATACTAAAAAGGCCGCTTTACACAACTAAACAAACAGTTTTCCCTCGCGCATGCAGCCTATTTACACTGCACACTTGCCATATTGCTGACACTTACACCTCAGGTCAGCAACAGTCCAACTGTACATTGTATGCTGCAGGAAAATCAAAACAGATTGTTAGTTCTTCAGGATATTGATTGCTTCGTATATTAATTACAAATAGGTAAAGGATATTAATTTATTATTTATTAATAAATTAATTACTATAAAAAATATATATTTATATAAAAAAAGAGCAGGGGAGAGGCTTGCAGTGAGCGCTGAAGGCGCTCATTGCGAGACACTTGATGAGCGCCAAAGGTGCTCAGCACGGGGCTCATAATGAGCGCTGAGGGTTTTCAGAGGAGCAAAAGTACATGAGGGGAGAGGCTCGCAATGAGCGCCGAAGGCACTCAGCGTGGGGCTTGCAATGAGCGCGGAAGGGGCTCAGACGACCTAAAGTACATGAGGGGAGAGGCTCGCAATGAGCGCAGAAGGTACTAAAAGCCTAAAAGCCTTACATTGTGTGGCAAACAGCATTGCCTGCCTTACAATTTTATTGCCGTAATTTTTTGACGGGCTAGTCACTAGTATATATATATATATATATATATATATATATATATATATATATATATATATACATGTGTATATGTGTGTGTATATATATATATATATATATATATATATACACTGGTAGTTAGTACTTTCTTACTATAATTGTCATTCAATAGATGTTGGCAGACAATTTAATCATAATGATTACAAATGTTTCCATTCTCGTAACTTTACTATTTTTAACTTTCACAATATATATTACATGTTGTTTTTGTGATTAATCTCTACACTTTAATTATGTTAAATTTGTAAGACTTAAAATACATCCTGCATATCAGATATTTATATTTCGATTCATAACAGTAGCAAAATGACAGCGATGAAGGAGCAACGAAAATAATTTTACTGTTAGGGGTCACAACAATTTGTGAAATTTTGTCAAAGGGTCGCGGCACTATAAAAGGTTGAGAACCGCTGATTTAGAACAAGCTCATAGTTATGGTCCCATCAAGACCGGACAGCTTTTCCCCATAAGCTCAATAAATCAGCCAGTGCAGCTGAACTAAGGATAAGACTCAAGGTCAAATAAACCGTTTCAGTGCTCTAAAAGCTAACCTTGCAGCATTTAAAACAACTGTACACCAATGAACATAGCTTCAAATTAAAACATTTTTATACTTTCTCCACTTGATTGTGTCTATAACATTGTACGGAGTAGTATTGATCAATTCAGAGCCCTCTTTTCTATTTAAATGACAATCACACATAATTATGCCTTTAATACACGGACAGGGTATCTTCAGTGGAATTTCTAGGCAGATCTCTCATGTTTAGCACATATTTGTAGAAAGTGAATTGTTTCAGTAAATTACAGTAATTATGGTGGCTATAAAAAGATACAAGCAGTCTGAGTAGGATGGGCATTATCTTTGCTGTATTGTCTTTTATTTCATAGCTGATTGTGTATACAGGTATTGCTGTATGTTTGGAAACCTAGAAATGCATTGGTGAGTAAAGATGTTTGTCTGTAATCCAAACTGGTGCATTGGATTATTTTATCTCCTAATTGCCTCTTTTTGAATAGTATAATCTATCTCTTAACAAACTCGTATTTGAAGTAACAATATAGCCTATTCAAATATAGACAATTTGGTGCCAAAATTGCGACAGCTGCTCAGTTCACAATACATGTGATATCTATACATTACATAATAATACTAAATTTGTCTTTATTCCATGCAGAAGAGATTTATGGAAATGGAACAGCACCATTCAACACATCACATATCTGGCAGCCAAGAATGAGAGAGGTAAGGACATTTAAAGGGACATGGAACAACTTGTATTTCTTTTTTCGCATTTGAGCGTCTTTGTAAATATGTCTCAGCATGTTTTCTTTCAAAGTGTGGGCTCATAGCACAATAAACGAATTCACATTGTAACTGCTCTGGAGCTTTCCCATGCAGGAAGTAGTAACATACATGTATAAGTCCCACGTATCATCCAGCAAACCCTGTACAATATAGAATGCATTGTCACTTAGTTTAAAGGAAGTTAAACAGGCTTTACTTAAAGAACCAGTACACTCTGGATTTGCTTTACTTTTAATCAAAATTAATCTCTTATATACCTTTTATAAACATGCTAGTGAAATATGTCAAATACTTTGGCCTTACTTGTTTTATTTTGCACTCTTCTCCATCACTGTTATATTCCTCCATCTTGTGTAGTTGACAAGATGTTTGCTGGTGGAGGAGCCATCCACACAGCTGGGAAGGCTCCACTTAAATGACTGTTAGTGTGATTCACCCCCCTAGCAGTAAAACAGCCCTCTGGTAAACAAGTAAATTGTAATACATATTATTGTGCAGTACACAAAACTCGTCTATGGGTTTTAAACTGTACATACTACACACACACACATATATATATACCTATTATTAAATGCATTCACATACAGTATGTCAAGAGTTGGACATGACTGAAAGACTGAACAACAATTAAGTAAAGGCACCTCCCCACCGTGATAAGTGTGGGGAGGTGCTCTAACTGAATGGAATGTGGGTACATTGTTTTTGCTGTCAAAGAAACAAACAAGCAGATTGTGTTATTAATTAGCATATTGAAAACCTAATACAATACAAACAATGCTGAACATTATTCAGAAACTATTAACTTTTAAACATAATGGCTAGCACAATGTATAGTTGTTTTTTTTAAGGAATGACTTCAATACAAAACTTATTTTTGGGATGACATAGTACTTTTAAGGCTCCTAATCCAGTTCCTAAACAACTTCACTACTCCTATATTTTAAGAACTGTGGATTTACATTATAAGATTCAACTTAATTAGAGCCTGGAATTGGGAAATTATGCCACTAAAATGCTGACATATAGCAGTTTGTGAACCTAAATTGGAGCAATAAGGAAAATAAATAAAAATAATGTCACTCCCTGAGCACTATAGAAAATATAGGGGTGTTCTTGAATTCCCTCTAAGACAGTGGTTCTCAACCTTTCCAGTGCCGCGACCCTTTAATAAACTTTGTGGCAACCCTAGTTAACAGTAAAATTATTTTCGTTGCTCCTTCAACGCTGTAATTTTGCTACTGTTATGAATCAAAATATAAATATCTGATATGCAGGATGTATTTTCATTCTTACAAAGTTAACATAATTAAAGCGTAGTGATTAATCACAAAAACAACATGTAATATATATATTGTGAAAGTTAAAAATAGTAAAGTTACGAGAATGGAAATGTTCGTAATCATTATGATTAAATTGTCTGCCAACATCTATCGAATGACAATTATAGTAAGAAAGTACTAACTACCAGTCAATAAAATGTGTACAATTACAAGTTTTACAGATTAGAATAGACAAAAAAACTAATTTCTGATGCTTTTAGGCGACCCCTGGCAAATCATCATTCAACCCCCGAAGGGGTCGATACCCACAGGTTGAGAACCGCTGCTCTAAGAAAACCTTTTTTCCTCTTTGTCTTTTTAACACAGATTCCCCTTGTTCTACTGGCTGTGACTCCAATCAGCACCAGTGTATGCACATATAAAAGATACAGACATCTGTTTTTAATAAATTATTCTCCTATATTATTTTATTTTTAATTACTGCTAATGAACTTTGAGCACCAGAAGGTTTGTTAAGGTTCCCAAATATTTGCAAACCACAGTGTTTTGCGGGTGTTAGGAATATTCAAGGTGTGTGTCTCTCTTTTCTATGTTGTATCCAAATCCTAGGATCTCACTAAGGAGTATAGGGTTGTCCTGACATGATCAGTAGCTTTCAACTGACAAAACCCAGTCATGGCGTAAATGTTTGTCTGGAGGTTGCCATTTCTCCTGTGCAGAGTAGACCTTTCTGGGATTTCAGTTCTGGACTTCTGTAGGGGTAGGTATGGACTGATTTGAATCAAGAAAGTTATCTGCAGTGGCACAAGTGAACAAAAAGTGACTGAATCCTGGGTGGGGATTATGTCACAGGACACATTATTAAGTTATGTCTGTCCGAAGGGAATATAGAATGTTACAATCATTACCACTAAACAAGTCACTATCACAGCACATTCTGAGCACACATACATTCTTTAAACATTACACATACATGAAAGACAAATTGTCACAGTCTTTAAAACACCTCTCATGTCCATTTTGATAGTCTTTTAATTTTGGCAATCACATGTTCCAGGGTCCTAAGAGCAGAGTCCATGACTTCAGGTGGCTGTGACAATAAGGTTTTGGGCCCTTGCTTGTGGGGTTCAGGGGAGTCCCACCCTGGCCCCATAAGTCAGTCATGACAATAACTCTATAGGTTTTTTAGTGAGGTTGTAAAAAGTAGGGGTACTAAAGGGTGCTTTGTGAAACTAGGTTAAAGAAGAAAATGTTTAGCACAGTTTATTAGTTAGCTACACTAACCTACCAGCAAATGTCATTAAAACATACAAATACAGTCAATATACTTCACTGTATATTAATTTAAATATCTAAAAAAAATATTTTCTTCCTTTTTAAAAAATAGATTCAAGGTGCAATCATAGTATCCAGTACAATAGAAGTAATTATTGGGTTTGTTGGTCTACCGGGCGCTCTGCTGAGATTTATTGGACCTCTTACTGTCGCACCAACAATATCTCTGATTGGGCTCTCTGTGTTTGAAGCTGCAGGCGAGCGAGCAGGCTCACACTGGGGGATTTCAATACTGTAAGTCTTGCTTTCAAGTTAAATTTATTTTTATTTGCATTTTTCCTGAAACAAAGAATATAATATGCAAATATGAAATCTATACATATTTATAAACATACATTTAAAGGGACTCACCCCAACAGGAAGTTGATTTAATTTGTCTGTATATCATATCAGCAGCTTTGCTCTTCAGTAAATCATTTTTTTTATATTTGTAATTGATTTTGTGGCTCCTGTATGCAACTGTATGTCTCAGTATGTTAATGTGTTGATCAGAGTACTTAATAAGGGTGGGAGAAGGGGTCTAATTGCCAGATAACATTGCAGCACTTAAATTTGGCTACTACAGAGACATACAACCAGACTGTAATCCTAATTAGCACATCAAAGCAGCTAATTGATATGTGTGAGCCAGTCATTTGCATATGAATGCAGCAACAACAACTTTCCAGGATTGATTAAAATGTAGAACATTTTAGAAAACAATTTGATAACAAAAGATAAAGAATTTAAGAATGAACCCAAAAAAAGAAATTGTGATTTTCTGGTGATTTTAAGTCCCTTTAAATGATCCAGTGCTGTATTTCCGCAGTATTAGTTATATATTTATCAGTGAACCTGATCGTGCCAATGTTAAATCATTTACCTCTGGGGTGGGCAAGTTCGGTCCTGGGTGGGGCAGACACAGGTGTGGATTTGAGTATTTCCTTCTGTGTACACGTGAGTAAATCAGGATGACTGAAGAAGTGATTGTCTCACCTGTGTGCTGCAGGGATATCATCAAATCTAGGGATGTGTGTGGCCCACCAAGACCGAACCTGCCCACCCCTGTTATACATGAATATATCAGTTATACAGTGTTTCAAGGATCAATGTAATGCCTAACACAGGGGCTACATATTTTATTTAGGCATTGATAATTTATTTAAAAATATAATGATAATGAATGTTAAACTTACAATCAAAAAATTATATTCAGCTGCTGCTGGTCTGTTGCTCTTCATTGTCTGAATTCCTATGTTAAAGTGATTCCCCTTAGTGCATAATGGTTGGGATGGAGCTATGAATGGTTGCCTAGAATTACGTTGGCCTCCATCTAATCAGATTATTTGTAAAGCCCTATAGACATGTCTTCCAGCCAGACTCCCACCCACTTGGTAACCTTATAACAGTGCAGAACATCTGGAGGCTAATACTCAATTATTCAAAAGTAACTTTGTAATGGAATATTGATTTTATGAAAAATTGAATAAGAAAGTTATTAATGACAAAATGCATAATATACAGTACATTACTAGCTTATCTTACTAGGCCAAAACATTGAATTTTTTAACTTAATGTATTTAATACATTTTGGAAAAACATTGAATTAATCTGCTCATTAAAGAAGTATTCTATTGAAATAGAATCATCTTTCCAATGTCCACAATAATACATTTATAACCTTTGCAACACTTATTTTTCATGCAAAAACACCATCTCGATGTTTAAAATCTGCTCTGTTAAATTTATGTTATACAAATATGTGAGCTCCACAGAACATTAACTTAATGAGAGATGAGTGATATGAACCTTTGTAAGAAGAACTGACATCACCCAGTAGGATAATCCTCCCTCTCAAGCTACAGACAGACTAAGACACTAGTAGAGCTAGTGAAATGAGGGTCCCACTGCAAATTTGGGCCCCACTTGCAACATCTGTATAAATGTTAGTTGTCTGTAGAGGTTAATAAAAAAGCTAAAATGTATTATATAAACAGAATATTTTTCTTTCTTGCTTAACAAAATAACATACTCCTTATACTCCTTTATTTCAGGCAGGTATCAGATCCGGGGGGGGGGGGGGGGGAGTGGTGCTCAATCTGTTGTGCACCTGCTGCGCCGGCAGTAGCTCTGCCATTGGTGTAAAATGGAATCTGCCATGTTACAGAGTCGGCTTAATGTCATTTTTATATCTCTGCTAATGCATGTGAAGTTTTTTTTTCAGTACTACAGAGATCCTTTTAATAAAGCATAGGAATAAAAAGAAATGTATTCCATGAATCACATGTTAATTATACATTACCTAATTAACATTTGGCAGTGTCCATTCAATTAATTAACGGAAATGTTTAGCCATTTTTTGTTTTATATAAATGCAAAAACATATTAGAGGGACTCTTTAGGCAATATTTTTTTCTGTTTTGATTTATATAAATAATTTAACTAGGTTCATTAATTCATTTTATTCTCCTCAATGTTATTGTCATGTAACATATACACATCATATTTCTAAGAAGCCTCCATAGTAACATATTATCAGCTTATTCTTGTTCACTTTCATGACTGCTGCCATCTTTCACAACTGTGACCCAACACAACACCCACAGGGGAGGTGCCTCACTCTCCCAGTGTAATGCTCTTAGCAAACAAACTGTGACATACTGTGTATCTGCATGCAGTAGTTTTACACTAGTACTGCGAGGCCCCTCCCTGTGGCAGTTGCTTTAGGTCACAACTGTGCAAAATGGCACCTCTCATGAGAGAGAATAGGATAAATGGGGGGCGACCGAAAGTGAGAATCTATTACTCTGGAGAAGTGTAATGTTTATATGGCAATTCTATTGAGGAGGATCAAATTAATTAATTAACCTGGTTAAAACATTTTGTTAAAACACATTTTTTGCCTAAATTGACTCTTTAATTAAAATAGAGATATTTAAAAATGTTTATAATGATTTGTTTATTTTAACTTAGCAATCAACATATTTCTTTTACAGGGCGCTGGCATTGATAATATTATTTGCACAGTATCTACGAAATATAACTTTTACTGTTCCTGGCTACAAATTTGGGAAAGGATTCACAATGTACAAAATACAAATCTTCAAAATGTTTCCGGTAAGAAAAGACAAAAAATAAGGTTGTATTAAACTTAGTGGGAAGGTTAAATGGATACAGAAATTCAGTTTTTGTCTGTAAAAAATAAGTGGTTTAAAGGCATATCTAAGTTTCCTGGATTATGAATGCATCTGATAGAGGAGAATCATTAGTGTATGAAAATATTTGTTTCCATGAAAAAATATGAAAATAAACATTAACAAACTCACCCTGATGTTTGCTAAATCTCTTGTGTTTGCAAGCTGCAGCTTTTGTCAATTGACACCCCTGAAAATCCCTACTAAAATTAGCATACAATTCCTAATTTGTTTTGTCCAATCACAGACAGCTATACATTTTAATACAATGTAACTATCAGTGATAGCAGTTTGTGCAGGAATGAATCATGGGCTGTATAGTCCCCCTGTATAATCAAGTAGGAGGAATCAGACACTGATCTGTAGATCTCTACATTGAACTGCTGCTGGCTTGAAGGTTAGTAAAGAGTTAAAATCTGTATTTGAATTCAGTGTTTCTATTGGTAATCCTATGTAAGCAGCTCTGAGGGTGTGACCAATGTGACCAATTTTTATTTTTAAATACTGTATATACTCCAGTATAAGCCGAGTTTTTCAGCCCTTTTTTTTACGGCTAAAAAGGGCCCCCTGGGCTTATACTCGAGTCACCCCCCCCCGTGTCTCTCTAATCCCCCCGTGTCTCTCTACCCCCCCCCGTGTCTCTCTACCCCCCTGTGTCTCTCTAACTCCCCCGTGTCTCTTTCCCCCCCTCCCCCTCCTCATCCTCAACCCCCCTCCTCATTATAAACCCCTCTACTCATTCTAAACGCCCCATCTCATTCTAAACCCTACTAAATTCCCCCCCTCTCTCCCTTTCCCCTCACTTACTTGCCTCTGCTCCGGCCTCCGCTCTTTCTTGACCCGGCGCGCATGTGACGTCACTTGCGCGCCACGTCATTAGCATATACAGGGTGCCGGCACCCGGTATATGCTAATGACGTGACGTCACATGCTCGCCACTTCATTAGCAGATACCGGGTTCCGGTTGAGGATGGGGGGGTTGAGGAGGGAGGATAAGGAGGGAGGTTGAGGATGGGGTTGAGGATGAGGAGGGAGGTTAAGGATGAGGAGGGAGGTTGAGGAGGCGGGTTGAGGATGGGGGGGATGAGGAGGGGGTTGAGGAGGGAGGATGAGAAGGTAGGTTGAGGAGGGGGTTGAGGATGAGGAGGGAGGTTGAGGAGGGGGGTTGAGGAGGGGGGGTTGAGGAGGGGGGGTTGAGGATGGGGGGTTAAGGAGGGGGTTGAGGAGGGAGGTTGAGGATGAGGAGGGTGATAAGGGAGGGGGGAAGAGACACAGGGAATGGAGAGGGGGAAGAGACACAGGGAAGGGAGAGGGGAGAAGAGACACGGGAGAGAGAGGGGGGACACACAGTGCACAAGAAGGACATAAGGGGCAGCACATTTCCCACCCTCGGCTTATACTCGAGTCACTCATTATTAAATTGGGATCCGGCAAATTTAAAAGGGCTCTACTTAAGCACACAGCATATTTTTTTTACAGAAGTTTTTAGTTAGTGAACTTCTATCCAAAAGCAAAATCTTCACTAACTGAAAACTTCTGTAAATAAAATATGCTATGTGCTTATATTGAGCCCTTTTAAATTGTCCGAAACGCAGTTAAATAAGGATACTTGTATCTACGAGGCTGGAATTTAATGAGGCTGATAAGCAGCATTTGTTAGATTAGAGAAAGGAAAACACAGGGAAACTTAGATATACATTTTAAGGTTTAAAAGACTTAAAGGACCATCGTAGTCCTATATTTAAAAAATCATTTTTGAGGAGCTGCACTTGAAAATAGGCAAAATGTTTTTAGAATGTAAAATCTTATATATATTTATGTAATTTTGCTTCTGTCCCATCTACCTTTTTAGTTTCTGCTCATGAACTTTGTTGGGAAGTGGCAGAAAACTATGAATGTGCTGCTCTTATCTTTATAATTGAAATATGGAAGCTAAAACTGCCTGTGCTTTCAATAGGACTAATCGAAAACTAACTAGTTTACAATGACACAACATTCTGTGAACGTATAAGGTTCAGCCTAAATAGACAAAAATAAATAAATTGCGAACACAAGAACCTAAATAACTTTGAAGAAAGAGAAAAAGACGCAGAATCGAAAAAAGGAGAGAAAAGAAAAGGAGAGAAATACTTTCTTAAATTATCCCACTGACCCTTTTCTTTCCCTCCAATTTCTTTTAAGTAACTATTCTTAGTTTATTAACTCTATTATAATATTTAAGATATTTAACTGACCTATAAAAATTAAGGAAAAAAAGAGAAAAAATAGAAAGAAAAAGATGGACGCAGTTCGGGCCGCAAATGCAGACCCTCGCAAAGCTAGGGGCCGCATTTGCGAAATGTGGAGGCCCCAACATCGGCTGCAATGAGCCGAAGGATCATTGCAGGCCTCCAATGCGGCCCCTCGCAAAGTGAGGGGCCGCATTTGCGGAGGTTGAGGCTCCATGCCGCCTCACAAGCGGTTACAAACACCCACAGAAGCGGGACTTTGAAAAAATACATCTAACACGCAATGACTAAATACGGACTTACACTAAAAAATTCAAACCGAGGGACTAAGAACGAAAAATGTATGGACTTACACTAAAAAAATATAAGCCGCGGGACACCCATTACGAAATTGCAAAAATACGACCTTAACAGCCGAACCGCGTGCACCTGAAAACATTAAAAACACAATAAATACAAACAAAAATGACACAAAAAGCTTACCCACAGCAAGGGGGGCACCCAGGACCTCTGCAAGTGAAGTTACATCTCATTTTAATTCCAAATTACCGATTTTACACACACGAGAATCCCCTAAGCGAGAGAAAAAATAGCCGCCCCAAAAAACGAAAACGAGGCTACAGGACCCTAAAGCCGCAAAACACCACCAAGCACATACGGCTTTTCCAAAAAGCCGTACGAGGTACAAGATACACTTTTAGCAAGGACGCTAAATCATCCACAGCCGCGTACCTCATACATAAGCGCCGCCATTTTATAACACTAAGTTACACAATGCGGAAGTACACAGCTACACTAACAGTTTTCCCTCGCGCACGCAGCCTATTTACACACTGCACACATTGCTGACACTTACACCTCAGCTCCATAACACTGCAAACCTACATTGTATGCTGCAGGAATATCAAAACAGATTGTCAGCTCTTCAGCACAACTCTTCCTGTATATATTACTTACAAATAGGTAAAGTACCGTATATACTCGAGTATAAGCCAAGTTTTTCAGCCCTTTTTTTAAGGCAAAAAAGGGCCCCCTCAGCTTATACTCGAGTCACTCTCCCCCCCCCCGTGTCACTCTAACCCCCCCCCCGTGTGTCTCTCTACTCCCCGTGTCTCTTTCCGTCTCCCCTCCTCAACGTAAACCCCCCTCAACCCCCTCCACCACCTAAACCAGCCTAAATACCTCCCCCCTCTCCCCTCACTTACCTGCTTGTGCTCCGGCCTCCGCTCCATGACCCAGCGCCGGCGCGCATGTGACGTCACATGTGCGCCGCGTCATTAGCATATACCGGGTGCCGGTATATGAGGATGGGGGGGTGTGGAGGGGGTTGATGAGGAGGAGGGAGGTTGAGGAGGGGGGTTGAGGTTGAGGGGGGGAGGGGGATGAGGATGGGGGGGTTGAGGATGGGGGTTGAGGATGGGGGTTGAGGAGGGGGTTGATGTTGAGGAGGGGGGTTGAGGTTGAGGGGGGTGAGGAGGGGGTTGAGGATGAGGATGGGGGTTGAGGGGGGAGGATGAGGATGGGGGGTTGAGGGATGAGGATGGGGGTTGAGGGGGGAGGATGAGGATGAGGGGGTTGAGGAGTGAGGTTGAGAGGTGTTTAGGTGGAGGAGGGGGGTTGAGGGGTGTTTAGGTTGAGGAGGGGGGTTAAGGAGGGAGGTTGGGGTTGAGGGGGATTGACGGGGAGGTTGAGGGGGGTTGAGGTTGAGGAGGTGGGTTGGGGTTGAGGGGGGGTTGAGGTTGAGTAGGGGGGTTGAGGGGGGTTGAGGTTGAGGAGGGAGGTTGAGGATGGGGGTTTGAGGATGAGGATGGGGAGGAAGGTTGAGGAGGGGGTTGAGGATGGGGGGGTTGAGGAGGGAGGTTGAGGATGAGGAGGGAGGTTGAGGATGAGGAGGGAGGTTGAGGATGAGGAGGAGGGGTTGAGGTTGGGGGGTTGAGGAGAGAGGATGAGGATGGGGGGTTGAGGAGGGTGGTTGGGGTTGAGGGGGGTTGAGGTTGAGGAGGGTTGAGGTTGAGGAGGGTTGAGGTTGAGGAGGGTTGAGGTTGAGGATGGGGTGGTTGAGGAGGGAGGATGAGGATGGGGTTGAGGATGGGGGGTTGAGGAAGGGGTTGAGGATGGGGGTGTTGAGGATGAGGAGGAGGGGTTGAGGATGGGCGGTTGAGGAGAGAGGATGAGGATGGGGGGGTTGAGGAGGGGGGTTGAGGAGGGAGGTTGAGGAGGGGGGTTGAGGAGGGGGTTGAGGATGAGGAGGGAGGTTGTGGATGAGGAGGGAGGTTGAGGATGAGGATGGAGGTTGAGGAGGGTGATAAGGGAGGGGGGAAGAGACACAGGGAAGGGAGAGGGGAGAAGAGACACGGAGAGATAGGGGGACACAGAGGGCACAAGAGGGACAAAGGGGGTAGCACATTTCCCACCCTCGGCTTATACTCGAGTCACTCATTTTACCCAGTATTTTGTGGTAAAATGGGTGCCTCGGCTTATCCTCGGGTCGGCTTATACTCGAGTATATACGGTATATTAATTTATTAATTGATTAATTATTTAATTAGCATATAAAAGTACATATACACAAAAAAAATAAAAAAATATTGCAATAAACATAAAAGACATTCACCGCGTGCCTCACAACGAGCTCCAACGCTTCTCATAACACACAAACTACACCAGGGGACAGGCCTGCAATAACCACAAAAAGGAGATCAGCACGACCTTACAATGACAGCAAAAGCGTCTCTCATAAAAAAAAGTACAACAACCCAGAGCCTCGCAATGAGCGCCTAAGGTTCTCAGACCATTAATGTCTGTGGCAAAACAGCATTACCTGCCTTACAATTTTATTGTCCCTTCATTTTTGACGGGCAAGTCGCTAGTTACATATAAAAGTAAAAACTGTAAAAATTTAATTTTTTTTGCCCATTATAAAGTTTAGTTATTTTAACTACAATATAGAAAACATTCCACCACAGTCTCCATTTAAATTAAAAGAACACAACCAGCTGATATGCATCTTAACACTGTAAAGCGCTACAGAATATTTGTTGTGGAAATTATCTCATACTCACCCCACTCGCAGGCATGACACCAAGAAAAAATATAATCCTTTGGTTATTTCTCATTATTAGAATTTATTAGAAAAACAAATGTGGATCAGTAGCAAATACACCCAAAATGGCTGCCACTAATTCACTCACCGGACTGCAACTACTGAGAAAATCACCGGACACAGCCTTTTTTATATTTGTTTACAATAACAATTAATTAATCCATCTGTTTCCCCCATCTACCAACATGGTATAACCACTAACAGCCAACAATATTTTATTTACATATTATACCCAATACGTAATCTACATGTGCAGATCATGTAGTGAGAACATGCCCCTAGATGCACACAACACATTTGTCAGAAATGACATTATGATCATCCTTGAATCATGACCTTGTATATGGCTGAAAAACATAATTGTTTAGACTAATATTTGTTTTTCTGTCTCTTACTGAAACAGCTAGATCATGGGTCATGTAGACTTAACTATTTCATACCAAATATCTTGCAATGGAAAATTACTGGTTTAATGCCTATATCCCAGTCAAATATCACACTAACTGGAAAGAGTGCTAATTGCTAAAAATTTAAGGATATTTGTATGAATTTTCCCAACACATTACAAATAAAATATAATAATAATAGAACACTTCTAGCTTTGTTACGATTAACAGGCCTGGCAAGAGAAGAAGCAAACACTTCACTCCTCAGCGAAGAATATACAATATTGGTGTGGGGAGATCAGGCATTTTCAATTTAATTAATGTGAAGAAAAAAAACATCCACCCTGCTTCAGGTAGGTCAGGAAACATGTTTCCCCATAGAATTTCTTAGTGAACAGAGCATGCTGCTAAGGATTCTGGGTAATGATTTACAAATGAGACACATGTATTACATTTGTGCCTTTAGCCCACTCAACATGGGACACATTGAGGTATATGTGTGCGGCTCTCAGGGATCCTTCAGTGCATAGCCATGGCTTAGGGTACAGTGTCAGATCCAACTCACAGACAGCTGGTTCAGCCTTTTATGGGACTTATCAGTGTTCTCCGTACCATGAGAGATGTCAACGGTGACACTACAGTCTGTGTGTGGTCTCTGTACCCTAAACCAAGGCTTTGTTCTGAAGTCTGTCCTGAGCTTCTGAGTTTACTTTTGGAGTCAGATATGGTTCAGTTGCTGAAATGTTTGGTTAACACTGCTCATGTTCTGATCATGATTTCCTATTAATTAAGAATAGAAATACAATGTAAAAATATAGGCGCATTAAACTGGCAAGGACAGAACTTCAATATAAATCACTTTTATGAATAAATAGTCTGATCATCTTTACCCTTGTATTTAATAGCTCAGTTGAGTATAAACTTTCAAAATTATTTCGAAGTGGACAAACCTCATCCAAATTTATATTAGATCATTATACTTAAAGTTATTTTGAAGTGTCTCTGTTTTAACTGTTTCTAATCTAACACATGTTGCTTATATCAAAAACACACCTTGCAATGATTAATTCTATACACATAGGGCCTCATTCTATTATCGGCCGTAGGAGATGCGGGGCCGCAAGGACCGGCCGCAGGCTATTTGCATATTCTATTCCGGCAGCTCTGGCAGGCTTGCGGCCGGCACCTTGTTATCCCTTGCGGCCGCACGCGCCGGAGGAAAGCCTTTGATCTTAAACGGCCGCAAGAGTTTTGGCCGCAAGCAAATCCTGGTTGCTATTCAATTGCTCCGGGAACCCTCTCTACAAGGCTAAAACCGAGCCGCAGCTTACTTGCAGCAAAAAGGTCCGGCAAGCACCCAATTAAGCACATAATAAAGCCATAATAAAGCCATCCTGCACTCTGAGGAGACTATAAAGTGATTGTAGGTATTAGCATTCATAGCACAACATTCCCCTACACTCAAATCCGTAAATCATTTTTATTTTAATTTATGTCAAATATCCATGGGAAAAGTCCAGAGGGCTTGGAGCACCTCAGACCTGGCCACGCTGCGGCCGGAAAATACACAGTTAATTAAATCTCGGATTTGGGCTGATGTGCAAGCTTGAGAGGGGGTTGCTATTAATCCTCATGTCCCCCATTATGATCCCTAGCATTTACAGAGCTTTACAGTCTTGAATTTATATTTGCTTTTAAAGATTTCTGAGCTTACGGCCGGTTGCAAGATATGCGGCCGGCCGTAAGGGGATATCCTTGCGGCGCCGTCTATTTGAATTGCAAGGTAACGGGAGCCCCGCAAGGAATCGCAGCTTTGGGGCCGATTTACGGCCAATAATAGAATGAGGCCCATACAGTTTTATTTTATTTTATTTAATATAAAAATTGGTTTCCACACTCCAAGAGCTGTTTACACACCTGGTACTAGCCAATAGAAACACTGTATTCAAGTACCCAATAGTAATTTTCAGGACAACAGCCAAACAATGCAGAAATTTGCAGCAGCAATTTCTTAGCTCCTCCTTGTTTCCTTGTGGTGGAGACTAAACATCCCACTATGCTTTGCAGAAACTGACTGTGATTAACCAAAACAAATTATGAATGTTATGTTAATTTAGCTAGGATTTTTCAGGGGCAGTCCTTGTCAAAATCAACTGCCATAAATGCTGAAGAAATTTGCAACCTCTAGGGTAGGTTTATTGTTGGTTTTTGGGGGGATTTTTTTCATGCAAAAATATTGAAATTTTCATTCACTACTCAGTCTCCTCTCTCAGATGCATTCATAATCCATGACCCTTTAAAATGCATTTAAAGGGCCACTGTAATGGTCCAGCTTAAACAAATTTCAAATAGTAAATATAAGTATAAGCAACTTATCATAAGACTAGGATTTAGAAAATAAAATATTTGTTTTTGAGATAAAATACATAAAATAGTTGCTTTTCCACTCATGTTAAAGCTGGAGCTCCTCCAATCTTTTATACTTTCCTAGCTTTGGTGATGAGTGTAATTAATTTTGACTGTGCTGCACCATGTAGACAACTGATGGTGCACTTTGCCATAATGCTAAATTAGTTTTTAAACTATTATTATTTATTGCATTTACTAAATAAACATGATAGACAGGGCATAAAGTGAGATTTGTTACTGGGATGGTGCATTGGCCAGAGGCAAAATCAGGGTCACAGAAGTTGGTCAAGCCAAGAAATCAGGAGAAGAATTTAAGTGATGTCAGGGTTGGAAGCAGAGAAGGAGTGGGTGGTCAGGGAGATGTGAAATGGGGGCAGTTTTGGAGACTTTCTAATCTGAAGTAGGAGCTTATTCTAGTGGAGAGTGCACAGAGAGAGAAATAATGGAAGGACTGTGAATGATGAGTGGGACTTTGAGCCTCTGGAGATATATTAGTGAGGCAAGCTGTCGAGGGGCACAGCATGTATGGGAAAGCCATTGCTAGGCTAGGAGAGAGGAGATGTTTATTTTGCTGGAAGGTTGAATATTGTATATACAGAGGCATTTTGAATTTGGTGGAGAGGGGTCAAAGTTTAGCCTGGAAGACCAAACGAGGAGTAAGTTGCAGTAGGTCAGGAATCACATAAATCAAATATTATTTAATCACAATGTATTAAAATGTTTATACAAATCTTGCTAGGAGAGAGGAGGGGCACATTGGGTGGGGAGATTCAATACTATATATGTATGGGCATTTAGTACATTTTGTTGGGGTGATTGCATGGCTTGAAAGACCAATGAGAAGTATGCTGCAGTAGCCCAGATGGGTGAAAATAAGATCGGATGGAGGAAACCATCTATTTTCAAAGTAAGTTTATTTAAAAAAATCAAATAATATTTCATCACAATGAACTAAAAAGTTGTTTATAAAGATAATTACTACTTAATAATTATGAAAGCTGGACCACTACAATGGCATGTTAGTATAGCTCTACAGAGTTATATGCATATTATATTAAGGAGATTATATTCTGCAGCTTTACCTAAATAATACAATTAATGGCTATAATATAGAAGATGCATATATTAGAGATAAATAGGTGATGCGTGGTCAGGTAAATATGATGTATCAATAGATAGACAGATAGAATGCCGACAAGTAGAAATATTAAGAGATAGGTTATCTGTTTAATGTAATGTAATTTATACTAAAATATCTGACTTTCAAATGTAATTATTTAATAAAAAAACAACTGTAATTAAACTTTAATTAGATTTGTACTTTTCATTTACAGTTAGTCCCTGGGTTACAGACGACCCACACTTAAGAACGGGCTCCCAAGGCTTTGTATGAGTGGGTTTTTATGTTCTGTTTGCTTAATTAAAAGAAAGAGCGCAATCGTTTCTGTAACTTTTATTACAGTTCAGGGATATTATTTTTACAGTATTACACTGTATTATTATTACCACTTATGATCCATTATATTATTATTATTATTATTATTATTATTATTATTATTATTCAGGGATCTGAGTTACATACAAATCCAACCTAAACATGTTCTCAGGTATGCATCTCGTCCATAACCCGGGGACCGCCTGTATACAATAACTGGGACCTTCGCTGTGAATATTTAAATACATTAACCGCAAGTGTAAATCTTATTTTTTATTATCTATTTTTTCTCTATTTTAGATAATCTTGGCCATCATGGTGGTGTGGCTGCTGTGCTACATTTTGACACTGACCGGTGTATTTCCAGAGGATAGAGAAACATATGGTTATCGAGCCAGAACAGATGCAAGGGGTGAAATATTAACCAATGCCCCGTGGTTTCGTTTTCCATATCCATGTATGTATCTCTCACATATACTTTATCTACCTCAATAGGCTAATACCACACTGCATTTATTACTACATGTAGGACTGTGACTTCTCGTGTGTCATGTTTAGTTTTGTTAGTTATTGGAATATAAAAAAATGACTTTAATTTTACGGTTTAGAATAAATAGATTTTCGGTCCATATCATCATATTGAAATTCACTAAAGAAAATCTGTTGTGGCCCTGACTCTTTGCAATTAATTAATGCAAATAATGGACTATTCTGGTCACATTTTATATGATATTTTGAAGTACTAAACTCCATAATGGCCTAAAAGTTTCCAGAATGCAAATTTAAAGAAAATATTTTTAACTTTTACATTCTGTTGGTTTCTCAGGAGAGTGTAGTTCATTTTCCATTAGTTCTTTTGAAAGCCTTGCTGTTTTAGATGCCCTATTCCTCTTGTACAGATGGAAACATCCCCTGTATTCAGTTATCTCCCACCTCAGGAGGCTGATCAGCAGAAATCAATGTGGTGGTTAATTTGCAGAATAATTGCATATAGAATAAATAAATTAGAGGCTGTATTCTGAAAACATTTTTCTATTTTCAAGTGTTGTTCTTAAAATTTGTATATTTTAAATATATGACCTCAGTGGCCTTTAATTTTCCTATTTTAAATTAGAAGTATTTGGAAACACAATAGTTTATCATTTTGCATTGTTTTTTCCAGGGTATATTGATTAGTTGATTTCAAAACAGTAGAGATTCCAAGTACAGTAAAATGGTTTGGATTAAAATGTAATAAAGGTAGAGCATCTGCAAAGATTGTCCTAAAATGTCAATATTGTTGTCCTGAAAATAATTCCTTAAAATGATAAATGGGTCAACGAGAAGAAACAAAAAGATAAACTGCTGATTAAACTGTGGCACATTTTCCTTATTGCCCAAAATATAAAAAATATGCATGTATTTATTTATTTACATTTATATAGTTCTTCTATCCAAAGCACTTTGCAGAGTTAAACAATAGTACAGGGAGATACAGAAGAATTGTTAGGAAAAGGTGGAGTATACAGTGTGTTATGGCTTGTTTTGGGCAGACCAAATAAAAAAAAACAGATAAGGTAACACTGAGCAGGGAACAAGTGGGTTACACATTAAGTTGTATTGTTTCCTTCTCTTAGTGTTAACTGTCATATATTAAAAGACTCTGTTGTTTGGAATGGTCTACAATAAGAGTAGTACTCCTTATGTTCCTCAGAATATTATAGAGCTCTTCAAGTTGTTTTCAGGTTGTCCACAGTACAGTTGGGTTTACATAATAATGTTGAAAATATGGGAAAATTACGTTAATGGCTTATAGGTGCATAGGCTATATTTCAGCATGGCACAAAATATTACATATTTTTTGCAGGCAAAAAAATAGTAGGTGGTCAGCTCAGCAGTATTCAGAGCCTATGAGGGACGGTGAAGTGAAGGCAGATAGAGGCCAGGTGTCTTATCTGTGCACATCCAGAGCCAGGCTATTAACCACTGAAATGTTAATAAATCTTCAAAAGCAACTTTTTGTTTGTGAGGGAGCGGTCAGATACTAAAAGTTAAAATTATTCATCAATGAGACCATAAATCTCCTCCCTACTTCATTGTTAAATAGAAAAGAGCAGTAGTGAAAGAGCATTTGGGTTCCCTGGTGGTCCAGTGGTTAGGATTTGGTGCTTTCACCTCTGCAACCTGGGTTCGATTCCAGTCAGGGAACCAAGAGGTCACACCACCCTTAAGCCATGCAGGATTGGGCCTGGTCAGTATTTGGATGGGAGACCACCTAGGAGCTGTATGCTGTGGCCCACTAGCAACCCACTCCGGTATCTCCGACATGAATACCAAGTAGATCCCCATGGTGTATTGTGGTCCATGAGGTCAAGGAGAGTTGGACATAACTAAGCGACGCAAACACACACACACACGTTGAAAGAGCACAACGCCTTAGGCACCAGGCCAACAATCAGAGCTGGAGATGCCCAATATGGCCGTCCCTTGGCAAAAGCATAATCTGCAAAAAGTAAACTTTTTTCTAAAAGTGCTTTTCATGATAATGACGCACACAGCAGATAATATTGTCAGTTTGTCATAAATGTGAAATGTTTGCTGAACTTCAGTGGCCCATTAATATTTCCTGGTTCTCTACAATACACCAAATGGGCACAATAGGCTTTAGTCTATCTCATTCTTTATCAGTGTAAGATAATCAGACGATCTCAAGAAAATGCCACTTATTATACCCACAACCACATTCAAACACATGCTCTGTCAATTACACGACAGAAGCCTTTCTGTTCTATACATATTTTATAATAATGAATTTTCCATCATTTTAACAATATAAATATCAATAAAATGAATATGCCAAGGGATGTTTCAAGGCCAGTAAAATCTTACGCTTTCTTCAAGTATTTTGCTTTCAGGAATGTAATTAAAATCTAAAAACTACAAACCTATTTCAGATGAAAAATAGATGAAATGCAGAATCACAAAGCTATTACGTATTTATTTGTACTGACCATGAACAAGCTGGTGTGTGCACAAAACATCCTCTGATGCAGAAATAGGACAAAATAAACTCAGGGATTTGGGTCGAATGCACTGAATGAATTGGAGTACATTTTTTATATAACAAATAGCCAACATTAGTGAGTCAATACGTCCAATTAAATACTCCAGGGTATTTATTAAAAGAGATACAATAATGGTACAAATGTTATAATTTAAACTGTAATTAGTACTTTATCAGTTGAATGTTTTTAATAATAACTGCTTTTTTGCAATAGCTACATTGAATTTGTAATTTTCAGCCTTTTTGATCCTCCCCTCCAACTCTACTTATTTTTTAATCTAATCATTGCTAATTACTTCCTGCGGATGCATGCATTTCTCAGAGTGGTTGTAATAGATGGATAAAGGCTGAGTCCAGAATTTTATTTATGACTGTTGATTATCCACACATATGACTCACAATAGACTAGAATAGGGGTACTCAAGTTCGGTGCTGGAGGGCCACACACAAGCCTGGATTTGAAGATATCCTTTCTGTACACAGGTGAGTCAATCAGGATGACTGAAGAAGTTATTGACTCACCTGTGCGCAGCAGGAATATCTTCAAATCCAGGCTTGTGTGTGGCCCTCCAGGACCGAATTTGAGTACTCCTATTCTAGTCTATTGTGAGTCATATGTGTGGATCAATTCCAGGCATGTATGTGGCCCTCCAGGACCGGACTTGAGTGCTCCTGGACTAGAATAAAGGTACCAGGGGTTCTATAACCCGCAAAGTGTATTGAACATAATTAAAAAAGAAGGAAGAGTACACTTATTTATACCAGTTAAGTCCCAAGTACCTACGTCATAATCCCAGAAACCTGTATATGCTCAATGTCAATATGAGAACTATTGTCCCACAATTAGTCTCAATGAATATTATTTTCTACATATCGACGTAGTTAACATAGATTCAGATAAATATTTTTAAAAATTACTATACTCAGAATATAAAGGTATTTATTTCAGAGAAAAAAGTATGTTTAATTGCAAATATTGCTCTAACCCATTATTAACTCAAGCAACAGAATTTGATTTGCCATGTCCTTCAATCATGTAGAGCTTAATGGGTATTTTTATAAACGATATTTACAAAGTAGAATTAAGTACAGTGGGTACAAATTGCAAATGACAAATATAGGTACAAGTGTTATTGGTGCAACAATAATTAGGTCACTACTCTAACGCACTTATAATCTAGAAGTAAGGAATCCAGAAGACATATGCAAATGTAATGATGAGTTTACTGCAAGAAAATGCATATTATTAATAAATGTAAAATATATACTACCTAGTGTTACTAGCTATTGTCATAAACCCCTTTGGATCGCTACCTTGTCGTGGTGAAGGGTCTTGTGTCCCTCAATGATGCTCTGAGCTATACCATGAAAGGTCACGCAAGATGGGCAGGTCATAGCAGAGAGGTCAACAAATCACGGTGCACTGGAGAGGGAACTGGCAACCCACTCCAGTAACTTTGCTAAGAAAACTCTATGGACAAGCACAACCAGAGACACAAGGATATGGCACTGGAAGATGAGCCCCTCAGGTCAGAAGGTGCCTACCACATTACTGAGGAAGAGCAGAGGGCAAGTACAAGTAGCACCAGAGCTAATGAAGTGGTTGGGCCAAAGCTGAAAGGACACCCAGCTGCGGATGTGTCTGGAGGGGAAAGGAAAGTCTGATGTTGCAAAGAACAATTCAGCATAGGAACCTGGAATGTTAGATCTATGAACCAAGGTAAACTTGACATGGTCAAATACGAGCTGACAAGGCTAAATATCGATATCCTGGGAATTGGTTACATAGTTACATAGTAATTGAGGTTGAAAAAATACTTTCAGTCAATCTAGTTCAACCTTTTAAGATCTCCTCTGATCTGCATTATGCATATTAGTTGTTAATTAATTAGTTGTTAATTAATAATTAATTATATTTAGACTGAACTTAATTCTGCTCAATATTATTTTATAGCTTTATTTTATTTTCTCAGTGCTAGGAGCAGTATCTACAGAACGCTATCCATCCCAGTTAGTCACAACACTGCTGCTCTTTAAGATAGACAAAACCCACAATGCAATTTGCATAAAGAGAATGAGAAGCATTAAATACTGCAAATTTTTCTATAGGTGCACTCTCCACTAGCAGAAAGGTCTTATTCACCTAATTTTGCTGTGCAAATCGGAGACCAATGTTGTAGCAAAAGTGAGCTAGAACAGGATTGGCTCATAATGACTCGATTTGGGATGTGCCTCCTGAAATGCTCTTTTTCTCCATTTTATGATCCATGACCTAATAGGTCTTCCTTTCCAGAGCTCATAGGGACAGCCTTTGACATCCAGAAAATGTTCAACCAGAGTGATACTACATGTGACAATAATTTGTTACTAACCGTGGTAATATATTTAAATGTGTTAGTCTCTCCTAATCCCTATGGCTATGAGGACCAGCATATAATGTCTCAGGCACCAGCACTGGCTGTTGAGAATCACTGTTCTACCACATCTTGTTTACAATGAGAAACTTATGTCAGCACCAAATCAAATCACAGGTCATATCCCAGGATGTGTTCCCAAGGATAAGAAGTATACCACACACTAAAGAAGAAATAGTGGGTAGAGAAAAGATTGGTTTATCAGATTTAAATTGTTTGTTCCTATTTTTATGATGCTTTTGCTCATTAAGTGGGGGAGAATATAGTCTTACAAACCTCTCAACAGGAATCTACATTGCAATACAAGTAAAATAACTCAAATGGACTGGAATGGGACATTTCACATCAGACATCCACCAAATCTTCTACTGTGGTCAAGAATCCTGCAGAAAAAATGGAGTAGCCCTCATAGTCAATCAAAGGGTGGCCAAAGCAGTGCTCGCTTACAACCCAATAAATTACAGAATGATTTCAATTCAAATTTATGGCAAGCCATTTAACATCACAGTGATCCAAGTCTATGCTCCAACCATTGATGCTGAAGAGGCTGAAGTTGTCCAGTTCTATGAAGATCTTCAAAACGTCATAGATAACACCAAGAAAATATGTTACTATCATCCTAGGAGATTGGAATGCTAAAGTAGGAAACCAAATGACACCTGGAGTACAGAATGAAGCAGGTCAGAGATTAGTAGAATTCTGTCAAGATTATTCTCTGGTCATAGCAAACACCCTCTTCCAACAGCCTCTGAGACGACTCTATACATGGACATCACCAGATGGACAATACAGAAATCAGATTGGCTATAAACTTTGTAGCCAATGATGGAGGAGCTCTATACAATCAGCAAAAAACAAGACCTGGAGCTGACTGCGGCTCGGTCCATGTGCTTCTTATTGCAAAGTTCAGAATTAAAGAGGGAAAATCATCAGACCAAGCATATACGAAATAAACAATATCCATTGTGAATATGCAGTGGAAGTAAAGAATAGATTTAAGGGACTAGACATGGAATATAGAATGCCTGAAGAACTCTGGACCAAAGTTTGTAACATTATCCAGGAAACAGCAACAAAGAATATCCCCAAAATAAATAAAACTAAGAAGGCAAACTGGCTATCCAATGAGGCTTTGGAAGTAGCCCAGGAAAGAAGGAAAGTGAAAGGTGGTGGTTATAGGAAAAGATTTGTCCAACTGAATGCAGAATTCCAGAGGATAGCACAAAGAGACACAGAGACTTTCTACAGTGAGCTAATGAAGTATAATAGGATAGGAAAGTAGATCTCTGCAAGAAAATTGGGGATCTCAAAGGAACCTTTCAACTTTCCAAAGTGGGCGTGATAAAAGACCAAAAATGTAGGGGCTTAACAGAAGCAGATCAGATCAAAAAGAGGTGGCAGGACTACACTGAAGATCTATACAGGAAGGATCTTTACAGCAGTGATGACCTCAATAATTTGACCTAAGGGCTGGAGCCAGACATCTTGGAGAGTGAAGTGAGATGGGACCTTTGATGCCTTGCTAATAAAAGGCTGCAGGAGTGGATGGAATCCCAATTGAACTATTCAAAATTTTACAGGAAGATGTTGTGAAAGTGCTGCATGCCTTATGCCAACAAATTTAGAAAACTCAACTGTGGCTAATAGACTGTAAAAGGTCAGTCTACATCCCAATCCCCAAACAAAATGCAGTGCCAAAGAGTGCTCCCATTATCGAACAATTGCACTCATTTCACATGCCAGCAATGCAATGCTTAAGATTCTACAAGCTAGGCTCCAACAATATATTAACAAGGAACTACCAGATGTGCAAGCCATGTTCCACAGAGGAAGAGGCACAAGAGACCAAATTGCCAAGTCCGCTGGATAATAGAGAAAGCAAGAGAATTCCAAAAAAACATTTACTTCTGCTTCATATACTATTCTAAAGCTTTTGACTGTGTGGATCACAACAAAATGTGGCAAGTTCTTTAGGAGATGAGAGTACCATATCATCTCATCCACCTCTTGAGGACTTTGTATCTGGACCAAGAAGCCACGGTCAGAACCGAACATGGGACAACAGAATGGTTCAAGATAGGAAAAGGTGTGCAACAAGGTTGTGTATTGTCATCTTTTTTATCCAACTTATACGCAGAGTACATCATGCGTAAGGCTGGACTGGATGAATCCAAAGCCGAAATCAATATTGCTGGAAGAAACATCAACAATCTCAGATAGGCCGATGATACTACTCGGATGGCTGAAAGTGAGGAGGAACTAAAGAACCTATTAATGCAGGTATAATAAGAAACTGCAAAAGCTGGCCTGCTGCTCAACTTTAAAAAGAAAAAGGTCATGGCTAACGTCAATATCAGTTCCTGGAAAATAGATGGGGAAGAATGGGAGGCAGTGACTGATTTTATTTTCCTGGGATCCAAGATCTCTTCAGATGGTGACTGTAGCCATGAAATTAAAAGACGGTCACTTCTTGGGAGGAAAGCCATGGCAAGTCTAGACAAGCTAGTAAAAAAGTAAAGACATTACACTATCAACAAAGGTCTGCAAAGTTAGAACTATGGTATTCCCAGTAGTAACACACGGATGTGAGAGCTGAACCATAAAGAAGGCTGAGCACTGTAAAATTGATGCCTTTGAATTATGGCATTGGTGGAAACTGCTTAGAATCCCTTGGACTGCGAGAAGATCCAATACATCAGTCCTTCAGGAAATAAAGACAAACTGTTCACTGAAAGCTATGACCATAAGGCTGAAGCTCAAATATTTTGGCCATATCATAAGAAGATAGGATTCCCTAGAAAAGACTCTAGAGCTGGGAAAGATTGAAAGCACACGAAGAAGGGGACGACCGAGGCGGAGATGGATAGATGAGATCATTGAAGCAATGAACATGAACTTAATCGAGCTCAGAGAGGCGGTGGCTAACAAGATGTACCTGGTGTGATAAGGTCCATAGGGTCACGAAGAACATCAAGCCCGTAACTCCAGCGATCGAAACAGCCAATGGAAACAGAGATCGTCCTCATGACATCACTGAATCCAGCCTCCAAGCTCTTCTGGCTTGGAAGCCTGTAGGACTTAGTGAAATGGAGGGGACAACCTTGCTGCGATTGGGACCCCCGCAGATTCCCCACCTCAACCCCTTGCTGCAGGGATCCCGATTGGGACCCCCGCAGCATTTAAAATTTCAAATTTCCCGCCATGGATTCTTAAAGGACTTTAAAGGACCAGCGCTACAATTAAAATTAACCCTATACAGACCCCCTGAGCCTCTAATTAACCTAATCACTCATGGGGATCTATACAGACCCCAATGAAGCCCCTAATTAACCCCTTATGGGACAATAATTAAACCCTTATGGGACAATAATGAACCCTAACATTAACACTATAAGTGTCATGAGGGTCCTCCAGGACCCTCATGACACTAAGTCTAAGCACTACCCTACACTACACTATTGTCCACCCCAATAAACTAAGTAATTACCCCCTCAAACTAATTAACCCCCTTGTAACTAATTACCGCACCCTTTCACTAATTAACCCCCCTCTAATTAACCCCATCTAAGTAATTAACCATATTTAACCCTCACCATACGTAATTAACCCTATTGCTAACCACTTAACACTATCTAGTCCTATTTACGGGCTTGACGGAGTGGTTAGGAAGGGGGAATCGGAGAAATTGAATAGCAATTTGCGATTTTAGCCTTGTGGCCTTGAAAGATCAAAGTCTTTGAGGGAAGAGTAGGAGCGTGTAGCTCAATCGGAGGCTGCAATCGAAAGGCAATTGAATAGCAGAGTAACCTGTAACTTAGACTTGCTACCACGGATCTCTAAAATGTAACAATTGAATAAGGCCCCTTGTGTCTGGAAGAAATCTACAACTTATTTATAATAAATCTAAAAAAACAAGGAGAGATAATCTTTTGACAGTGCACTAAGAAATTGAAAACAGATATTTCTCATAAAACTTACCTTTTAATATTTATTTAAAAAATAAAACCAATTTTTGCCAGCAAAAACATATACCGTAATATCCATTTAGATCAAGAGAATCTAATGGCTAATAATCACCAAGCTGATATTACTTTAATAATACCATGACTTGCTGGCAATTACTATATTGTTTTAACATCTAACAAATACATAGGGCCCCATTCTGTTGCCCAAATCCTAAATCTATACACACTTAAAATCGCTCTTTATGTTGCCACATATTCTATTAACTACTCTCAATCTGTGTTACCCACCCACAAACACTACAGATGCAAATTTGGCCTTAGAACTACATTGGTTTTAGCATAGCTTGAATATTATGAGCTTTAAATAATTAAAGTTACACAAAATCGATATTCTATTAGATCAGTAGCTCTAACTCGCAAATTAAGGCTGACCAGTAACTGAAAAAAGTATCACATTTCTGTCAAAAATATTAGGAGTACTAAATAGAACTCCCAAGAGCTTTTTCAAACACTTATGATAGGAAATGCATCGGAAGGCATGTAAAGACGTTAGAATTAATTGCACAACAGTCTCAAACCCGCAAATATGTCAATAAAAAAATATTATTTTTAAATGTTATTTCTGTGATCCAAGGGGTTGATATATATCATGAAACACACATGCACTAAAACAGATGCTCTAATGCATTTTATAGTTTGCTTGATTGCAAGCTCGATCTGCAAATATTACCGAGGCCCGCAATGAGCATGCGCAAGCTAGTAATTTTTAACATAGAGTGGACCGACAAATCGTAACTACCACAACTATATATATGACTAGCGACTTGCCCGTCAAAATTTACGGCAATAAAATTGTAAGGCAGGTACTGCTGTTTGGCAGAGACATAAAATTTTTGTGGGGTCCGAGATCCTTCAGTGCTCATTGCGAGCCTCGCGCTGAGCGCCTTTGGCGCTCATTGCGAGGCTGTTGGTTGTTTTTTTTTGTGATAGGCGCTTTTGCTGTTATCGTTTGGTTGGCGCTGATCTGCTTTTTCGCTTATTGCAAGGCTTTGTGTGCTATGAGCAGCGTTGGCGCTTGTTGTGAGGTTTTTTTCATGCAAAATAATGTTTTCATACACTACTGATTCTCCTCTATCGTGTGCATTTATAATCCATGAAACTGAAATACTCCTTTAAGCAGACAAGGCATTCCGTGAAACAGTGTGCATGAAAGGACAATAAGTAACAAAACCATTTAAATGTTCGGATCTTTGGGCTGAGGGAAGGTGGAGAAAAGAAAGAAGAAATCATCTAAAATTGTATTTTAGTGGTGTATGTGAGTTTGTGCTTTGTGAAAAAAGAGAAATCTACTACAATCTGTAGTGTAGGTGGCAACTTACATGTGGGTGTGATGATATCAGATCTAGTAGATTTGCCAAAATATCTGTCATGTTTGTAATAAGTTCATACATCTTAGAAAAGTATTTAATAACATTTATTTTACATACATATTTATTTTAATTTTCTCGTGGAACTTCCCCTTTAACTTAGATGATAGATAATTTAGATGATGGTGCATTGTACCTGTTTGTGTACATAAATCGTACAGAAATATGTGATAATAATGACTTTTTAATCACTATAATACTATAATTATTAATTGAATTTATCCTGTGCTATTTCAGATGCTTTTTCAATATAAAATTATTTTTTTAAGAAAATCATTTCTTGTTTTTCCTTCAAGTATTTTACTGTCACAAACTTAATTAAAATAATGAATACTACAAATCAGTTTTAGCTGAAGGATAGAAAAACACGAAACTCCATATGTATGTATGAATTTGTACTGAGGAGGAATATATCAATGTTAGAACAAAACATCTGCTGATACAGAAATAGGACAATAAGACATTGGGATTTTGGTGAAATGCACAGAATGTACTGGTAATAAGGCACATTCATTTTTTATATAATGAATAGTGAACAAAAATCAGCCTATATGGACAATTAAATACCAAATACATATTTGGTACCAAATATAGTAACATTTAAAAAAATAATTAGTAACACATACTTTGGTAATTGAAGTTTACACTATTTATGCAGAAATATTTATCTTATATACATAATGAAATGATGATCTAAAGTTTACACTTCACTTACGGCTAAGAAGTCCCTAGAGTAACACATTCTCACCTTCTAGAGGCTTGTGTTTCCCCTCATGGCCGACATCTTGTACAGCTGTGATGTAAAGCCACATTCAAAGGTAAGAAATTCACACTACCATTGTCTTGTGATGGTAACAAGCAGACAGTGACATGCTGTGTACCCAAGGCAGCATAAAACATTTGTAGTATGAAGTCAAACCCATGTGGCTTCAGGTCACAGCTGTTCAACATGGCTGCCTGAATTCTGGGAGCTTCTTAGAAATAAGTGAAGAGTTTTAATTTTATATTACAGCTACATTGAGGAGGATACAATTAACTAAGGGTGTCATTCAAGTCCCCATTTTGTAAAAGTTTCACAAGCAAAATGTGCTCAGTAACTTTCCCTAGCTATTCGATTCACCTTTCTCAGCATGATTACGAGTATACTACTTGCAATGCCTGCAAGTAACCCCACTCACAATATTACACATTGCTTCCCCATTGATTTTCACAGATCAGTAATACTTCAAGTTGCTTTTGCTCAAAAAAGCTGTTCAATTCAAAATTACTCAAAATTGCTTTTTACTTGCAACACATAACAGTACAGGTTTTGCCTCTGGGCCGGTTTTCCCCCTCCCTGCTCACTGCCAATCACCCCCTTCCCCGCGTAAACCAGATCCCCTGTTCCCTGATTACCCCATCTACATAACCATGGGGGTCCATGGCATATAAAACATTAACGCCATGTCACAGGGATCCTTTAAAACCCTCTGTGTTAACCCCACCACTGGGTTCCCTAATGGATCCCTGTGGCATAAAAATGTAACCCTGATCCCGTGGCATCCAACTACTAACCCCGGCATCTAATAGATGATTCCTGATGCAGAAATTCTTGAAGGACCCTTGCGGCAACTAATAAATTAACCCCTGCTGCAGAGATCCTTGAACGGCCCCTGCGACATCTAAAATTGAACCCCTTACCATACTCCTGTATTATTACATCTGTGAAGCATTGAATACATGTGTAACATTACTGAAAATAGCTACTGCCGCCGAATTTACGCTTGCAAGTAATTTACTTGTCTCAAATTGAAACTAGCCCTAAGTCGCCTGGTTAAAACATTCATATAAAACAAAAAATAGTTGCCTAACGGCTCCCTTTAATAAAATGTGTTTTCTTTCACAAAACCTTTTTTTTTAAGTTTGTAATTTTCTCTTTAGCCAAAATTCGTATTTTTGTATTAGGGTGTAATGATTGCTATATATTCCTCTGGGTTTTGTGCATGCTCAGAGTAAGTTATAATAAGTGGTTAGAGACTGGGCCCAGCATTTCATTTTCCATGTGTAAACCACAGGTGAGCAATTAGTAATGATCAGACTTATAGTATAATGTAACGACCTATATAATTTCCTAGTGGTTAACACTAAATAATGTAAATGGGTAAAGTATTTAATAGGGAAATTTGGGAAATCAAGTGAAATCCAGGGAAAAAAAAGCCGATAATATATTAAAAAGAGAAAGTGTGTCATTGCTCAAATTATTTTCAATAAATATCAAAAAATGTCACTGTCCCACAATATTCTGGGATTTAAATAGGGACAAATTTGGCTTGACGGCTAAATATAATAAATTCAAAAGGTAGAACCTATTATTTATGTGGTAGTGGTATCAGTAGTATCTTTGATACATTTAATGCATTCCTCATATGCAAAATATTTGCTAATCATAGGTATGCAATAGATCAATTTTATTATAATATATAGGGATATAACACACTTATAAAAACAGTGCACTAAATAGAAAAATAGTTAAAAACATAAATAGACAAAAAACAGGGAAAGGAATGGTGCATGTAAATACGCTGTACTAGAATGTGTACAAGGAAGAACATTTTTTTATGTATATGTTTGTCTCTGAAAAATACATGTATGGCACTTTTAGCATCATTAAACCATAACCCAATGTTTGGTTTTACTATTGTAAGTGCAGAAAAGCAGATACACAGAGCCTAAATTATATCCCTTGTTGGCATGTGTTTTGTATAGAGAGGAAATCTCTGCTGATACAGCTCACATATGCTTAGATTAGATGCACCATCCTTCCCCCACTCCCGACGGTCTGTTTCGCCCCTGTATTGAGCTTCCTCATGGGCTAGGTCAGACTTAAACACAAAGATAAGAAACAGAGCTAGATGGAGAATCAGACAGACACACAATAATTACAAAGTAATTACACTGAAAATTACTTGCTTCCCCTGCAACTTTAGGTTGCAACATCTCCCATCTTTTCAAACTGTCAAAGCCTGAAACAATCTTCCATGCATCTGCCTATTTACAGCACAGTTTTACTGTAAGTGTCTAGGGTGATACTGTATTTTGAGAAAAACAATTTGAGAGTCAATCCAAGTGGGTGGGCAAACAAACACACTTCAGTTTTCTGCAGTAGCAGAGTTAGTGAATGGAGGGCCCTGATGCAGAATAATTTTGGCCCACCCCTTGCACATTTTCTTTACAAAGCCTGTAAAGGCAATAAATATAAATAAATATATATATATATATATATATATATATATACATACATGTAGGTGGTGGGATCACCTTTCTATGAAAATAATTATCTTTTCCTTTCCCCTAATCAATAAATAAATAAATAATACATTAGTCGACCCCCTTTACTCCAGGCTATTGTCATTACCAGAGGGCCCTGTTTTTTTCTGTTTTTTTTTTTTGTGCTATTTCTATAGGTTTTGGAATTAAGATATTTTAGATCAGTAGTCAACCTGGAAGCATATTCCACAGATTGATGTAATATTATGCAAATAAGGCTACAAGGTCAATGCAGAACACGCCCGGCAATGTTTTGTCCTTATAATACAAAGCATGTGAATGTAATAAAATTGTGAATGTAATAAAATAATATGCATTTGTTGATTTTTTTTAATACTACATGTCACCAGTTCTGTAATACCAAATTAAATGAATAATTTAGTTTCTCCATATCATTTGCTGTGCAATCTCACTTGCCTTCATTGTTGTTGTTGTTTAGTCATTCAGTCATGTCTGATTATTCGTGACCATATAGACCTCAGTACGCCACTGCCCCTCTGATTTCCATCAAGCTCATGTTCATTGCTTTAATGACTGCATTTATTCATCTCTGTCCCCTTCTTCTCGTGCCTTCAGTCCCAGCATCAGAGTCTTCTCTAGGGAATCCTGTCTTGTCATGATATGGCCCAAATATTTTAGCTTCAGCCTCGTGATCAAACCTACCAGTGAACAGCTTGGCTTGATTCCCTGTAGTATTGATTGATTGAATCTTCTTGAAGTCCAAGGAACTCTAAGCAGTTTTCTCTAACACCACAACTCAAAGGCATCAGATCTGCAGTGCTCAGTCTTCTTTATGGTCCTGCTTCCACATCCATATGTTACTATTGTCCTCATTTGGCAGTCCTAATCATTGTTGTGAAACTGGATTTCCCAAGCATCCAGAACCTCTCTTGAGAAATTGATCCTAGTTTCTAAAAATAAAAATAGCTTCTAGGTGACATTTTCATGGTAAATATTTGAATAGGTTTGTCTACTCACCAACTTCTATAAACACAACAGAAGCCACAGCCTCTGAGGAAGCCATCTATCTGGAAAAACTGCAGTTAGACTAGCCCTTTTTTAACACGTAGAACCCTTTTTTTTGCATATTATACTAGAGAACTTGTGAGGCTCCCAAATAGGCCTTGGGGAATTGTCTCCTTATATAACAGCCTATATAAGTTAATCAACTGGAAATGTAAAATAGTGTCCATTTTTGTTTTTGATTTTATTACACAGTGGTCTTATCATTCAAATTCATTACTGGGGTATTGAGCTGCAATTCCGCTAAATCCTTTAGGAAATTATTCTATTTCTTCTGACTTTTGCATGGCTTTTAGCCAAATTTGGGGCATCTCTTAGAGAGACTTCCAGGAAGGAGGACCCACCAAGGTTATAGGCCCATTATTTCATGCTAACCCTGTATATCAGTTCGTACAATTTTGTAATAGTGTGAATTGGTTGATGTAGACTTACTTTTTATAGACCGCGTGTATTGATCTAATAAAGTTGACTATTTTAGGTACTCTCTTTACTGTATTGAAGTTAAACACAACAGAACTAGAAGGGGTGTGAGCTGCATTTTGCATGTATTACAGATGTACTATAGGATGTTAATTTTCTTTACATCTTATTTTTTACAGGTCAATGGGGATTACCTACTGTGACGATTGCTGGTGTTTTAGGAATGTTTAGTGCAACTTTGGCTGGAATCATTGAATCCATGGGCGATTATTATGCCTGTGCTCGATTATCAGGAGCTCCTCCGCCACCTGTGCATGCTATTAACAGGTATGGCCATTAAATATAAAAAAAATTATTTGCTGAGATTTTTAGATATATATTTTTTTCTCAACAAACCTAACGTTATTTTATTTGTATAAGTCTTAAAATCCTTCACACTCATCAACAAATGTAAAAAGAATTGTTTCCTTGATTTGCATTCAAGAGAATCTGATACATCGAAATTAGATTGACATAGTTTTGCACAACATACAACATGATTACACCTCTATTCTCTGTAAATCCAAACTCTAGATTTCTAATTATATTATTTCAGTTTTAATCACATAGTTTTAGCTTTTGTTAAATCAAGTGTGTTTTGTCAGAGATCACCTCTTACTCTTTCATACATTCAGAGTACTTCATAAAAAGTGACATCTCTTGCACCTACACTGAAAAAAAATGAGATTACAAAGATTGTAACCTAGCAATACAAGATACGGTAAATAGATATATTTGAAAGGAAATTGCTGTGTGATTCTAAGAACTAAAATGCTGCTGATGTGTATATGTTCCGGAATATAACAGTAGAAATATTTACTGAATAAAACAAGAAAATAGTCCTTATATAATGTTTTAAATATGATAAAATATAATAATTAAATTAATTGTAGAGTTGGGTTTTATTCTAGTGGTTTACTTGATAAAAATACATTTGATTATTACATGTGTGTTATTAATAAAAGGATAATATTGATCAACATGCTTGAGTTCCACTAATACCATTGACAGAGCCTATGAATAATAGCATTCATCAGGAAACTTTAATAAAATTGAGGTATTTTTTAATAAAGTTTCTAATAATTCTGCAGCAAATACAGTTTAATAAATAACAATCAGTAGGAATTATTTATTATCAGATAACACAGAATATTAAAACAAAATTGCAAAAGCATAAAAAGGAAATTAAAAAAAACAACTATTATGTTTTGAATAATAATTATGTGCTTATCTATTAGTAAAATAAAATAGGAGTACTGCCGAAAATAATTGTTTTCCACAGGCATTTTCCAAAGCCAATTATTATCCAGCCGCATCAAGCACATAAATTGCTACATATTTATTAAAAATAATTAATACCCTCTTTGTATAATAAATACTTTGTAGCAGTAGACTTTTGAAATTACTAATTAAATATGAAATGCATCTTTAGGCATATATTACATGCCAAAGCTTTATTTGCTAAAGAAAAAGAATGTATCTGAACTAAACTTAATTTTTCCAGAGGAATTTTTGTTGAGGGTGTTTGCTGTGTTATTGCTGGATTGCTTGGAACTGGAAATGGGTCTACTTCGTCAAGTCCAAATATTGGAGTTTTAGGGATCACCAAGGTAAAATCTTTATTTGATTGATGCTAAATGTATTTTGAATTTGGGGTTCATGGTTTGTGAAGTGGTACAAAATCCTATTGAAAGGAAATTGTGCTATCTACTTAGAGTAGAAAAACACGGTAAGACTGTCTGTTCTGATATTCCCTGAAAATGAAAATGGAAACTTAAAAAAAATAAAAAAAATTCTAAGGGTTATATACGTGGATGCACTCTACCTCAATCTACCACTCATCCCATGCCAAATTCCCAATATGACAGAGCACACTGCTCAATGATTTAGCGATATGGAATCTGTTGGCGCATTACAAATAAACAATAATAATTGATTGTGTTTTTATGAATATGAAGTATATGAAGTTGATATATGCATTTAACAGATGCCTTTAACATTGTGAATTTAACGATGGCTGTATAAATATATCCACTGAGCCTTGTTGAAATGCATAGGGACATGTTTCCAACAGGTACAATTGGGCATCCTCCTTAAAGAATGGCACCTTTCAGTTTCATATGATGGTTCACATTGCATAATTTCCTAGATAAAATTATAAGTAATAAATACACCATTACAAAATAAAACCACAGGTTTGGTATAATTTGTCATATTGGCAGCTTCACATTTGGACTATTAACACTTTTATCCCACATCTTCTTAATGGGTGGTCCATTGGCTTCACATTAGTACTGAAAGCATCCCTTCTGTTTATCACCTTGATTTAACCAGATATCCCATAACTTGTGGCAATTGATAACTAGATAACTACAGTGAAGTTCTTTGGCCACTGGATACTGCCATGGAGATTTAGGCATGAGAGCTATTTACACTTTCTCCCTATCACTCTAAATGTTACTAAGCCTGTTATTTTTTAATGTTGATTGTTTAATGTGAAGTGTTGGAAAACTCACTTGTTAAGTGGCCACTGTTGTTCAGGGCAACTTCCTATATATGCAAAGTATGTAACAAACTAACATTAGCAAATGTATAAGACATAAACATAAAAGCATTTTTAGAGAAAATCTTTATTTCAGCAGATTCTGAATTGGATTCCATCTATGTGTCTTCCATACTTGCCTCTGTAGTGGTGCTTAAGGGGCATGTTTTGCTACTTTTATTATCTATTATAGGAGTGGGAGGTAGACTGATTCAGATACGTTTTTAGAAATCTGATATCTTTCCCTTCCCCGCACATATTCAGAATTCATACACAGCTCCTTAGATTTTTTTGAGTAACTCACAAACATGTGAAGTGTTTCCTAATATATACTGATCTTTTAATATACTTAAAAGATAACTTAATTCACTCTATAATTTAACATTAGTAATGTGTTGTAGCCCACTGTGGGCAAGCGAAAGTCCTGGTGAATGGTAGAGTGGTATTGCTATATTATACTATCAACTATAGGGTTTGACTGTAGCCAGTTGTCTGGTATTTATTAATATAATGGCATAACATAATGTGCTTTTTAACGCATTAACTTTTTGCACATAAAACTCTTAGACTGGGCTACAAAGATCATGTCCTCAACCACTTAAAATATAACTTAATTCTACAAATATCATTTTGCTTTTTCATTATGATAATGTTACTTTGCAGGTTGGCAGCAGAAGAGTTGTACAATATGGTGCTGGGATCATGTTTATTTTAGGAACAGTAGGAAAATTTACAGCTCTCTTCGCCTCAATCCCTGATCCCATCCTTGGTGGAATGTTTTGTACCTTATTTGGTAAGAAATAATTACTTCTGAGATTTGCATTTTATTAGATGTGGCAACCAATGTAAAAGTAATTCTAATAATATCTTTTAACTTTTTCATTGGTTGATGAAAACGGACTCATTCTTTGTTGATTAAGGTGGAACTGACATCCCAGTTTTTACCATGCATTTAAGAGTAAGAAATTGAAAAAAATAATTATTAAATTGTTAAAGAGACTTTTTAGGCAAATGCTTTTTTGTTTGACATAAATGTTTTAACTAAGTTAATTATTTTTTTCTTTTTTAATGTAATTGTCAAATACAATTTACACTTAACTTACTTTGTAGAAGCCTTCAGACTAATAGATTTTTATCATCTGGTGACCTCCCTCTGTCTACCAGTTCTCCATGGATCACACCTACATGGAGGGGCTTCACACTTTCAGAGTCTCATACTGCTCTGATGTAAGCAGACAGTGACAAGCTGTGTGTCTGAGCATCATGAGACACTAGTAGTCAGATGCTCCATCCATGTGGGTGTGGCCTTACTTTAAAACTGTGAAACATGGCGGCTATCATGAGCAAGAGTAGAAAGAAAAAGAGGGGGGGTGGTCCTCCAAAGAGTAGGAATTGTTTAATTTGTTGGCTTCTTAGAAATAACTGATTTATAGATTTTATATGGCAATTACATTAAGGAGGATAACATTAATTGTCACCTATTTAATGCATTGATACAAAAATACCTAATGAGTCTATTTAAAGCAGTGTAACCTGCAATTCCTCAACAAAACATCAACAAATAAATGTGAAATAAATCCATGCATTATTAGGTGCCAAAATAGCTAAAATAATTTAATACTAAGTAGTTGATAACTACAATATTTAAATATTTGGGAATTGGGCTGATTAAACCTTAACATCTGTGCATATTCAGTCTTGTCAGTTTTATATGGCTTTAGAGTTAAAGCAATACAGCTATTTACCCAGAATATAATTATTAATTTTTGACAACAATCATGCATTATTAACAGATACCAGTCTATGCTTAGTGGGTGGATTAGAAAGGCTGGTTGACAGTCAAAATGACAAGCTTCAATGGAAGTTTACTGTAAGAAAATGCAATTTTATATAACATTTAATTAATAAAATGCTTGTTATCACCCACCAAATGCTTGTTATCACAAGTTCAAACTTTCTCTGTGTTCACTTAACTTCCTTAGATAAAAGAGACAGAGTCAATGGGCCTTATGTCCATGATTGACATAATGTTATCCTACTACCACTTAGTTTATTTATTTATTTATTTTAACAAGTCCCTTATAGAGATCTGAACCTTTTATCACTATTTTCGTGAGCTGGCAAAACTTTGTATAAAAGTATATGCATTGCTAATAAGTATACATTGCTGACCAATTTAATTTGAAATATCAATATTATTCATTTTCAGGGATGATAACAGCTATTGGTCTCTCCAATCTACAATTTGTCGACATGAATTCCTCTCGTAATTTGTTTGTTTTGGGCTTTTCGCTGTTTTTTGGATTAGCGTTACCAAATTTCTTAGACTCAAACCCCAATTATATTAAAACAGGTAAGTAAAGGGTAAAAACTCAACTCCAGACCGAATTAAGATTTTAAGGAAATTGTCATTTTACACAACTAAACTGACATGGATCTCATATATTTCTATTTAATATTTATATTTAAATGAGCAGGCTTTAAACATTGATAAATGGGTTTTGCATAAAAACCAAATACTGCAAATATTTGGATTTGGGAGTGTCAGTAGTGAGCTGTTCCACTTAAATGCTGAGGCCATTTGCCAAACTAATTTAACAGCAAGGAACCAGTGATTTCCCTCGATCGTACCCACCAGGACTTTTCTTATTGCTTTTTGTTACTTCCTTGTTTTGAGAGAAGTGAGCTGCTCCACCTACATGGTGATGATATTTGCCAAAGTAATTCAAAAGGAAAGAATTAGTGATTTCCCATGATTATAGCTGCCAGGCCCTTCCTTCTTGCTCTCTGTTACTCCCCTCTGTGTTTGAGCTTTAAATTACTCTTCCTATCATGGTTGTAGGACCAAAATAAAATCTGAGGGAATGCCGCATATACATATTGTGCTTCTCTACACAAATTCGAAAAATCTTTGTGGGGGGGGGGGGGGGGGGGGTTTGGTTGCCCCCCCCCCCCCACATTAACCATGTTTAGGTGTGTTTGTGCATGGTAAGATTAAACTTCTTCTTTGTACGTCTTATGCCACATACTGAAAAGAGTTTCAAAGATTTATTTCCCAACACCAAAATTAGAGGTGCTCTATCTGAGAACGGACAATACCTGAAGTAGGTTTGTCTTATAGGTCTGGTTACCTACTCAGAGAGCATAAGTAAAGCTGCACCTCACTGACGAGGCCCATAGAGGCCGCGTCTGTGGTTTGCTGTTTCTCCTGTTCAGGGTAGAATTGCCTGGTATTTCGAGGCTATGTCACTGATACACTACAGGATATCTCTCCCTGGGAAGGGCACAAGTGAGCTAAAAGAGGTTGCTATCTGATTAGACAACCAGACCTATAGGACAAACCTACTTCAGGTATTGTCCGTTCTAAGATTGAGCACCACTAATTTTATTGTTGTCAAAGATTTATTTCAACTAAATATAACAGTAGGGATTGCAATTAGTTATCAAAGGAAGTTCTGACTTTAGTCAGATACCAAGGTTTCAAACATATGTTTACTTTTTTTCATTGTGCAGTGTTTTTTTTATATTTAAAGTCTGCACATTTTTCATTCTTATGCGCCTTGCTGAAAGCTCTGTGTACATTTGATTTGAAGGTCGAAACAGAGCCCTCCATTCTTTTTTTTCTTCATTGTGTTGTGTTACTATTGTTTTGACTTTATCTTACCCCGTATAGCGCTACGGAATATAGTGGCGCGTTACAAATGGATTTGTATGTAACTTAAATCCCTGATGAATAATAATAACAGTACTATAATGGCTCATATTTGGTAATAATATTGCATTGTAATACTGTAATAATAATACTTTGTACTGTAATAATAAGTTCTAGAAATGATTGTGATCTTTCTCTTAATTAATTACATACATTACATTACATATATTACATATAATACATTACATTACATACATTACATATAATACATTACATTACATACATTACATTACATACATTACATATAATATATGACATATAATATATTACATTTAATACAAATCAAATACCCCCTATCTATCTAACATACAATCTATTTAATATAAAATAAATCCTAACTATATCAAATTCATCCCCCTATCTATCTAATATACAATAAATCCTAACTACATACACAGACCCTAATTCTAAGCTAAAATTAAATAATTACAGTCCTAACTACACAGACCCTGATTCTAAGCTAAAATAAAATAATTAAGACCACTTACCTTTAAAATGTCCCTTCAGATCAGTAACGTAGGGGTAAAACAAAACAAAAGAATTAGTACAAAACATTAACATTAAATAAATAAACATTATATACATTCTAAATATTCTACTCACCTTTCCAGCATGTCCCGTCATTGTTCAGCTCTTCCGGCGCGGCCCTGTTAAAAAAACACAATACATTAATACAATATACAAACAAGAAATAAAATAAACATATGAACATCTAAATATACATTTAACTTACCTCCCCGCAATGTCCCCGGCCTCCTCCCCTTCAGCCCCGGCTGGGCCCGGAACCATCCGCGCTCTAAAAAAAATAAAACAAAAAACTAACGGAGATCTGCACTCGCAGACCTCCCAGACGCTAATGAGCCTCCCGGAGTCTTTTCCGGGAGGAAATTGGCAATGGCGGCTTGTGATTGGCTGAAAAAGCTGTCAGCCAATCAGAAGTCGTCAATGTATGAGCCAAACAGGATGCGCAGATGTCTTCTACCAATCCCTCAGTGGGGGTGTATCCCATAGTGATTGGCTGAAGGCATCTGAGCCTTGTGATTGGTTCCAATAAAGATTGACAAGTGCTTTAGCCAATCAGGGTGGGATATTGTGGTGTATCCCATCCTGATTGGCTCACACATTGACGACTTCTGATTGGCTGAAATTGATAGACAGCTTTTTCAGCCATGAGTTATAGGGTTAATTAAGGCCTTATGGGGGTCTGTATTGACCTTCATGAGTGACGGGGTTAATTAAGTGCTTATGGGGGTCTGTATTGACCTTCATGAGTGACAGGGTTAATTAAGTGCTTATGGGGGTCTGTATTGACCTTCATGAGTGACGGGGTTAATTAAGGCCTTATGGGGGTCTGTATTGACCACCATGAGTTATAGGGTTAATTAAGGCTTTATGGGGGTCTGTATTGACCTTCATGAGTTATAGGGTTAATTAAGGCCTTATGGGGGTCTGTATTGACCTTCATGAGTGACGGGGTTAATTAAGGCCTTATGGGGGTCTGTATTGACCACCATGAGTTATAGGGTTAACTAAGGCCTTATGGGGGTCTGTATTGACCACCATGAGTTATAGGGTTAATTAAGGCCTTATGGGGGTCTGTATTGACCATCATGAGTGACGGGGTTAATTAAGGCCTTATGGGGGTCTCTATTGACCACCATGAGTTATAGGGTTAATTAAGGCCTTATGGGGGTCTGTATTGACCTTCATGAGTTATAGGGTTAATTAAGGCCTTATGGGGGTCTGTATTGACCACCATGAGTGACAGGGTCAGTATTTTTCTGTATTATATTTGAAATAACTAAACATGGTAATGGGCAAATTGGTTTTAAAAAGCAAAGAAAATAAACTCTAACTTTACCTTTTTGAACTTTTATAAACGATTAATCTATACTGCAAGCTTTGATTCTGTTTTCTTGCCCGCTGTTGAAAATGACTGGCAGCTTAATCTGCCGAATTCCCATGTGTCGATAGACGCTTCCTATACATTCAAAGTTACCTCCTACCTCATGAAGTTCTACTAAAACCAAAATGGTAGCTTGCACACCAGTATAATCACACATAAAAAGTGTTTTCTAAAAACATGTCGCCTATTTTCAAGTGTAGTTCTTTAAATGAGTACATTTTAAAAATTTGACATCAGGTTTCCTTTAAATTAGCATTGTCTGCTAGATTTCTGACTAATTTTATACAATTAAACAGTTATATATATTAAAACTGTGTGCATTCGTTTGCTCTATTATTTTTCTATTTTTTGGGTTGTTATGTTTTATTATTGTAATATAAGCTTATGATGTATTTAAATTTTACAATCAACATTTTTTTCAGGAGTAACAGAGCTGGACCAGATTCTGACTGTGCTGTTAACGACAGAAATGTTTGTGGGCGGTTGTATTGCATTTTTTCTGGATAACACCATGCCAGGTATAGTTACTTAACATTTATTTTTTTCCAGGTTGTTGCTGCAGGATAAAAATAAATAAATAAAAGAATAAAATAGAAGCAAATACATAACCGAGGCTTCTGTTGGTATAATATTTTATAAGTAGGAGATTTTCGGGAACAAAATATAAAGAGGGCTGAAATCAAGCAGAAACCATGTGAATGACGGCTAATATAAATCAGTGGTTTGCAAACTTCTTGAGATGGTGAGGCAGACCTGGTTTCTATGGCAACTGCTATTCATATGTAAAGTGAATAGATTGAACCGGGCCTGGTACAAGGGGGAGGTAACGGAGGCACTGGCCTCGGGCACCAGGAGGCAGGGGGCACTGGCGTTTTTAAAATTTAAATAGAATATTTTTAAATTGTGCAATCATTCTTTTTTAACCTCTTCTATGCCTCATGTCACATAACATTAAAATACTAAAATGTAATATATTAATACATTATTAGACACTGAGCTAAAACTTTGACTTACTTGTCGTAAAATTGCCATGAAAAGCAGCTCTTGTTATTGCAATAATGAAAAGGATATCTATATATAAATAGAATCACTGTACAATTGGTTATTATTACACATTTTGAGTAGGAGTGTGAGACAATTGTGCTGGATAGCTAACTTTATTAACCATACATTGCCCTAAAAGATTCTGCCTCTCTCTTACTTATATGAGGCGATCAGGTAACTTGCTTAGAGGAAAGTCCCTTATAGATAATGTATGCTTAAAATATCCAACTTTAAAGCACACTTGTTTAAAACTTCCATAAAAAAAATAACTCTCTCTCTCTCTCTCTCTCTCTCTCTATATATATATATATATATATATATATATCACATATATAGTTGTCAGTGTGCGTCACGTTACAATGTTGGTCACGCTGTTGCAAAGCGAGGCGAGCTGTCGACCACGCACGACTTAGGCTGCAATGAGCGCCAAATGTGCTTTTTGCACTGCGAGCCTTGCGAGCGAGCAGTTGAGGCACCTCGGACTTACGACCCGTACGACTTACGACCCGTACGACTCGTACATGCACTGTGTGCATCACAAAATTATGAAAAGACATGAAAACAACAACGATCGAAAATTGCCTAAGCGAGAAAAAAAATGGGAAAAAAAATGCGAAACAACGAAAACGAGGCCAAAGGACGTGAAACTAGCCTGAAGGACGTAAAACTAGCCCTGAGGACGTAAAAAATAGCCCTAAGCAGTAACACTTACCGAAAGCCATTAACACTTAATCCAAGCCTAAAACATTTGACACAAGCCAGTAACACTTAACTCAAGCCACTAACACTTAACCCAAGGCAGTAACATTCAAGCCTATAAACTACACAGGGGGAGAGGCTTGCAATGAGCGCCGAAGGCTATCACCGCGAAGCCCCAAGATGAGCTCCGAAGGCACTCAGTGCGAGGCTCGCAATGAGCGCTGAAGGTACAGCATTCCCAACCTTAACATTTTATTCAAGGGCAAAAAATAGAAAAAAGATAGTACACAAATATAAGCCGCACTCTTAAAATTGGAGAGAAAAAGACTCTCTCCAAGTGATCAGCCATTGCAAGAAAAAGGCTTTCTAATGAGTACTGTAACTTTTTTTTTTGCAGCTTACAGGCCTTACAGGATGTTAGAATCACTGAAACCGTAAATCGCTATTCAATTGCTACAATACCGCAGTCTCAAGCACGCAAATCGGCACCCTTAACTCGCAATCGCGCAAATCGGCAGTAATTTTACGTTCGCGAATAGAAGCCGCATACGTAACTCGCAAGCTCGCAAATCAGCAGTGATTTTTTTTACGGTCGCGAATATAAGCCGCACCCGTAACTCTGAAAATATGACTGATCATGCAAACAAAAATGTCTTTTATTGAAGGCTAGTGATCATATGATTCCATTTATTATCACATAGTTGGTTGGCTCCTTTTTAAATCATAAATATGATATAAATCACCCAAATGGCCCTGATCAAATGTTTACATACATGACAGCATGATTAGCATCAATGACAGCTTGCAGTCTTTTGTAATAGTTGTCTATGAGGCCCCTAATTCTTGCAGGTGGTATAGCTGCCCATTCGTCTTGGCAAAATGCCTCCAGGTCAAGCAAAGTTTTTGGTTGTCTTGTATGAACTGCACGTTTGAGATCTCCCCAGAGTGGCTTGATAAAATTAAGGTCAGGAGTCTGTGATGGCCTCTCCACAACCTTCACCTATTTCTGCTGTAACCATTGGAGGGCCAACTTGGCCTTGTGTTTAGGGTCATTGTCATGCTAGAAAGTCCAAGAGCGTCCCATGTGCAGCCTTCTTGCAGAAGAATGCAAATTGTCTACCAGTATTTTCTGATAACATGCTGCATTCATCTTGCCATTAATTTTGCCAAGATTCCCTGTGCCTTTAGAACTCGCCCCCCCCCCCCAAAAAAAAAAAAACATCAGTGAGCCACCACCATGCTTCACAGTGGGGATGGTATTATTTTCACTATAAGCCTTGTTAACCCCTAGCCAAACATAGTGCTTATGGTTGTGACCATAAATCTCTATTTTGGTCTCGTCACTCCAGATTACAGTGTGCCAGAGGCTGTGAGGCGTGTCAAGGTGTTGTCAGGCATATTGTAACTGTGCTTTTTTGTGGCATTGGCGCAGTAAAGCCTTCTTTCTGGCAACTCGACCATGCAGCTCATTTTTGTTCAAGTATCGTCGTATTGTGCTCCTTGAAACAACCACACAGTCTTACTTCCACTTTTTAATAAGTGATTGAACAGAACTGGCTGGCATTTTCAAGGCTTTGGATATGTTTTTATGTTCTTTTCCATCTTAATGAAATTCCATTACCTTGTTACGCTGGTCTTTTGACAGTTCTTTTCTGCACCCTATGGCTCAGTATCTAGCCTGCTCAGTGCATCCAGGTGCAAGCTAACAAACTCATTGACTATTTGAACAGTGAAGCAGCCATGAATGTCCAGTAATCTAGTAATTTAGTAATTATTAATATATATATATATATATATATATATATATATATATATATATATATATATATTAAAATAATGAGTATTGCATCATATTGCAATACCTTTTGTATTGGACAAATGCCTTATTTATATTGATGAGCTTTCAAGAGGTCTGACCTCTCTTTATCAATTCTGAAGCAATACTGGAATGAGATGATGTGTTGTAGAATGTAATCATCTTTATTTTAAATGCTTTTCTCTTGTGGATGTTTTTACATTTTCCTCTGAGTATTTTGATTTTTAGGTTTTGGAGTGATCATTCTGGCTAAAATGGTCCTTAAGTGAAGTTTTTTGGCTGTTTTTTCCAATGTAACAGCTTGTTTCACATAAAGTACATTGTATTATATAAACCACATTGGACGATGTACATGAATACGATCTTTTGATGTTATAGGTCTTGTTGTTAGGTATGGCTGTGTCATCATTACAAATGTGTTAACATAACTTACAGGCACTTTTGTTACAAGGCTTAGTTCCATTTTTTCTATTCATTGACCAATCTTCTGCTGATAAGTTTTTGTTTCAGGTTTGGTGGTTGTTTAAATGCAAGGATGGGAAGTTTGGGGAATATATCTTTTAATTTTGCATCTTTGGTTAGTAATGGTTGTAAATCTTTGATTATTTTCCATATTTTCACTTAAACTGGGTGGTATACTTGAAGTAGTTTATTTTGTTTTTATTTTAACAGGTGTTCCTGGGGTATTTTGATGGCAGCAGTTATTTTCTGGGTAATAATATGGGGTTTGTAACCACTTTGTTTGAACGATTCAGATAGTGTTTTTTACATTTTTATCACAGGCTCCAGTGTTGGAGTATATGTGATGGTATCTAATAGCTTGACTATGGATGATGGCTTGTTTGGTGTGGGAGGGATGGAAACTGGAGCTGTATAGGTAACTACATCTGTCTGTGGGTTTTCTATATACAGATAAGAGGAGTGTGCCATTTGCGATGAACATGGTAGTGTCTAGAAAGTTAGCCTGTTCTGTAGAGAAATCCATTCTAAGTGTTATAGATGGATGGAAGGTGTTGGGAGAGAAATGGTTCTATCTATCTATCTATCTATCTATCTATAATAGTTTCAGGTATACTTATAGACAGAAATATACACGTACACACAGATCCATCACACTGAATTAGCCCTACGCTTGTGTCTTGTTAGTCTAGGCTAGTGATAAACAACAGGTGGCTCAGGGTCTCATGCAGCTCTTCCCAAGAGGGTGTGTTCTCTGTAGTGGGTGAGCATGCCCATCTTTAAAAATATACAGTCTATTACATCTCTCTAAAACTAGCAAATAATACCCAGTTGTTCTAATTACTTCACCTCATTATCGGTACCTCTATTACCAATAAATTGCTTTCTTACAGCTATTTTATAATTTTGCTTTAGGTAAAATAAAAAGCTTTAATGTACTGTAAGGACTTTTTAAGGGCTTTGGGCTTCATATAAGGTCTTTCAAGTGAAATAGACTTCACATAGCATGCCTAGACGCTAAACAGAAATACACCACTGACTAGTCCAATGTTACATTACAAATAAATTAGTAAAACATTATATTCTTACAAACTGCGGTATAGTAGTGCATTATGGGACATTTTGCCTTGGTTGTAAAAACATTACATCTTAAAATGGCTATTTACGGGGGCGGAGCTGACGTCTGAGGAAGCCAGACGTGTTTTCCTGAGCTCCGTGCTGAGCTCCGTTTAGGGCCTGTTATTTTGCCCTGGAGCGGCTTCTTGGGCCCTTCTCACCTCCAAGGGCACTACTGGGGGTTGCCCCCATCCCCCGGGGGGAGACTGGGAGCTATCTGGGTGGCCCAGCAGCACAAGAGACCTCCGTTCGCGGGGCGCCGTCTGAGGCCCCAGAAGACATCGGGGCTCTCCTTTTCAGCTCCTGGGCTGGTGCTGGAGTGGATCCCGGTGGCGGCTGGATCCGGCCGGGATCCCAGAGTGACCTCTCTGGCCAGAGTGAGGCCGCCGAAGACGGGGCAGAAAAGCCCGCGAAATGCGGCCGCCATCTTGCGGGGCCGCCATCTTAGAACGTTGCAGGTAGGGGGGACATTCCCCGGAGGGTTGTGACTCCCCAGGGGGGCCCCAGGAGCATTACTACCATCCCCAAATGAGGGAGCAGTGTCCCCACAGCTAGTAGTGGGTGTTTAGCTTTCACCACAAAGAACTGTGGCTGCATTTAATATCAGAGGCATAGTGGGGCAGGAGGAGGAAGTTGCCTGCATCTCTCCCAGTTTGCAAGGCACACAAGGATCTACTTACTGTTATATCCCCGCGCAATCCTGGGATCTGGAGTTAAGGTGGTGTGAGTCAACTCTTTAAGCTACCCATGCAGGACTGAGATTTTGATATAGAGACTTACCTCGCAGCATTGCCAGAGACTGAATTGCATATTATTTTGGAGCCTTGTGGGGGTACCTTGCTTCAGAAACTGACACTCTCTTAAAGGCACTTTTTTGGATCATTTCTGCATCTAACAAAGATACTGTGCCTACCTAGACTTGAAACCTGTGCTTTCACTGTCAGTTGCATGGTCTGTGTCAATTTCTTACAACATCAGCACACATGCTGCCACCCTGTGGACGTTTACAATACTGCAGATCATCATTGGCCTTATGCGAATAATGTAAGAGTGGAAGTCTCCCTGCCATTCATTGCTGCTTACTGTCTGTACTGATCTATTCTACGGCTAAGTTCTACTTAACGGGGCTCCTGTCAACGAAAGCAGACAGATTATCTGAAGAGGGTACAATTGTTTGTGCCACTCGTCTACCAAAGGATCACTCTTTGTTTGGCCGGATTTCCAAAGGCCTCCCCAGAGCTCCGGCTGGGGACTACACTCTAATTATGGAATAAAGAGACGAATGGGGAATTGGCCTGGCAGCACAGCTATCACCTACCTCAACTCAGCTTTATAATCTGGACAAACTCTACAATTTTGGCCAGCGGTCTCTCACTCAGACCACTTGGGGCATAGCTTCCCCTTATCCTATACCGAGCTGTTTTCATAACGGACTCTTTGCTGACTTTTGCGGCCCGTACTCCAACATGCCGAAACCCAAAAGAACTGCTTCTGTGAAGGGCATAAGGGAGCACTTTACACCTAAAACTCCCAGATGCTCCCCCCCTGCGGAGTCCGCCTCAGAGCATTCGGATGGCTCAGACAGGGAAGGTACTCCTGACACCCCTAGCCGATATATGGACCTTTCGGCCAGGTCAGTGGCTACTATTGAACGGCTCCTGGCAAAAGCTATTGATCCTCTAAGACAAGATTTGAAGGACCTGGGACAACGCACTCAAATATTGGAGGACTCGTCGGATCGGATGGCCGAGGCGCAAGAAAGAGACCGATCCTCTATTGCTCAAAACTCCATTCACATCTCTGACCTCACGGATAAGATAGAGGATCTGGAGAACCGGTCCCGCCGACACAATGTCCGCATCCGTGGTATACCGAGAGCGATTCAGGACCTGTCTGGCTACCTGAGGGATACAATCCCCATAATCCTCCCTAATCAGCCCGAAAGTGTGTGGGAGATTGAGCGGGCCCATAGAGCCTTGGGTGGCATGAGGAGCTTGGAGGCCCCCAAGGATGTTATTGTTAGATTTCTAAGGCAGCAGACCAGAGATCTTTTGCTATCGGCCACCAGAAAGCTGCATACCATCAAGGGGCCGGATGACTCAATCCTGCAGTTTTATGCGGACCTCTGCCCGGATACCCTGCATAAGCGGAGACTTATGAAACCGGCTGTTACCATTCTTATTCAGCACAAGATCCAGTACCGGTGGAACTTTCCGTTTGCTCTGACTTTCACCTATCATGGCAAGACTTATACCACCCGCTTTTTGGAAGACTGTCTAGATGTATTGCAGAGATTACAGCTATGCCCGGAGCCCACGACAGCTGCAAATCAAGAGCACCTTGTTTCGCCTATCCCTAAGAGGCAGCAGACCTCAAAGCCATCACAAGTTCATGGCAAACAAGTCCCTATCTTGGAGGGGCCCAGTGGCTTTCGGGACTATATAGGCGATCTGCAAGACAAGCGCTTGGTATCCTCAGCGGACTCTGGACTCTCGGCCTCTTCAAAGTTGGGACCGCGACCTGAGAGGCCTCCTACCTAGCTGGACTTTGATAATATTTTGCTGAGTATTTGATGTTCACTTTTCTTTGTTTATAATCCAGATAGAATGTTGATAGCATAGTTCGCACTATTGCCATTTAGAATTAATATAGTTTGCCAGACTAGTTTCCCACATTACGTGGATTTGTCTTTTACTTTATTTACTATAAATAGAGATAGAAGGGCTTGTGTAGTCAAATGTTTTATACTTATTCTGCTATATTCTTGAAATTACAGTTTGAAGTTTAGTTGTACTGTAAACTTGTTGCTTTCCTGCTCTGTTTTTTTTATTTATTTATTTATTTATTTTCTTTTTCTTATTTTTGTGTTTCTTGTTTCTGTTCTATTATTGGCTTGTTTGCTTTATCCCGGATTTATCTACCTCTCCGATATTAACCTGCCTTTCTCCCTTTCCATTGCTCTCAGCCCTCTTGATAAAAGTGAGATTTCTCCGCCGCCAACAGCATACCCGCTGGGACTTCTGTCTGCTCTCCGGGCTCCTCCACTCCTCGCCATTCACTTGCTCAGCTATTAGGTAAGGTTGCATACACCTACACTCCCGATTTTTTAATGGCTACTTCTAAATACACCATAGTGACCCACAATGTGAAGGGCTTCAATTCCCCCTTTAAAAGGAGGAAGGCCTTTGCATTCTACAAAAAATATACTCCCTCGGTCATTTTCATGCAGGAGACCCATTTTTCCCTTGGCAACAAACCTAAATTCCTACATAAGGATTACCCTACCTATTATCTAGCCTCTCTCCCCACTAAGAGAGCTGGCTGTGCAATTTTGCTGCATAGGACCTTCCCCTTCCAGGTAGAATCCACTCGGGTAGACGGGGATGGCAATTACGTTATGGCAACTGGGACTATAAGAGGGGAAAGAATGACGCTGCTATCTCTGTATTCTCCTACGAACTCCCCCTACTCTGTTCTCATAGACTTGTTGAAAAAACTAGAGGCTCAGGATTTGGGGAAATTGATTATTGGGGGGGACCTTAACCTGACCTTAGACCCGACACTTGACAGATCTGGAAAACCGACCAACAGATTTCCCAACAAGACTAATCAGATTAAGTCCTTACTGAACGGTTTGGGGTTAGTTGATGCCTGGCGGGGTAAGCATCCGGACAAGAGAGAGTACACTTTCTACTCCCAGACTCACCTGACATACTCTAGAATTGACGCTCTACTTATCACTTCCTCATTGTACGACTCTACCATAAACTCTGAGATAGTCCCTTGCCCCTGGTCAGACCATGCTCTGGTACTAGTTGAGCTGGATCTGGGTCCTAATCCTCGACTCCCCTATAAATGGGTTCTGAACGAATTCCTTCTGTCTAATCCGAGTAGTGTGGATTCCATATCCAAGGACATACAGCTGTTTTTTGAGACTAATGACACCCCCGAAACTGGGGCTGGATGGCTTTGGGCCGCCCATAAGGCTTTTGTTAGAGGAACTTGCATTAAGCTGTCCTCTATACATAAGAAACTTCTTAGGCAGAAGGAGACAGAGCTTTCTACCTCATTAAAGAGGTTAGAGGAGAAAAACCAACAGTGTCCCTCTCTTCAGGGGCGTAAATTAATTGACCAGACTAGGCTTGAGCTGGACGCTATTTTGACCCATCAAACTGAACGGGCTATGAGAAAAATGAAGCACCTCTATTACTGGAAGGCAAACAAACCTGACTCCCTTTTGGCTAAAAGACTAAACAATAAATTCTCCCAACCCAGAACCACCCAAATTAGGATACCTGGCGGTCAAATCTCCTACAGCCCCAATGATATCCAAAAAACGTTTCAAAATTATTACCAAAAAATATACTCCTCGCAACCCCACTGCAGTGGATCAGATATAGACTCCTTTCTAAATTCATGCGACCTCCCTAAAATACCGGATTATCAACTGGATGATTTGAATTTAGAAATAACACAGGAGGAGGTTAAATTTACCATCCAGAATCTTAAGTTGGGCAAATCCCCAGGACCGGATGGCTTTACTAACTTGTATTATAAAAAATTTGAACCTCTTCTTACCCCCCACTTGACATCTCTTTTTAATGCCATATTAAACGGAGAGTCTATGCCCCCGGAGCTAAACCGAGCTGATTTGGTGATTTTCCCAAAAGATGGCAGGGACCCTTTAGAGGTGAAAAATTATCGCCCTATATCCCTAATCAATGGGGATGTAAAAATCTTGGCGAAAATTATGGCCACCCGCATCTCTAAATTTCTACCCGATTTGATCCATAAGGACCAGACTGGGTTTGTTCCCTTTAGAGAGGCCGGGGACAATGTTAGGAGGGTCATGAACGCACAGTTCATGGCTCAGAAGTCTAATCTACCAGTCTGTCTCTTAGCTTTAGATATAGAGAAAGCTTTTGACACAGTAGAATGGCCATATTTATATAAGATTCTGGACAAATTTGGATTCAAGGGACGCTTTATTAATTTACTTAAGAGATATTATGACTCCCCAGCAGCCAATCTAAAACTCCCAGGGGAGCACAAAGTCGACATCCACATTCAAAGAGGGACCAGGCAAGGGTGTCCGCTCTCCCCACTGTTATTCGCTCTTGCCATAGAACCCCTTGCGCAAGCAATTAGAGCCAACCCAGTCATCCAGGGGGTACAGGTAGGCCTCCAGCATTTCAAATGCTCTTTATTTGCGGATGACATGCTTTGCACCCTGACCAATCCCCTTTCATCCATACCTGCACTCATGTCCACTGTCCAGGACTTTGGCAAAATCTCGGGTCTCAAGCTGAATGTTGAGAAGACTGAGGCGATGGGGATCAGATTGCCGCAGGGGGAGATTGACATCCTCAAAGCTAATCACCAGTTTATTTGGCCCGCACAGTCTATAAAATACTTAGGTGTTAGACTTACCTCCAAGTTTGGGGATATGTACGGGGCAAATTTTCCTCCCCTGTATAGATCTCTGACATTGGATATGCAGAAATGGAGGAGCTTTAAGATTTCATGGACAGGCCGCATTGCGGCTGTGAAAATGAATATCTTACCTAAATTACTATACTTATTTAGATCCCTTCCTATCCCTCTCTCCCTTAAAGACCTAGACAAATTCCAGAATAGCATTTCCCGGTTCATTTGGGACGATAATCGCCCTCGCATTCCCAGGCAGGTGATGTTTCGCTCCAAGAATAGAGGGGGCCTCGCGACTCCGAATTTAAGACTTTATCTTAAAGCTGCACACCTGGCTCCTTTGCCTAGAGCCCACTCTACGAAACACCATCCATCTTGGGTCTTTATGGAAAATTATCAAATGTTCCCACATAGTTGGGATAAGTTGGTTTGGATGCCTGAGGACTCTGCCCCTTTCATAACTCATCAAAACCCCATGATCTCCTTGACGCTCCAGGCCTGGAGATGGGCTAGATCTAGGCATCGACTTAGCACGGAATTATCACCCCTTCTATCAGTTATGTCTTTCCCTCAAATTCTAGCAGATTCAAGCTCTATGTCTAGATTTTGGTGGACCTCCAGACGCCTGGATCGCATAGGGAACTGGTTCGCCAACGACAAACTACTGACCTATGACCAATTTTGCACGACTCACGACTTGCCAACTACAGAACTCTACAATTACTTAAAAATTAGAAGTTGGGTCACCAAGATGGTTAAGGATTCCGGGCCCCCCAGAGCCTCCTGGCTATCAGTTATCTGTAAAAATCTCCCACTTGCCAAGGGTAATCTGAGTTCTTTGTATAACACCTTTCTGGGCACTTCGGGGGGCCAGAAACCCAAGTTTATGCTGCATTGGGAAAAGGATCTGGGGGTGGAGTGGGACTGGGACAAATGGACTGAATCTTGCTCCAATCTTTCAAAAGGATCACTTAATTCGGCTTTATTAGAAACATCAATCAAAGTTTTACATAGGGCCTACTGTACTCCCGATAAAATGCAGAAGTTTAGGCCACAGGAGAGTAACAAATGCTTTAGGGGATGCCAGGATGTGGGGGATCATATTCATGTTTGGTGGGCCTGTCCACGTGCCCAGAATCTCTGGGAACGATTGACCCGTTTAGCCTCTACACTTTTTCATAAAGAAGTAGTTCCTTCAATTGAATCCTGTTTACTGGGGGTCCATATTAAAAACTTGTCGCAATCCCAGAACAAGTTGTTTCAAATAATGGCATTGGCTTCAAAGATTCACATAGCTAGTAGATGGAAGGACATGAATCTAAACTTTCAAGAGGTAATTAAGAAGATCAACTATTTGCTTATTAATGAGAGGCTAACTCATATTGTTTTAGATAGGATGCCCCAATTTCAGATAGTTTGGGACCCTTGGATAACATCCTCCTTTAGCGTTTCCCTAGTATAATGCCTGTATTTGCTTGAAGCGATTCTGAGGAGTGGACTGGAGTGGGGGAGCTTTGGAGACCTTTCAGAGGGGCTGGATGGCGGGAAGGATCTGAGGTAAGAGGGAGAAATAAGCCGGGACTGCTTTGTGGCCGCCATGAGGGGCCAATGATTCTTCTATTTAGTTTATATATATATATATATTTTTTTTTTTTTCTCTCTCTCTCTCTCTTTTCTGGGGTATGGTATATGATAGTTTAGTTAATATAGATAGGTAATACATTTTATATTGTATACTCCTATCGATTGTGTACTCTAGAAGTTAATTGGCTCATTTTGCCTTGTATTTTTTATATGGTTGGAAAAACCAGCCTAGACATTAGAACATTTTCTCACTAAAAATTAAAAAAAACAAGAAGGTTTAGTCAGTTAAATGCTGCAAAATGATAATTTTATGTTTAGAGGACTTGATAAAACTGACATTTATGACTGTTAAGAATGTTTTATTTATGTTTGGATTTTGCATACCTTCTAATAAAAGAATATTTATTCAAAATGGCTATTTACCCGCTCATTGCAGAATTGAAACCTTTTTTATAAAACTACTACTTGGTGCCTCATAGCTGTGTCCCAGATGGCAGAAGCGTCTTACTGCAGATACATCTGAAGCTTGTATTTCTGCATATCAAATCCATCTGCAATATGCGCAAACATCATTTTATCTGTGTTATCAGTTTGGCAATATTACAGATCAAGCTGACAAATTGTGGAGAGGAATCAGCCAGATCCCATCGTGTGACATCTTCTCTTTGCAGGTGTTTGCATAATTGTTTCTTGTTCAGCAAAATAAGTACAAGAAAGTCCTGATTGCCTTATAGCAGTGACAAACAAACTAATCTGAAAAATTATTCACTTTCAAAATAGTTTTTATTTTATTATCTAGGCAAACATTAACACTGTTGTGGGATCTTCGTTTAGTCCCCATTGTAATTTGTAAAATACTTCACAAACATATGACGTTTTTTTAAATATAACAACATTAGCAGCTATATATTCCAGTAGTATTATTTTGGCAGACACTGCTTGGGCATTCCTTGTTTGAGTCTTCTACACTTCCTGCTGGCTGGGAGTTTAAGGGAGTGTATTTTTATTAACTATTCAGGAGTGGAAAGATGAATGGACATTTGTTGACCTATTGATTGATTCAGATTTTATCATTTGTCACCTCTCTCCTACTTTGCACATGCTCAGTAGAAGATTGTTGCAAGTAAGCCTCCTCCTCTGCACATGCTCAGTAGAAGATCGTTGCAAGTAAGCCTTGCTTGCCCTGCTCTGCGCAGATCCCTCATGCATTGTAAAGGGAGTATGATTATCATTACAACTTCTATATACAATAGAGATGGCTAAAATTAAGATTTTCTCTCAAAATGTTTTTATGCCCATGATTTACACATCTGCTAATTGTTAGTTTGCTTTATACTTCACCAACACGTGATGTTTTTCCTAAAATACAGCAGCCCTTTACTCCATCTGGATCCACTTTCAATTTTGTTATGGAGTTAGTGCTATTTACCGACATTGGTTTCTTCTAATTATTAGGGAGAGAAACAGATTTATGAACAAGCGAGAGCTTTCTACCTACTCAACTATATATCTCTTATTAATAAGGTAGTATGATAGCAACTGTGATTGCACCAAGATCCTGAGGAAAACTCAAGGGTTCACCTCTTTTAAAGTTTATTTAAATATTCACATATTATAAAGTATGATGTAGATACTGGTCACTGACTATATTCCAGCTGAAACTTCTCTTTCTACTTAACCACCAAGTCTTTTAGAATGACTGCCTATATGTTGATTCCTGTATGCTTCTTTTTAGTCACAATGTCATACCTGAATTAAAAACCTGTTCCGGTTTAGCATGATCTTACAGGCATAGGAGCCAACTACCTAAAGTACCAGACTGTAAGTGTCTACAAGTTACACATAAGTATATTTTAAACAAAAGTACCAATTTTTTTTGTTTAGGTTATGGAATTTGTATTATGACCAGAACATAAGAATGCAATGGTGGATAGAAAGGTCATTTAAAAGACCTCCACTGTATAACCAGTAAGGAGAGACAAAACATTCTGAGTGGAGTATATTTACATGTCTCAACTAGGCCAGAGTTTCTATGAGAATAGTTTTTCCACTGCTACTAAGGATTCTGGGTTGTGACATGTAAATGAGGCGCAAAACATACCACCTTTTTGCCTCTAGGTCACTTAACGTGATCTGTTTAGTGCTATGTGGCCTGACGTTTCACCCTTATATGGAACTCATCAGTGTGAAATGTGAATTATAATGTATTTCAATGACAAAAATATTATTTTGAGATATAATTTTATATATGTATATATACATATATCATTTTATATATATATATATATATATATATATATATATATATATATATATATATAGTGAAGGGCACATGAAGTAAAAGACTAAAAGAAGCTGCTCTCAGAGTGGGTTATCATGTCCATAGAACTAACCTGTTAGGCTAGTTAATTCTCTGATTTTGTTTTTTGTAGAATCATTGCTCTCCTATAGTGCCAAGAACTCTTATATTGTTCTTTCTAATCAATTCTATTAATCTAAATTAAGGCACAATGGTATGCTAATTTATAGAGCTATATCATTTACATTTATACTATTACAATAGAAAGTTTAATTCATATTAATTCATTGTGGGGGAAAAATAATGAATTAGCACAAAAAGTAATAATATTTGTCCTTTGCTGTCTATAATGACTTACCATTTAGCTGAAAAATGTTATAAATCTTGTATTTAAAGGTTTAGATTTGTGATCAAAGCTGACTTGTGGGTCATGACCTTCTAGAAATATGGGATATAGTGTGGTCTGGCAGTGTAGGTGGTTATTTTGTCCTGAATGACCCTTAGTCCCATGCTTAAAAAGATATGGGCCAGAGAAAGGCCGCACTTTCTTCATTGTTAGCTATTCTGATCAATATATTGCTGTATTAACACAACAGTCAAGAAAACTGTGTGCTATAGTGGAGGAAGGAAATCTGTATCCAGGCACCCACAACAGAACACATTTCGAAAGGTAGCTCTATCAAAAGAACAGCATTTAATATTATCACCTATAATAATTAGTAGTTGTGAGTAATGCCTGCAAGATGCGTTCTGCGCAGGTATTACTCACAACTGCTATCTGCAAACTGGGGTAATCGCGCAACTGGGCAGGCGCTGCAGAGCCGCGGCAGATCCACAGCTCTGGGAGGGTGGGAAAGAGGAGGCAGAGCGAGAGAGAGAGAGGAAGGGAGGGGAGAGGAGGCAGAGAGAGGGAGGGAGAGGGAGGAAGCAGAGAGAGGGAGTGGGAGAGGGGAGGGGGAGAGAGGAGGCAGAGAGATAGTGACGGGAGAGAGGAGGTAGAGAGAGAGTGAGGGGAGAGAGGAGGCAGAGAGAGAGAGGCAAAGAGATAGTGAGGGGGGAGACGGGGGATGGGGAGAGAGGAGGCAGAGAGAGAGAGGCAAAGAGATAGTGAGGGGGGAGAGAGAGAGGAGGCAGAGGAAGTGGGAGAGAGAGAGGAGTCAGAAAGAGAGGGAAAGAGAGAGGAGGCATAGATAGAGAGGAGGCAGAAAGGGAGATAGAGAGGAGGGGAGGCAGAGAGAGAGGTAGGGAAAGAGAGTGAGAAACAGAGAGAAGGAGGGGGAGAGAGAAAGGGAGCATGAGAGAGAGGAGGCAAGGGGTGAAAGAGAGGAGGCAAGGGGTGAAAGAGAGGGAGCAGGAGAGAGAGAAAGAGGGGGAGAGAGAGAGGGAGGGAAAGAGAGGGGGAGAGACGGAAGAAGGTAAGAGAGGCATGGGGGGGAGAGAGAGGGAAAGAAAGAGGAAGAAAGAGGGAGGGGGAGAGAGAAAGGGAGTGTGAGAGGGGAGGAAGAGAGAGATATAGAGAAGGAGGGGAAGTGAGGAGGCAGAGGGAGAGAGAGGGAGAAAGAGAGCGAGAACGAGAGAGGAGAGAGAAAGGGGGAGGGAAATAGACAGAGAGCACACAGAGCACAGAGAGAGAGAACGCTCAGAGAGAGAGAGAGAGAGGGCGCACAGATGAAGACAGTACAGAGAGAGACATCACAGAGAGAGACAGCACAGAAAAGGACAGAACAGACAATAAAACATACCTTGATGCCTCATTTATGATGGGCAAGTTACTAGTTATTTTTTTAATTACTGGATCATTAATCAACATGATTTAGTTACCTACAATAAATGTAATATTTTTTAATATTTGAGGTCTGTTAAAACATGTATTTTGACACTGCAAGTATCTTGAGAGATTTTCTTCACTTTGTAAGGCTTGGGTTTTTAATAGCAATTTACTTTTTATTCAAATAAAATGCAAAGTGAATTTTCAAACAAACCTTACTCTGAAATTATACTAAGGGTCCCACAGACAAAACACAACAATCAAATTATACTTTTTTATCAATAAGACTGAAAGACAACTGTAAGAGAAGCCACTGATAAATGTACAGTATGCCTGGCTAAAAGCATAATTAGGCAGGGGAAATGTCATGAAGCTAATTATTAATCTAGACTAGATTTAAAAAAAAGGTTTTGTGTTCATGGTGTACACAGCTGCTACTGTTGTTAGCTTGTTACATACTGATCCTTTAAACAATTAAAATGAAAAGATAATTAAGTATGTAAATCACATCTTGGATACCAAAACTAGTACTTGAATTTACCTATATGTTTCAATTCCAATAAACAATTGGACCTTGTCTAAGACATTATAAAATATTACTTTCTGCCTTACATTTTCAGCTGACTTGTAATAGAACTGACTTAATGGAAAAAATGGCAGAGAGGGAGCAAAGTCCCAGCATATGTTTAAAATTGGGCTTACATTGCTACAAGCACAAAAATACTTGAACATTTAATAATATTTTCACAGAGTGATATTTGGAATCCAACAGAGATAATATAATTTCCTGTGGAGTGTGTATAGACACTCCCAACATGGTGGTCCATAGTGGCTTTTATCCATAACATGAGGCATATACAATAAATGTAAGACAAAAAAAGATACAAGATTCTGGTACCCAAATTTTATGGGATCGTAACTTCATTCCACAACTGTGGGATCTGTATCCCAGGCACTTTGCATAGTGACAAATCCATCATTACTCATATTGTAATGCTGCCAGGAGCCAGATGGCGAATTCATGGAAAGCCTCCAATGAGTCTAGCCTTCAGGCCATAATTTGGCACATATTAAAATTGGAACATACATCACGTTTAACAAAGATAAGATGCCTAAATTTACTGACAAATGTTTTCCTGTTTTAACTATCACAATATGTGTAGTATATGCTCTTTGGTCCTTCATTGCATTGAAATCATGGAATTAGCAATCACTGTACAGACACACTACAAATAGTAAGAACCTGAAGACACCAACAAAAATGTACTACAAGCCTAACCTGGCCCATGCTCGATTTCTATAACTTGTCCTTAAAACATTATTCTTATTTTTTTAAATAATATAAATGAACATGTTTTTTACAATATTATATAAAGTATATGTTTTGTTAAATATAATAAACTAGGAAATTGCTGTCAAAAATGACGGGAGTAAAATTGTAAGCCTGGCAATGCTGTTTGCCACACAATGCGAGGCTCTGGCCCCTCTGAGCACCTTTGGCACTCATCGTGAGCCCCACACTGAGCGCTCTTGGTGCTCATCGCATGGCCCGCAATGTGCGCCAAAGGAGCCCATTGCGAGCCTCTCCCCATGTGTACTTTATATGCTTGAACAACTTCAGTGCTCATGGCAAGTGTTAGTGCCTTGGTGTAAGTGTTACTGCCTTGGGTTAAGTCTTACTGTCTTGGGTTAAATGTTACTGTCTTGGATTAACTGTTTGCTTAAGTGTTACTGGCTTCGGGCTATTTTTTACTGCCATTCGGCCTTGTTTTCATCCTGTTTACGTTTTTTGGTCCGCCATTTTTTTTCTGGCAAATATGCCTCAAATGAACTTGCAACCTCACTCACAAGCTCCTTGGCTCTCCCCCTGTGCTCTGTGTGAGTGTGAAAGTGAATTTGAGGCATAATTGTGTTTTTTTGGTGGTATTTCCAGTTGCGTGGTTCGGGTGTTTTACGTACTTCGGTCCTAAGTCCTACTGGTTTCATCTGTTTTACGGTCCTGTGGCGCTCATTGCGACCCGTGCAATGAGCTCTGAAAGTGCTCATTGCAGCCTAAGTCCTGCACCACTGTCGATGAGCGACTATGGCACTCATCGCAAGGCCTACAATGAGCGACTTCAGTGCTCATTGCAGCCTAAGTCCCACAGGCCTTGCAGTAGTGTGCGAGGGCTGCAAAGCGTGAACAACATTGCATACGTTCCGAACATTCGTAAGATCCACAACTATTATAGTGATTCAAAAATAGCCTTCCTTTAATATCCAGAATATGACATCATCGGTTTAGATGAGCGAGGAAACGTATAGATAGATATCCCCAAAATGCAAGTGTAGGTGTTTAATTTCATCTCATGTGATGGCATTTTCTGAGCCAACAGTGATGCCAAACCACACATTTCCCCCTGTCGGAAACGGCAAGAGTTGTGTGAACCAGGATTTGTAGCTTGAGTTGAAGGATGAGTGTGAAGATCCCAAAAAGGGGGTTGAACCAATCAGGGGCGGATGAATATGGGGGCTTGGCTTGGGCGGTGGACCACAGAGGAACAGAATGGCAAACAGAACAAAGGGCCTGTAATTACCCCAACGTCCTGCAGTTAGATCTTGTGGGCAAGAATTGGAATTACCTGTTCTTTTCTACAACTATCATTTAAAACATGACAGTATATTAGTTAAGGGCAAATCGATTTTCACTTGCCATTGGGTGAATCTCCAGTCTTTTGCAAATCAGGTGTGTCCCCCACTGCCATATCACCTCAACTAAAGTGCATGAACCAAACAACATATTTTGTATGAAGTACTTTTCTGAGTGATATCACTTTCCAATGGGATATTACTGCTATATTTACTAATTCTTTCCAGTCTAAAGCAGGCGTGGGGAACCTTTTTTTTCTAATGACTATTTGGATATTTATAACATCATTCACTGGCCATACAAAATTAGCATTTTCAAAATTAGCCATTCTGTCTCTCCTGCCTCTCCCTCTCTTTCTTTCTCTGCCCTGTCTCTCTCTCTCGCTCTCTCTCTCTGTCCTGTTGTTCTCTCTGTCCCGTCTCTCTCCTGTCTCTCCATCTCTCTCTGTTCTGTATCTGTCTGTGTGTGTGTGTCTCTCTCTCTCTCCTGTCTCTCTCTCTCCTGTCTCTCTATGTCTCTCTTGTGTGTGTGTGTGTGTCCCTCTCTAATGTTTCTCTCTCTCTTCTGTCTCTCCCTCTCTCTCCTGTCTATCTCTCTTGTCTCTTTCTCTCCCAATGTTGTGTCTCACGTTGTCACGATTGCGCTCCTCCTGGCTACCCAGCAACAGAGAGAGCATTTGTGCAATGCTTAATAGTGTCTGATGCCTGTGCAGGGGTGGAAGGGCCAGACGTTCCCCAACCCTGGTCTAAATCCTTGTGGGAATTAAAAAAACAGAGCATTTCCAGACCCTGTGGAGTAACTAGGCTGATTAGGCTTCTTACATCCTAAGATTTGAGCATGCTCACGTTTTTCATTTTCATATGGTTTTAGATCAAAGATATTTCATTCAGAGTGTTAGCATTTAAATAGCAATGATTGGCAATATTCTCGCCATTATAAAGAGATATCAATCTTTGTTTAGTGTTGGTTCAGAAAGGCCAATTCACAGGTATAAAATGCAAGCTTCAGTGTAAGTTTACTTTAAGAAAATTCCCTTTTTGAATAACATTCAGTTAATAAAGTAGCTGTTATTATCTATAGTCTTAAATTATACAATACAGTAGAATCCCAGTTATCCGGCACCCTACTAACCGTTGTTGCAATTTGATTCTAAGTGATATGTTCCTCTCCTGGAGCTCTTGCAGTTTGTAGCTAATTTATATTATTCATCTTCCCTGAACTCCTTAAGTTGCACCAGGACCCCTCCAATTAGTCTTGCATATTTAAGTGTTTTGGTGGGGCATCCCACGTGACCCTTCCTTCTTCCTCATTTCCTCTTTTACAGACTGTGTTACTAATTAGCACATCAAAACAGCTAATTATTATTCAGGAGCAGATAATTTATATGAATATAATGCCACACAAACAATCTCAGGAGCTCCTCTATGAGTAAGCCCAAATACTCCACTTTTCTACATTACTACATTAGAGCAGATGTTCCCAAAGCTTTTTTTCAAGGATCACTTAAATATTGCTGAATGTCTTTGAGGGCCTCTTCATAAATGCTAAGGGACCACTTTATGTCTTTAATGAATATTGTTTTCAATATTAAAGGGCCACTGTGGTCAAATGCTTTTGACAAAACTTAATAAAGAGCAAAAATAGACCTTTATTTATTTATATAAGCAACTATTATTTACTGCAGGCTTCCATTTTCTTTATTAAGCCTTGTCTTGCAGCTTCTGCCTCAACAAAGTGTCCTTGTAAACTAATGACCTTGCTATTAGAGCTAATGAGAGTACTGACATATGTATTTACCAAATTACCATTGTGTAGAAAGAGACTTCCTGTGCTTTAAAGAACCACTGTAGTTCAAGATTAAATTAATTTATATGTGAAGGATGTAACAAACTACCAATTAGCAGCTGTGTAAACTATGGGCATAAAGTATTTTTGGAGAAAATCTGACTTTCCTGAAGAATTTGTAATGTAAAGGAATCCTTTTTGTATTTGCTACATCACATCCAGATAGATGGATCGTGAAATTGCATTTTGTATTAGTGGAGGGAGGGGCTGGGGAGGAAAGAGCAAGGGTAAGCCAGATGATTTTGTTAGATAATTGGATCTGACTAAATTTGACACCACATCCCTTCTACAGGCCCAGAAGCAGGCTGCTTGTATAAGGGGATGCAAACATCGCTCTCCATAAATGTAACCCCCCCTCTCTCACACACAAAACATCCACCAAAGTATCATGGATGCCTCCAGGTTCCAGCAGTAAGGCCTACGGCTATTAAATTAGCCCCGTAATGTAGGCTGTTGCCCATCTGCAGGTTAGCTGTGAAAAAAGCCTACGTGCTGAGCAACGTTGAACTTTGTGGCCTTTGAACTTTGTGGTAACTGCTACAATTCCAATCATGCTATTAAATTGCAACAATGTCACTTGCGAGGAAGCCCGTAACACGCAAATGTAGCCCAAAGCCCAAGGAGTGCTGGGGAGGACTCACAACAGGGTAAAGTCCAATACATAGCACTTGTTCTGTGAGTAAAAACATACTACTGTACAACTATTAAAAGTGAAAGTGATGTTAGGTCTTAGAATTAATAGCACAACATTCTCAAGCCCGCAAATCGGCTCAATAAAATACTTAAATTCATGTATATTTTATGTGTTAGATCGATCCCAGCAATTAATGTGTTAATAAATATAATGTGACTTGCATGTATTAGAATATAATATTTGTGGCTTTATTAATATTGCATTATGAATGGAATGTGGGTAACTTTTAATTGAAACCCGTAGGACTTTGAAATCCAACCTCCATTTTTCTGTGACACAATGTTGATGATCTCTGTTTCCATTGGCTCCATCTTAACCCGTAACTACGAGTTTGCTTAATTGATCACGAGAAAACATTTTTGGAGCATTTTACCAAACATCTCGTATCTAGGGGCTTGCCCGGTGGAGCTTTTTAGCTTTGCTTGATAGGCTGGAGCCTATCAATACCTTCTCCCTTGCACATTCTCAGAAGTTCTCAGAAGCATTAAATGCTCTGCTTTCCCTTCTCTGCGTGGGAAGCTTGCATTTAAGAAAAATGTTTGGGTTGTGTGCAAAATCTTTTCTAGCGTTCATTTAAAAGGGCATGTGTTAAATATTCTAAAAGTTATTTTTTGCGTTAAACCCATTTAAATGTCCTTGATCCTAACAGTAAATGCCTCTAGGCGCAGTGCAGCCGTCTGTGGATCTTATTGGCAGACAAGTATGACACATAAAAATATATTGATCCCAATTGCTTGACAAGAACAATCCCTTACAAGAAATATGTATCCAAAGCTGCTTATTCTGCACTGGAACTTTCATTCTAAAAAAAGAAAACACACTGTGAAACATTCATAGACCCCAGTGAAAACTCTTTCCATCGTCCTTGAAATGAACTCTATCATACCAACAACAAGTTGGTTTCATCTTAAAGTGCATTAAAACTGCTTATACTTGTTATTTTTCTCTACACTAAAACCATTCCTGAGATATTCAGCATTCGTTGTGTGTCTCCTTTATGCTAATGTGGCTCTATGTATTCCTTTTGTAACATAGAGTGCTAAATTAGTGTGATGGAGTAGATCAAGGTGCATAATGGTATTGGGCATGTTTTTAACACTACAGAAACAATCAGACTGTGTTACTAATTAGCACATCAAAACAGCTAATTATTATTCAGGAGCAGATAATTTATATAATTATAATGCCACACAAACAATCTCAGGAATGGATTACTTGTTTTATTTTAAAGAAGGTATTGTTTTTAGGTGCTTTTGTACCCCAAGACCTTGTATGAAGTTGTTATAGGTTATAAATAGAAATAAAGTCATGTAATCTTTGTACATGGCAAAAGCACAATTTGTTTGATAAATAACCATTTTTGGCACAGCTTCTAACTGTCGGAAATTCCTCTATTTCTTTTCTACAGGCACTGAGGAAGAACGAGGATTAGTACAATGGAAACAGGGAGCACATGCGAATAGCGAGACATCTAAAGATCTGAAAAGCTATGATTTTCCCTGTGGAATGAACTTAATTAAATCTATACGGTGCTTTAAATTTATACCAATTTGTCCAGCTTTCAAAGGATTCAACCGCTCAATAAGTGAATCTAGCTCAAATAACTTGCCCACTGAGAATAAGGAAAACCATTCTATGTGCACAAAAGTCTAAGATAAATGTAATGTTCTTTGTTTAGACGGGTAATTCAGAAGGAGCTGTATAATAAAATGCCTGTAAAGCTCTGCATTTAGGAACTACAGTTAATCATATAAAAAAATTCAGTACAAGAGAACAAATGTCTTCAGCTGTTCTAAAAATGCAAGCCAGAAAATCAATTTTAGGAAATATAGTTTTAAGTCACATAGAAAAAAGATTTTCATAGCAATTTGTCCATCATAGTTGCCAGTTGTTTCTATTTAAGAAGCTTAGGCTTAAAAGGACACTGTAATAAGTTTTCATACATTTTAGAAGGAAATTACAATTTTTAGAGCATTTGCGTAGCTTACCCGAAACTGCCACAGGACATAAGTACTGTTCTTCAGGCTGCTAGTTTTTCTTAGCTGTCACATTTCTCAAAGGGGAAAAAAACCCAAAAAACAAATTTGAAGCGTTCAATCAGTGAATGGACTAACCTTTATAGGTAGTTCTATGGACATAATAACCCACTCTGAGAGCAACCTCTTTTAGCTCACTTGTGCCCGTCACAGGGAGAAATATCCTGTAGTATATCAGTCTGGTCCCACTCACTAGAGTGACCCAGCACCGAAATACCAGGCAACTCTACCCTGAACAGGAGAAACAGCAAACCCCAGACATACGTTTTGGCCTTGATTGGGCCTCGTCAGTGAAATGGAGCTGAACTCCCTAAGGCACAGTGAGCAAGGGTCCACGTAGGGAGACTAAGCCCTAATGGTCATTCGAATAAACAAAAAACAAGTCAGAGGTGCTCAATCAGAGAACAAACTTGCCTTAATAGGTTAGTTCTTTGGTCATGATAATCCACACTGAGAGCAACCTCTTTTAGCTCACTGTAGTATATCAATCTAATCTCACCCAGTAGAGTGATCCAGCCCAGAAATACCAGGCATTTCTAACCTGAAGGAGAAACAACAAAACCCAGATATACGTTTCGGACTTAGGGAATGCAGATATACCTCACTGACGGATCCTTATGGAGTTTGCTGTTTCACCTTTAATAATGTTCAGGAGAATCTTATGCCAGAGGTTCCAAAAACTTTGCTCAGGGATATCCAGGCTGGTTCTCTATTAGTAATCAATTTTATTTTATTTCCATTCAAGTGTATGGAGTTGCATACACCATGGTCCAGAAAAACTGCAGAAAGCATGGGGATGAGATTTTCGCTAATCCATGACACTGTTTGAACAGAGGCGATGCAATCATAACTTATTTGTTTATGGAACCTCTAATTGTCTCTCCTGGGTCCACACCAAATTATAACTAAATCAGGGCCTGTCTAGGCATTCCCGAGGAATAGTTTTAAAAACTATTATGCACATATCTGGTATTAGTGATTTTTTGGTTTTATCCTTAATATTTCTGCTGTAATGCTGTTTAATATTATCTGCAGTCTGTAAAGAAGCCATGTTCACAGTATACCATTGAATCGTCTCTCATCCAACTTCAAATCATCACCTCTTTTTCTAGAGTTTTTGTTTTGCCTTCTGAATTAATATAGTTGACAATATCTACAATGTCACTCTCTGCTTTTCCTCCCCTACGTCACACACATTAAGGTCATGAAGCCTTTCCGTGTCAGATTTATCTTTTAGACCATGCGCCATTATGGTCTCCCTTCTTTCAAGTTTAATAAAACACTGTCAGACAACATTATTTGATCATGTATACAAAGTTTGTTTGATAAAACATATCGGCTTTAATTTTCCATGTAATGAGTCTTATTGTTCTATAAATATCACTGAGATGCTATTTCCATTGTGATGAATCAGTTTGAAGGGGATGGAAAAACAAGGCGGCTTACTTTCAGATACATAAACATATCGGAAGAAATATGTTTGAAAAGCTTGTTCATAGCCTATGCTTTCTGGCTGTTAAGAATTTGTCAAATCCTAGAAATAGAGAACCCAGTATACTAAATATAAAATACCACAAAAGAAGGAAGACCCAAAGAGAGAGAAAACATGTTTTAGAGCACTCTAGCCAAAATATTAAATATCCTCTTTTGAGGAACTACACTTTAAACTAAGCAACATGTACTTATATTGTAAAAAAAAAAAAAAAATCCTCTAATTTATAACTTTTATATGAAGTTATGCTGCTGTGGGGTGTGCCACTTGGGTGGAGACTTTAGAATAGAATTGAGGTATATTTATAAGTAATTGTGTTTTTTTCGCCTAATGGAAAGTTCATTAGTCTATAAGTCACATCCTATTGATAAGCTGTAAGAAACAGGCCCAGTAAAGGATAATTGGATATAAAAGTGAAAATGTAAATCTTGTGTTTATTTTTTTTTAACTTTCTAACTTCCATTCAATATTATCAAGTTTTGTTATTTAAAAGACCATATAGAAAAAGATTGACTACAGCTGCCCTATTAGTAAAAGTGAACTGTCCATGGATACCATAAGAGGAAGTGCTATATTTACACAAGTGAAATTATATTGTATATGTAAATGGCTGTGTAATATGTTCTTGTTCTTATTATTATGTATATAACATATAAGGATACTACATTAATGAACCCTATATGTTTAGAACAAACAGTCATGAGGAACAGTCTCTAAGGACTGAAATATAGGGGAAAAATTGTGACCAAGTAATTTCTATGGCCAAGGCAGAACAAGAAGATATAGACTCAGATACAACTCAGAGGATGAAGATGTTGGAGAAGGAATTTAAGTTATTTATATAGAGGTTACCGTTCATGCAAATTTGTAATCATGTCAATGGATTCCCAATTTCTTTTTCATATCAATTCTAGAATAAATAAATGGAATAAAAGAGGGGGAGACCAACAATTGTGCAGTGTAGAAGGTATTTAATGCACACACAACATATTCACAATATACCATGCAATAAAATCTTTCAGTAAGAGGTGCATGGTACATAGCAGTATCCAACATGTTTCATCACTATGGCTTCTTCTTAGATAAGTCCATAATTCCAGAAGTCATAGTAATGAAACACATTGAATCTGTATTTGACATTATCTTCCAAACTTCATAGATGTCTGCTCACAAGTTGAACAAATGAAAATATTGCCATGAATTTATAGAATATGGGTGACCATACATTTATTATAATATACTATGGAATAAAATGATTAAGTCAAACAAGCGTATGTCTCAGGTTGTACAAATAAAGGCTATGATTTACCAAAAAGTAAGGCAAATACCTCTCCATACCGTGTAAAATAACCCTATCGTACAATTATGTTCTTCCACTAAAAACCTTCTTTCTGCAGAAAATGTGAAAAAAATAGATAATTATTGTCCTCATTGGGAAAATTTATTTCATAGGATCTGTTTCAGACACATGGATGTATTGGGGTATATTTAGTGTTAAGCTGCCCTAGGCCCATTTAGTTGACTGTACTAACCACACTTCATTTAATACTTCTCCTTTTCCCTTGTACATATATGCAGTATGCCAGAATGTGTTAGGTCTCATTACACATAGAAATATCAATTCAGAGACAGATACAACATTGTTGCAATGTATGGGGATTCAGCCTTTGCAATAAAGCATGATGGGATGTGTAGTATTTTGTTGCTTTGGATTTCTGCACTGTGTTGCTGTTGGCTTTGTGGTTAGTATATGGTTAAAAATGTACTCCAATGCAGATTTTCTATCGGTTTGTAAGAGGTGCCTATGTAGGTACCTCTGGGGAGTGGAGAATAAGTTTTATTTTTAAATAAAATAAATCTGTATGCAGGGCTTTTTGAAGCCCCTAGGCAGTGAAGTGGAGGAGCCCCTGCAAGTGAGTATGCGAGGTATGCACAGACCCATTTTTGCCTTTTCTGTATGTGTAAGTTCCCTTTCCTGTTGTAACTCTCTTGTTCTACGGGGCTACCCCTTAGTAGTCAGACTATGAACTGCAACATTTCACTTTTCTTAAATCCAGGAACCATTTTTTTCAGAAGTGGGGGGCTACTGGGGGGCTGCTTAGTTGGCCTAATGGGTTATCCGGTCATGTCTGTATGTGTATAGAATGACTCAATGTCATTTTTGTGTATGTGTATAGAATGACTCAATGTATGTTTCTGAAATAAGCAGCATGTGTTAGATTAGAGAAAGATAAAAACAGTACAATTTCCTCTAGAAAGCCAAAAAAAATATATATATATATATAGGTGGTCAGATCACCCCTTGGATGATTAGATCATCATTCTATAAAAATCATTTTCTGCCACCCCCTCTTTTTCCAGAGCTCATGACGGTAGCAGAGGGACCCTTACCATGTTGTGGGACCCTGGTGCTTTACACCTGCTGCATCAGCAGTAAGTAGCTCTGCTATATAAAAGCATTCAAATAAAATTAAAGACGCTTCATACTGGCTTTTAGTCATTGTACCAAATCTCTTCAAATTGATGAAATGTATCAGAATGTATAGACTTAGTGGATCTTTCCTGGTTTGAGAACACCAGCAGTTGCAGCAAGGAGCTGCTAGATGGTGCTGCCGAAATTGTACACAGTTTGTAAGCGCTGCTGAGATCGTACACAATTTCCATGCTTATACCATTACCCTAACCATTACCCTGACGCTAAAGCTACATCAGCAGCAAAATCTTGGCAGCGACATCTAGCGGATGCTCGCCGCCTGTGCTGGACAGGAAAGGACCAACTTAGCTGCATAGGTCCATTGCCATCACTATGAAAGAAGACTGAAACTTTAAACTCTTTTTATTATAGATATTTATTTTAAGTACAATAGTGTTTGATTTCAAAATCAGAAAATAATTTTATCATGTTTATTTAGTATTTCTTGGACTAGTAGAGCTGCTTCTCTTCCCCTCATATTTGGAATCTAGGGGGTGGTGAAACTTCTTTCCCAGAGACTGTCCAAGATTTTTTCTGACCTGTCCAAGTTTGCGTATAAGGCAGAAAAATTGTCTTATCAGGATAGCCTCCTGGGCAGATCCTGACTCACCACCTGGACACCTAATTCATTGAGAGAAGCAAACCCGCTGAAAACTGAAAACAATTTCAAATGTAAGTTTTAAAACCTACATCGACAATTATTTCTTTAAATACTGATTTTATTGCTAATAAATAAACAAATCCAACCCTAATATATGAGGATTTTAGTGTTTTTGTAACTGTAGCACATTGAGAGTTTCACAGATAAAAAAGTTCCACCAAATAATATCTGAAATGAAAAACAGAATGTAGGACAGTAATTTGCATTATAATGAATAAAACACAAATATATTTTTCTGAAAAAGTGAATCATTTACATTTAATTATGCAGTATATTATTCCATCTGTTTAGTAATACAAGACACACAAACAAATATTTGATAGTCATTTAATTGTAACCACTGAATGTAATCAGACATATGGACTATTACATTTTTAGCTTGTGTGTTTGATCACACTAACATACTCTTCCATGTCTATACAGCATATTAAGTATTGGTTTTAATCATTTATTAATCCAGTAAATCTGGCTCATGATTTAATTCTTTTTCTTGTAAGGATGAGAACAGAGTTTACAATGTGACACAATTTGTAGAAATTGGAGCATTGGAAGCTATCTATAAATGTTCTAAGTTTCTTAATTATCCGCACTTTCAGCCTGGAAGGGACAATAGATTTATTTCTAAAAATGATGAGATCAGTGTATGAAGCTGAAAGTGAAAAATGTGCAGGATGAATGGAGGAAAATTACAACAAAATATAATATGTATGCTGCAGGCAGTGATGGAGCTATCACCGATGCAGCAGGTGCAAAGCACCAAGGCTCACATCAGGGTAGGGGCCCTTTTTTTTTGTACTGTATTCAGGGCCGGATCAACCTTTTTGGAGCTCCTAGGCAGTGAAGTGGAGGAGCCCCTTCGAGTGAGTACACAAGGTATGCACGGACCTATTTTTCTGTGCATGTAAGTTCCTTTTCCTGTAAATTCCTTTTTGTTCTAGGTTGTTACCCCTAGTAGCCAGTCTATGAACTGCAGCATTTAATTTTCTTAAGCCAGGAACCAATTTTTTTTTAAAATGGCGCCCCTCACAGGGAAGCGCCCTTAGGCGACTGCCTAATTGGCCTAATGGGTAATCCAGCCATGACTGTATTCCCTGGTGGTTTGGATTCAGTGCTTTCACCACTGCAACCTGGGTTTGATTCCAGTCAGGGAATCAAGAGGTAACACCACCCTGAAGCCACGAAGGATTGGGCCTGGTCAGTACTTGGATGGGAGACCACCTAGAAATATCAGGAGCTGTATGCTGTGGCCCACTGGAGAAGGAACTGCCATCCCACTACAGTATCTCTGCCATGAATACCAAGTGGATCAGCATGGAGTGTTATAGTCCATAAGGTCATGGAGAGTAGGACATGACAGAAAGACACAAACAGACACGGGGGGGACTCGCAATTTATTAGAAGTGAGAGTTAGATAATTATTTTATATAAAATAATTAGGATCTATCCTGTTATGTTGTCGAGACAGGTCCGCCGCTGCACTGCGGCCTCCAACCACTAGATGGTGCTGCCGATATTTTGCAGCGCTACAAATATGTGACAGAAGTTCTAAGCTTACAATTTTAGACTAACCCTTGAACTAACCCTCACCCTAACCCCAACCCTAACCCTAACACTAACAGTTTACCTAAGCCTTGACTCTATGATTGATATGGCACCGGAATATCGGCAGCGCCATCTAGCAGATGTTCACAGCCACTGCTACTGCCTTGTGCTGCATCAGCATAAAAGGATAGGACCAATAATGATCTGCTATTCTCCTCTAAAAAATTAAGATTACTGCCTGTAACAGATGGCCCCTACCCTGTTGTGGGCCTTGATGCTTTGAACCTGCTGCAGCAGCAGTAACACAGTCACTGCTGCAGAGGTACCCCCCACCACATTGTTTAATGGGCCTTAAATGAAAAGGCCACTGTAGTTCTTTGAAGAAAAGCACCTACAAAAATGTTTTTAATATAAAAAAATACCGTCAGAGCAACAATTTATAACCTTTTATAGGTAACTAGCGACTTGCCCGTCAAAAATGACGCTGTTTGTCACACAATTGGAGTGTACTGGGTGCCTCAACTATATAGACCCATATAGGACACTAATTAACCCATATAATAAAACTATAAGTGCCATGAGGGTCATCCAGGACCCTCATGACACAAAATGTAAGCACTACACTATTAACCCTAACCAAACCCAATTAACCCAACCCTGGGCCTATTTATTCCTAACAGTACACATTTAACCCTAACAGTACCTATGTAACCCTAACTGGGCCTATTTAACACTATGTAAGCCTATTTAACCCAGACTCTTATGGGAGTCTATACAGACCCTCATAAGTCTCTATTTAACCCCATCAGTCCCATAAGGGTATATAAACACCCTCATGGGACAGTTCGAACCCTAACATTAACCCCATAAGTGCCATGAGGGTCCTCCAGGACCCTCATGACACAAAGTACTAACACTACACTGCACTATCCCCCCAACAAACCATTACATCTAAACTAACCCCCTCTATCCTAACCTATTAACAGCTTAGTCAACTTACTCACCAAAAATAATAAAACCTAAGTCACATAAAATAAAAAAGCTACATTATAGAAAAAAAAGCTACATTACAGAAAATAAAACAAAATTACACCCACCCCCCCACAGAAAATAAAAAAAATATTACACACCTGAAAAGGAAATACATACAAAATATATACATCACATTGCAAAAAAAACAATACAAATAACATACAATAGCCTCTATCTAAATACAATACCCTCGATCTAAAATACATCCCCCTATCTAACATACATACCCCCTATCTAACATACATTAAACCCTATCTTAATACAACACCCTCTATCTAAAATACATACCCCCCTATGTAACATACATACCCCCTATCTAAAATACATACATACCCCCTATCTAAAATACTTCCTCCTATCTAACATACATTAAATTCTATCTACATACACAAACCCTAAATCTAACCTAAAATAGAATAAATAAGACCACTTACCTTTGCAGATGTCGCTTCAGATCGCCGCCCTAGGAATAAAAAACAAAAAACTAATTAGTACATAACACTACATAGCAAAAATAAACATTCTAAATATTCTAAATATTCAACTCACCTTTCCAGCATGTCCCCGTCACTCTTATTTTTTTTTCCTGCGCGGCCCCTGTTAAAAATAAACATTACATTACTACACATGAATACACACACAAAATAAAATATAATAAACATAGTATACATTCAACTTACCTCGTCGCGATATCCCCGTCCTTCTCCTCTTCTGCCCCGGCTGGGGCCTGGAAGAATTTGCTCTTACAAAAAAAACCAAAAAAAACTAGAGAGGCCACTAGAGCCTTTTCCGCAAGAAAATTGGCAATTGTGCCTTCTGATTGGCTGAAAAGGCTGCCAATCAAATTTCAGCTAATCAGAAGGTGCCAAGGTGTGAGCCAATCAGAATGGGATACACCCATATATCCCATTCTGATTGGCTAATGGATCTGTCAATCTTATTTAAACCAATCAGAAGGCTCTGTTGCCTTCAGCCAATCACAATGGGATACACCTCCACAGGGTGATTGGCTGAAGGCATCTGCGCCTTCTGATTGGCTGCAGTCTGATTGACAGTGACAAAAGCCAATCAGAAGGCGCTATTCCCTTCAGTCAATCACAATGGAATACACCCCAATGGGGTGATTGGCTGAAGGCATCTGCGCCTTCTGATTGGCTATTGTCGCTTTCAATCAGACTGCAGCCAATCAGAAGGCGCAGATGCCTTCAGTGTATTTTTTTTAAATTGTGTTTTTTAATGTGTTTTTGGGTTTGCGCGGTTCAGGTGGTTACTGTTTTGTTTTGAGTCCCGCGGCTCGTTATTTTGGCTCGCAGGCAATGAGGGAAAGGAGGAGGGGAAGAGAAACAAAGGGGAGGGATAGGAGGAGGGGAAGACAGACACAGGGTAAGGAGAGGAGGAGGGGAAGAGAGACACATGGTAAGGAGAGGAGGAGGGGAAGAGAGACACAGGATAAGGAGAGAAGGAGGGGCAGAGATACACAGGGTAAGGAGCGGAAGAGGGACAGAGAGACACAGGGGAGGGAGAGGAGGAGGGGAAGAGAGCTACAGGGGAGGGAGAGAAGGAGGGGAAGAGTGACACAGGGTAAAGAGAGGAGGAGGGGAAGAGACACAGGGGAGGGAGAGGATTTTTTCCTAGGTCCCGCGTGTTTCATTGGCTCACAGGCGATGAGCTGCAAGTTAACGTCTCGCCTCGATACGCAAGTCGTATATGAAGTTGTACGCACCACGCAAAGTGTGACGATGTCTCGCAGTTTGACAATTATAATATGTGATGTGATAAAGCGGGAACAGAAACTGCCATTTTGGTTTCTATTTATTAACTTCAAAAGCTGGCAGTAGACATTGAATGCACTGAAAGCTACAATCTCTAAATTGAGAAGGTCAGAACCTTTAATAGGAGAAATGAAAAACTGATTAGTTTACACACCCTCCAGAGAAAATGACAGAATCAGATGAGAAAAGAATATGGCACCCTGCAGTAAAAATTATTATATGTAATAGTTAATAATGTAAAACTGCTTATTATATTGTTTTCTAATATCATATTCCCCTTCTGGATGGCAACCTTGTCGTGGTGAAGGTCAGGGGTGGAGTCACCGGTGGCTGAAAAGGAGAAAAGAGGACCAGAGGAGATAGGAATGGGTGCTATGTGAAGTGGCTGCTGAGAGGGGTTGGGTGCTGTGTAGGGATGGGTGTCAAGGGGGATTGGGTGCTGTGTGGGGATGGTTGCTGAGAGCGGATGGATGCTGAAAAGGACTGGAATGTGTAGATGGATGCTGAGAGTGTAGTGTAGGCCCCCACCCTTGCTTTGATGCTGGCAGAGGACCCCGTAGAGGATGTCCACAGAAAGTAAACCTAGCACGTCTTAGAGCTGTGATTCAGGCAGAGGAGCTCTGCGCTGGTAGGAGGTAAGGGAAGGGGAGCAGCTATGGAAAGATGAGCCATGTAAAAAAAGTCTTGGGGAGGAGCAACTGTGGTAAAAGGGCCTTGAGTTGGGGTGCCGTTATGGGACAGGGCCCTAGGGAGGGGCACTAAGTGAGTTTGTACCGGGGTGCCCAGAGCAATTTTTTTTTTACAACAATACTCCCTCCGGTATTTGCACCAGGGCCCTCCATTCTCTAGCTCCGCCACTGGTGCTAAGGAATATGTTGGCGCGCCACAAATAAAAGATAATAATAATAATAATAACACGGGTAGACATACTTGTGTAAGAGATTAAAGGACCACTTAATTTACAGGTGGGACTCATATGTTTGTTTGCTGGGAATGGACTATTAAAACGGTGTGCAGTTTGTCCTCAGATAGAGCTGCATATCTCCTCCTACCTGTGCCTAACACAGTAATGGCCGGCTCTTCCTGTGTGCTGGACTAAAAAAAATGATATTTCCTGTTATCTGCCTGCCACGGGTGTGCCACCAGCTGTTCGCTGCACGCCACTGATCACGCCACTATTTTGCTATATGTTATCTGCCACTACCCTAACCCGTAACCCAAATCCTAACCCTAAACCAAATACTAATATAAATCCTAACCCTAACCCTAAACCCTGTTACCTCAGTATAGGCAGAGCTAATGTCATAAGGCAAGGCCAGTGACAGAGCTGACCACACCCCTGTTTTTGGTAATCTGTGCCCAGCAAACAAACATATGAGCTTTACTTGTTTTTTTCTTAATACTGTTTTTATTATTGATCAATACAAAAACAACATCATATACATCCAAGATGACATAAAAACAAACAAAACATATGCAATCTTTCAAAACATACATTCATAAAATCATTGCAAGATAGATTATTTATCATTATCATTTTATATAAGAGAGGACATGATTTATTGTGTCTTAGAGGACCATCCTATATTATAAAAGGAAAAGACAAAAAGGAGAGCATCGAACCCTTAATCATAAGGGTTTATGCATTATGAACTTTCTTATATCTTTACATCTTACTTCCTTCCCTTTTCCTCTCCAAGTATTTATCCCATATATTCCACTGGGTTAACAATCTCTTCATTTTTACTTGAGAACTTTGGTTTATATGGTCAAAATCTCTATTTCTATTAATGAATCTAAAGATTTCAGGAATTGAAGGCATTGTACTCACTTTCCAAGATTTGGAGATTAATCCCTTAATTACCAATAGAATGTGTGATAACAGATAATAAAACTTTGGAAATTGTTTCTTAAGATGTAAATGTAATATTATAATTTCCATATTAAAGGGGATTTCTTCCTCAAATACATCGGATCACCAAGCAACACACTTTCTCCAAAAAGATGTATGGTATCAGCCCTTAACCCACATTCTTTCCAACACAATATGGCATCTTTCTTTATCATTTTACTAATAAATTCAGGAGTTTAATGCCACATATTAATGATTTTAAAATATAATTCATAATAAGCCAGAGATCTTGCAGATGTTCTAACTATTGTAATATTATTCTGCCATTCTTCAATAGAGCTAAGAAATCTTCCTTTTTCTCCCACTCTACCATGCCTGCAGTTTTGCCACATTGCTCCTTCAAATAGAGGATCTTTTACCCTTTCTATATTCTATGAGTATTCTTTTTAATATATATCCTTAGGTCGAATGTGGATAAAGGTTTCATATTTTTCTTTTTGAATCCTCTCTGTTTAAGTGAATTCTGAATCAACATAAACTGTAGCCACATACTTTAATTTAATTTAAACTTTTCCCAAATTTTTGACCAGCTAAGCATCATTTCTCCTTCATAGAAATCATTCATATAGTTTATAACATATTTTTTCCAGGATTCCATACTAACTTGCTCTCGACCTACTTTTAAGATTTCTATAGGGGTACCTAACAATGGATATTCTGATAATTGAATTTTTGTCTTGATTTTCAACCAAAATTTTAACAATAACTTAATATTTCTTGGAATAAAGCTATTTTTCAATTCCTCCAAGTTAGGAATCCAGAATAATACCTGAATATGGGTTTTCCCAAAAAATTCTCCCTCCATTAATTTCCAATTAGAAATTGGTAATGGTGTACCCCACTGTATTATCTGGGATAACGCAATTGCAGTTTATATATCCTTTATACATGGGGATGCCAGGCCCCCGGTCTCAATCCTTCGTTTAGTAATCTCACTGGAAATTCTAGCTTTTTTCCCCTGGAAAAAATATACCCATCTATATCTTGCTGAATTTTTTTTAGCCAATATTCCGGCGGTACATCTGGTATAGATCTAAAAATATATGTTAATTTGGGAATAGCTATCCTTTTTACTATAGCAATTCTTGCTGTCCATGATAGATAAATCGATCTCCAGTCTGTCAAAGTCTTTACTATTTTTCTATGAATGGTAGCCATATTGTTTTTTAAAATATGTTTTAGATCAAAAGATAGACTAATACCCAAATGATTTATTTCTTTAGCACTCCAATTAAAAGAGTAGAGATCTCTTAGCTTATTTTTAATTTCGAGAGAAAGGCCCCTAGTAATAATATCTGTTTTTTGTCTATTAATCTTAAAATATGAGATTCTACCAAACTTGCACAGTATTTTATCAAGGTTGAATAGTGATTTCTCCGGGTCGGTGAGGGTAAGATCATCTGCATATACCGTTGCTTTTTATTCCATATTCCCAATTTTAACCCCTTTAATGTCTTTTGTCATCCTTATTTTTTCAATCAGCGGTTCTAAAAATAGAATAAACAATATTGGGGACAGGGGACAACCCTGTCTCGTTCCATTAGTAATACAGAAGAAATCCGTCTCAAAGTTTATACCCACAATTTTTGCTCTTAGATTGCTATAGAGAGCTCTTATCGCTTTACTGGCAAAATCTCCCAAACCATATTTCTGAAGTACCACTTGAAGGAAGTCCCAGCTGACTCTGTCAAATGCCTTTTCAGCATCTAATGACAGAGCCAGCATGGGAACTCTCTCCTTTGAACTAAATGCAAAAAGATTGAGTAAACTCCTAATGTAATCCCATCCCCGACGGGACCTAACAAATCCCACTTGATCTGGGTGGATGAGTCTATTAATAAAGGGATCTAGCCTATTTGCCAGAATTTCAGAGTATACCTTCAGGTCGAAGTTTATTAATGATATCGGCCTATAGCTCTTCCTATCTGCTGGATCCTTACCCTCCTTTAATATATCTATAATTTTAGCTTCAGTCAATTCAGCGAGTATATTCCCACTATTTTTACATTCATTGAACATCTTGTCTAAAGGAACTTTCACTATATCTACAAATGTTTGATAAAATAGTTTATCTAGCCCATCTATACCAGGTGCCTTTTTATTCTTGCATCCCTCTATCACTTCCTCAACCTCCATTTCAGTTATATTTTTATTTAAGGTATCCAGTTCTATCGCAGAAATTCTAGTGAGGTTGATATCACTTAGAAATTCTTCAATATCACTTACATCCGTTTTATTTGTCTTATGTTGCAATTCAAGATTGTAGAGCTTAGAGTAATATTGATAGAAAATATTCCCTACTTCTTTAGGGTGTTGATGAACCTTTCCATCCTCCCATCTCATCTCCACAATCGAATTAGCTAATCTTTGTTTTTTTTATCTTATTAGCTAGATATTTACCTGTTCTATCTCCCATCTTATATTTATTCGCTTGCATCTTCCATATTGATCGATCTTATTTGTATTGTTCAATCTTTTTTATTTGTAATTTTATTATATATATTTCTTTCAAGATTTCCACATTTGGATGTTTTTTATTCAACCTATGTTTTTCTTCTAGGTCAATATATAGTGTTCTTAGAGTTTTTCCTCTTCCTCCTTTTAACTCTGTTGTTTTAGCTGTAAAAATGCCTCTTATATATGCTTTCATCGAGCACCAAAGAATTGATGGTGATAATACAGATCCTGTATTTATATCTAAATATTCTGTTAAAAGTTTCTTAATCTCATCTACTTTTGATTTATCTTTTAACAGTATTGATTCCATTTTCCAATTATTACATTTATCTCACATTTCAGTAGTTTTTATTGTTAGCACTACCGGAGCATGGTCCAATATAACACTTGTACCTATATTTATATTTAATACATTATTTAATATAGAAGCATCTCCTAGAATATAATCTATTCTTGAATAAGTATTACATCTCTTAGAGAGATAAGTATAGTCCTCTCTCATAGGATAGCTTATTCTCCATAGATCAAAAAAGTTCATATCTATCATAAATTCTCTCATTTTTTTTACTCCACCTATTTTATTACTCTTTTTATTACTCTCTGGTCTATTTGATTTATCTTTTAGTGGGTCCAACACCTGGTTGAAATCTCCACAAATTATCGTCCTACCTTTCTTAAACTTATTTACCAGCTTTAATGTACTTCTTTTAAACCTCTCTTGTTTCTGATTTGGCGCATATAGGTTAGCAATTGTATATGGGTTATTATTAATATATCCCACCCATATGATATATCTACCTTCCTCATCAATTTTTTGAAATTCTTCTTTTACCATTAAGCTTTTACAAAACAGTATGGAGACCCCTCTAGCTTTACTACTAAATGTAGAATTTATACTCTGTGTGTATCTCCTATGTAATAATAAATGTACTTGATTTTCTTCCAAATGAGTTTCTTGTAAACATATAACGTTAATTTTTAGTTTAGCATACTTTGCAAGGGTGATTCTTCTTTTTATAGGAGAATTCAATCCATTAATATTATGGGACACTATCCTTAAAGACATCTATCTAGCTGTTTTAATTCTATATTTATCCTCCTTGTCATCTTCTGTAATATCTCCCATCTTGCTCTTAACTTTCCATTTAATTTCACATTCATACATCCTTTCATAACTTTGACTGTATTAGTTCTTTGTTACAGTCTACTCCTGGGGTGTCTTGACCTAATGGTCATAAATGGTTGGCATTACTCGTTGGTAGTGGTACATCTAGAATCTATATATTCCTTCCTTCCTTATTTACATATTTACCAAGTGCCTACAGTTTCTCTCATTAATTCAAAACCTCATCCTACTTTCCTCATATACCCATTTCACCCAAAAATATTTTTAGAATATATTTTTGTGCATTATACTTTCTCTATACTTGTATATAATACAAGTTTATATCATCCCATGTTATGTATCCAATAAAGTGCTCATGTGCAATTTTATGTGCCATAACATACTGATAACCGTATATAATCTCTTTCTCACTTATATATTTAACTCTTGAAAAAGAGAGATAGAAAAAAAGAGAAAAAGAAAAAAAAAACTAGTTCATCAATATATATCCCTTAAATACCTTTTCCTTAATTCCTTTGAATCATAACATTTTAAAACCTATGTGCGTTAAATGTGCATTACCATTATTTCTTTACGATATGAATATTACATTCCTCCTAGCATACATATCTTTAAAGTGCATTTTCACCCTTATCTACCTCTCCTCACTCCCCCACAAAAAAAAAAAAAAAAACACCAAGAGGAGGGAGAGGGATAGGAGAAGAAAACTCGTTCTTCATTCCATTCTTATTGTCGTGATTTCTTTCTTCCCCATATTCAATACTAAACATATGAGAAAAGTAACTCAGTCCAGGAATGAGTCTCTAATTGAACAGTGAGTCTCTAAGTGGACTTTCACGTAGTTCTACTTTTGTTGCCATCTGGGGCTGATGAAATAGATTTTTGCATAAAAGATGTTTGTAGTTCCATCTCAATATTCCAGCTTTTTAGTAGATCTTCTCCTTCCTTTAAGGATTTAATTTTATGCCATCTCGAATTTTTATTAACAGATAGTCCCGTTGGCATAGCCCATCTGTATTTCAGCTTTTTTCTTCTCAAATCTTTTTAGTTAATGTATATGCTGAGATGTCCGAGAAGATTTTTATATTTTCTTATGGTGCCGAAAACCCTTCCGCCCGTAGGCTTGTTTTACTTAAAGCATCTCTCATTGATAGATGGTGTAGCCTAACAATTACATCTCTAGGTATTTTGTTTTCCATAAATGCAGAGATTGGAATCCTAAAAAAAAAGTCAAATCTATTTTCAACTTGGGAAAATCCTGGAACCAGAGACGAAAATAAATTTGTTAAGTATTTCTCCAAGCCAGCATCTGTAATGGTTTCCAAAATTCCTCTAATACGAAGATTATTTTTCCTCCATTTATCATCTAGAGTTGCAACTTTATGGCTCAATGTTATTACCTTCTCTTCTAATTCTAAATTCTGTTTTTGTAGTATATTAAAGTCCAGTATTACCTTTTCCAGTTTTCCCTCAATCTCCAAAGTTTTAATATTTACTGCTTTAATTTCCTTTACATTCTCTAGAATTTGTGTTTTAATATCCGACATAAAGTTTATTTGAAACTCTTGTAATAATATTTTCATCTTTGCCACCGTGAGTATTTCATTTTCGTGTAAAGTGGATTCCTTACTGATAATACTTTCATTTAAGCTCTCAATACTATGGCTTAAATTATGTTCCATATCTGGAGAATTTGGTAGAGGAATCAAGTACTTGATTTTTGATGGATGGACTTTTTGTCCTTATTTTTTACTCTTGCTGGCATACTAAAAAAAAAACACACCAACTTCTAGACTTTCAGTGCAGAGGAAAGTTTAAACTGTTTTTATTCTTCTTTTATAATTGATCTTATCCTTGATTTCCTTTATAATTTTTCCCCTCTCTTTCTCTTCCTTCCTTTCTTTTTCCTTTTCTTTTCCCCTCTCTTTCCCCTTCTGAGAGGATCTTCAGTACGTGAACAGTTATATGCAGATCTTATCTGGTGGCACTCCCCACTCATTGAGACCTCTGCCTTCCAGGCGCTTTAAGGTATCCGATATCTGTATGGCGTCTTACTTACACCTGGCCTTGGGGCTCTTAACAGGACTCATGACGCCTCCATGGGCTCCTTGACTCTCAGAGACAAACTGCTCTCCTCACCTATATATGTCCTTCGGGTATTTGAAGGGGATGGCAGGGGGACTAGTGTCAGCAGTTTCCAGCGCTCTACATAATCCTTATCTGATTCCCAGGCACATATTCCCCTTCTCAGGTTTATTTCATACTAACGACTTGCCCGTAAAAAAAAATGACAAATAAAAGAAAGTGTTGAAATGCTGTTTGTCACACAATGTGAGTGTACTGTGTGCCTCAAGTAACTAAATTCCTCAAAAAGCAGAAATCTACATTACATAAAATAAGAAAAACTAAAATCACCAAAAATAAAAAAATTACATTACAGAACAAAAAAAAAAACCTAAGTCACCAAAAATAAAAAAAGGAACATTACAGAAAATAAAAAAATACATTACAACCTCCCGTCACTACAAACATTTTTAAAAAAATTACACACAATACAACACAATTAAATAAAATACAATACAATACAATTAAATATAATACAATACAATTAAATAAAATACAATACACCCCTATGTAATATACATGCCACTATGTAATATACATGGCACTATCTAATATACAGTACATGCCACTATCTAATATACATGCCACTATGTAATATACATGGCACTATATAATACATGCTATCTATATATATATATATATATAGCTACCCTAATTGTAAGCTACAATAAAATAATTAAGACCACTTACCTTTGAGATGTTTCTTCAGATCAGCAACCTACAGTAAAAAAGATTCTAAACATTCTAAATATTCTAAACATTCTAAATATTCTAAATATTATTCTCACCTTTCTAGCATGTCCCATTCCAGCATGTCACGTCCCAGCATGTCACGTCCTCCATGTTTCGTCGTCCATCTTTGCTTGTCCGACGATACTCCTGTAAAAAAAACATTACGGGCCCTATTAAATAAGAGGCTTCTACTTAAGCCCTACGTACTGCAAAGTTTCTCTAACTTACAATGCTATTACATTAGCCCTGCTGCGAGCAACATATGAGCTGCGCAGCAGGGCCATACGTATTAACACTGCGTAAATGTACATGAGGAGTGACAGCCTGCGATATGATATCGCAGGCTCCCACTCCTCATCAATTGCTGCGGGGGTCCTAAATGGGACCTCCGCGGCAGTCCCCCACATAAGCCCTGCCGTGGGGGGTACTCCAACTACCCTCCACCGGCACCTAAAATTAACCCCCCCTCTATGCGGGGGTCCCCATCGGGACCCCCAAAGTGTCCTCACATTAACACCTTGCTGCAGGGGTCCATAGGGACCCCCGCAGCCCCCACACATTAACCCCTTGCAGTGGGGGTCCCCGATCGGCACCGATCAGGCCCCGCTGCATTTAATACTTTTAAATTACCCGCCTCGGCTGCTTAAAGGGCCAGCGGCACACTATTAGCCAATCCCTGCCGCGGCACCTACAATTAACTCCCCTCTATGCTGGGGGTCCCCATCGGGACCCCCGAAGTGTCCCCATATAAACCCCTTGCTGCAGGGGTCCATAGGGACCGATCGTGACCCTGCTGCATTTCAATTTTAAATTTCCCGCCTCGCGGGTCTTTAAAGGACTGTAAAGGTCCTGAAAGGACTCGCACTAAAAATATTAACCCCAGGCAACTATAATTAACCCTATAACTCATGAAGGTCAATACAGACCCCCATAAGGCCTTAATTAACCCTATAACTCATGGAGGTCAATACAGACCCCCATAAGGCCTTAATTAATCCTATAACTCATGGTGGTCAATACAGACCCCCATAAGGCCTTAATAAACCCTGTCACTCATGGTGGTCAATACAGACCCCCATAAGGCCTTAATTAACCCCGTCACTCATAAAGGTCAATACAGACCCTCATAAGGCCTGAATTAACCCTGTCACTCATGGTGGTCAATACAGACCCCCATAAGGCCTTAAATAACCTTGTCACTCATGAAGGTCAATACAGACCCCCATAAGCACTTAATTAACCCCGTCACTCATGGTGGTCAATACAGACCCCCATAAGGCCTTAAATAACCTTGTCACTCATGAAGGTCAATACAGACCCCCATAAGGCCTTAATTAACCCTATAACTCATGGTGGTCAATACAGACCCCCATAAGCACTTAATTAACACCGTCACTCACGAAGGTCAATACAGACCCCCATAAGGCCTTAATTAACCCTATAACTCATGGTGGTCAATACAGACCCCCATAAGGCCTGAATTAACCCTGTCACTCATGGTGGTCAATACAGACCCCCATAAGGCCTTAATTAACCCCGTCACTCATGAAGGTCAATACAGACCCCCATAAGGCCTTAATTAACCCTATAACTCATGGTGGTCAATACAGACCCCCATAAGCACTTAATTAACCCAGTCACTCATGAAGGTCAATACAGACCCCCATAAGGCCTTAATTAACCCTATAACTCATGGTGGTCAATACAGACCCTCATAAGGCCTTAATTAACCCAGTCACTCACGAAGGTCAATACAGACCCCCATAATGCCTTAAATAACCTTGTCACTCATGAAGGTCAATACAGACCCCCATAAGGCCTTAATTAACCCTATAACTCATGGTGGTCAATACAGACCCCCATAAGCACTTAATTAACACCGTCACTCACGAAGGTCAATACAGACCCCCATAAGGCCTTAATTAACCCTGTCACTCATGGTGGTCAATACAGACCCCCATAAGGCCTGAATTAACCCTGTCACTCATGGTGGTCAATAAAGACCCCCATAAGGCCTTAATTAACACCGTCACTAATGAAGGTCAATACAGACCCCCATAAGGCCTTAATTAACCCTGTCACTCATGGTGGTCAATACAGACCCCCATAAGGCCTAAATTAACCCCGTCACTCATGAAGGTCAATACAGACCCCCATAAGGCCTGAATTAACCCTGTCACTCATGGTGGTCAATACAGACCCCTATAAGGCCTTAAATAACCTCGTCACTCATGAAGGTCAATACAGACCCCCATAAGGCCTTAATTAACCCTATAACTCATGGTGGTCAATACAGACCCCCATAAGCACTTAATTAACCCAGTCACTCACGAAGGTCAATACAGACCCCCATAAGGCCTTAATTAACCCTATAATTCATGGTGGTCAATACAGACCCCCATAAGGCCTTAATTAACCCTGTCACTCATGGTGGTCAATACAGACCCCCATAAGGCCTTAATTAACCCCATCACTCATGAAGGTCAATACAGACCCCCATAAGGCCTTAATTAACCCTATAACTCATGGTGGTCAATACAGACCCCCATAAGCACTTAATTAACCCCGTCACTCATGAAGGTCAATACAGACCCCCATAAGGCCTTAGTTAACCCTGTCACTCATGGTGGTCAATACAGACCCCCATAAGGCCTGAATTAACCCTGTCACTCATGGTGGTCAATACAGACCCCCATAAGGCCTTAATTAACCCTGTCACTCATGGTGGTCAATACAGACCCCCATAAGGCCTTAATTAACCCCGTCACTCATGAAGGTCAATACAGACCCCCATAAGGCCTGAATTAACCCTGTCACTCATGGTGGTCAATACAGACCCCCATAAGGCCTTAATTAACCTCGTCACTCATGAAGGTCAATACAGACCCCCATAAGGCCTTAATTAACCCAATAACTCATGGTGGTTAATACAGACCCCCATAAGCACTTAATTAACCCCGTCACTCATGAAGGTCAATACAGACCCCCATAAGGCCTTAATTAAACCTATAACTCATGGTGGTCAATACAGACCCTCAGAAGGCCTTAATTAACCCCGTCACTCATGAAGGTCAATACAGACCCCCGTAAGGCTTTAATTAACCCTATAACTCATGGTGTTCAATACAGACCCCCATAAGCACTTAATTAACCCTGTCACTCATGAAGGTCAATACAGACCCCCATAAGGCCTTAATTAACCCTGTCACTCATGGTGGTCAATACAGACCCCCATAAGCCCTTAATTAACCCTGTCACTCAAGGTGGTCAATACAGACCCCATGAGGCCTTAATTAACCCTATAACTCATGGTGGTCAATACAGACCCCCATACGGCCTTAATTAACCCTGTCACTCATGGTGGTCAATACAGACCCCCATAAGGCCTTAATTAACCCTGTCACTCATGGTGGTCAATACAGACCCCCATAAGGCCTTAATTAACCACGTCACACATGAAGGTCAATACAGACCCCCATAAGGCCTTAATTAACCCTGTCACTCATGGTGGTCAATACAGACCCCCATAAGGCCTTAATTAACACTGTCACTCATGAAGGTCAAAACAGACCCCCATAAGGCCTTAATTAACCCCGTCACTCATGAAGGTCAATACAGACCCCCATAAGGCCTTAATTAACCCTGTCACTCATGGTGGTCAATACAGACCCCCATAAGGCCTTAATTAACCCTGTCACTCATGGTGGTCAATACAGACCCCCATAAGGCCTTAATTAACCCTGTCACTCATGGTGGTCAATACAGACCCCCATAAGGCCTTAATTAACCCTGTCACTCATGGTGGTCAATACAGACCCCCATAAGCACTTAATTAACCCAGTCACTCACGAAGGTCAATACAGACCCCCATAAGGCCTTAATTAACCCTGTCACTCATGGTGGTCAATACAGACCCCCATAAGGCCTTAATTAACCCTGTCACTCATGGTGGTCAATACAGACCCCCATAAGGCCTTAATTAACCCCATCACTCATGAAGGTCAATACAGACCCCCATAAGGCCTTAATTAACCCCATCACTCATGAAGGTCAATACAGACCCCCATAAGGCCTTAATTAACCCTATAACTCATGGTGGTCAATACAGACCCCCATAAGCACTTAATTAACCCAGTCACTCATGAAGGTCAATACAGACCCCCATAAGGCCTTAATTAACCCTATAACTCATGGTGGTCAATACAGACCCTCATAAGGCCTTAATTAACCCAGTCACTCACGAAGGTCAATACAGACCCCCATAATGCCTTAAATAACCTTGTCACTCATGAAGGTCAATACAGACCCCCATAAGGCCTTAATTAACCCTATAACTCATGGTGGTCAATACAGACCCCCATAAGCACTTAATTAACACCGTCACTCACGAAGGTCAATACAGACCCCCATAAGGCCTTAATTAACCCTGTCACTCATGGTGGTCAATACAGACCCCCATAAGGCCTGAATTAACCCTGTCACTCATGGTGGTCAATAAAGACCCCCATAAGGCCTTAATTAACACCGTCACTAATGAAGGTCAATACAGACCCCCATAAGGCCTTAATTAACCCTGTCACTCATGGTGGTCAATACAGACCCCCAAAAGGCCTAAATTAACCCCGTCACTCATGAAGGTCAATACAGACCCCCATAAGGCCTGAATTAACCCTGTCACTCATGGTGGTCAATACAGACCCCTATAAGGCCTTAAATAACCTCGTCACTCATGAAGGTCAATACAGACCCCCATAAGGCCTTAATTAACCCTATAACTCATGGTGGTCAATACAGACCCCCATAAGCACTTAATTAACACCGTCACTCACGAAGGTCAATACAGACCCCCATAAGGCCTTAATTAACCCTATAATTCATGGTGGTCAATACAGACCCCCATAAGGCCTTAATTAACCCTGTCACTCATGGTGGTCAATACAGACCCCCATAAGGCCTTAATTAACCCCATCACTCATGAAGGTCAATACAGACCCCCATAAGGCCTTAATTAACCCTATAACTCATGGTGGTCAATACAGACCCCCATAAGCACTTAATTAACCCCGTCACTCATGAAGGTCAATACAGACCCCCATAAGGCCTTAGTTAACCCTGTCACTCATGATGGTCAATACAGACCCCCATAAGGCCTTAATTAACCCTGTCACTCATGGTGGTCAATACAGACCCTCATAAGGCCTTAATTAACCCTGTCACTCATGGTGGTCAATACAGACCCCCATAAGGCCTTAATTAACCCCGTCACTCATGAAGGTCAATACAGACCCCCATAAGGCCTGAATTAACCCTGTCACTCATGGTGGTCAATACAGACCCCCATAAGGCCTTAATTAACCTCGTCACTCATGAAGGTCAATACAGACCCCCATAAGGCCTTAATTAACCCAATAACTCATGGTGGTTAATACAGACCCCCATAAGCACTTAATTAACCCCGTCACTCATGAAGGTCAATACAGACCCCCATAAGGCCTTAATTAAACCTATAACTCATGGTGGTCAATACAGACCCTCAGAAGGCCTTAATTAACCCCGTCACTCATGAAGGTCAATACAGACCCCCATAAGGCCTTAATTAACCCTATAACTCATGGTGTTCAATACAGACCCCCATAAGCACTTAATTAACCCTGTCACTCATGAAGGTCAATACAGACCCCCATAAGGCCTTAATTAACCCTGTCACTCATGGTGGTCAATACAGACCCCCATAAGCCCTTAATTAACCCTGTCACTCAAGGTGGTCAATACAGACCCCATGAGGCCTTAATTAACCCTGTCACTCAAGGTGGTCAATACAGACCCCATGAGGCCTTAATTAACCCTATAACTCATGGTGGTCAATACAGACCCCCATACGGCCTTAATTAACCCTGTCACTCATGGTGGTCAATACAGACCCCCATAAGGCCTTAATTAACCCTGTCACTCATGGTGGTCAATACAGACCCCCATAAGGCCTTAATTAACCACGTCACACATGAAGGTCAATACAGACCCCCATAAGGCCTTAATTAACCCTGTCACTCATGGTGGTCAATACAGACCCCCATAAGGCCTTAATTAACACTGTCACTCATGAAGGTCAAAACAGACCCCCATAAGGCCTTAATTAACCCCGTCACTCATGAAGGTCAATACAGACCCCCATAAGGCCTTAATTAACCCTAAAACTCATGGTGGTCAATACAGACCCCCATAAGGCCTTAATTAACCCTGTCACTCATGGTGGTCAATACAGACCCCCATAAGGCCTTAATTAACCCTGTCACTCATGGTGGTCAATACAGACCCCCATAAGGCCTTAATTAACCCTGTCACTCATGGTGGTCAATACAGACCCCCATAAGCACTTAATTAACCCAGTCACTCACGAAGGTCAATACAGACCCCCATAAGGCCTTAATTAACCCTGTCACTCATGGTGGTCAATACAGACCCCCATAAGGCCTTAATTAACCCTGTCACTCATGGTGGTCAATACAGACCCCCATAAGGCCTTAATTAACCCCATCACTCATGAAGGTCAATACAGACCCCCATAAGGCCTTAATTAACCCCATCACTCATGAAGGTCAATACAGACCCCCATAAGGCCTTAATTAACCCTATAACTCATGGTGGTCAATACAGACCCCATAAGCACTTAATTAACCCAGTCACTCATGAAGGTCAATACAGACCCCCATAAGGCCTTAATTAACCCTATAACTCATGGTGGTCAATACAGACCCTCATAAGGCCTTAATTAACCCAGTCACTAACGAAGGTCAATACAGACCCCCATAATGCCTTAAATAACCTTGTCACTCATGAAGGTCAATACAGACCCCCATAAGGCCTTAATTAACCCTATAACTCATGGTGGTCAATACAGACCCCCATAAGCACTTAATTAACACCGTCACTCACGAAGGTCAATACAGACCCCCATAAGGCCTTAATTAACCCTGTCACTCATGGTGGTCAATACAGACCCCCATAAGGCCTGAATTAACCCTGTCACTCATGGTGGTCAATAAAGACCCCCATAAGGCCTTAATTAACACCGTCACTAATGAAGGTCAATACAGACCCCCATAAGGCCTTAATTAACCCTGTCACTCATGGTGGTCAATACAGACCCCCCAAAGGCCTAAATTAACCCCGTCACTCATGAAGGTCAATACAGACCCCCATAAGGCCTGAATTAACCCTGTCACTCATGGTGGTCAATACAGACCCCTATAAGGCCTTAAATAACCTCGTCACTCATGAAGGTCAATACAGACCCCCATAAGGCCTTAATTAACCCTATAACTCATGGTGGTCAATACAGACCCCCATAAGCACTTAATTAACACCGTCACTCACGAAGGTCAATACAGACCCCCATAAGGCCTTAATTAACCCTATAATTCATGGTGGTCAATACAGACCCCCATAAGGCCTTAATTAACCCTGTCACTCATGGTGGTCAATACAGACCCCCATAAGGCCTTAATTAACCCCATCACTCATGAAGGTCAATACAGACCCCCATAAGGCCTTAATTAACCCTATAACTCATGGTGGTCAATACAGACCCCCATAAGCACTTAATTAACCCCGTCACTCATGAAGGTCAATACAGACCCCCATAAGGCCTTAGTTAACCCTGTCACTCATGATGGTCAATACAGACCCCCATAAGGCCTTAATTAACCCTGTCACTCATGGTGGTCAATACAGACCCTCATAAGGCCTTAATTAACCCTGTCACTCATGGTGGTCAATACAGACCCCCATAAGGCCTTAATTAACCCCGTCACTCATGAAGGTCAATACAGACCCCCATAAGGCCTGAATTAACCCTGTCACTCATGGTGGTCAATACAGACCCCCATAAGGCCTTAATTAACCTCGTCACTCATGAAGGTCAATACAGACCCCCATAAGGCCTTAATTAACCCAATAACTCATGGTGGTTAATACAGACCCCCATAAGCACTTAATTAACCCCGTCACTCATGAAGGTCAATACAGACCCCCATAAGGCCTTAATTAAACCTATAACTCATGGTGGTCAATACAGACCCTCAGAAGGCCTTAATTAACCCCGTCACTCATGAAGGTCAATACAGACCCCCGTAAGGCCTTAATTAACCCTATAACTCATGGTGTTCAATACAGACCCCCATAAGCACTTAATTAACCCTGTCACTCATGAAGGTCAATACAGACCCCCATAAGGCCTTAATTAACCCTGTCACTCATGGTGGTCAATACAGACCCCCATAAGCCCTTAATTAACCCTGTCACTCAAGGTGGTCAATACAGACCCCATGAGGCCTTAATTAACCCTATAACTCATGGTGGTCAATACAGACCCCCATACGGCCTTAATTAACCCTCTCACTCATGGTGGTCAATACAGACCCCCATAAGGCCTTAATTAACCCTGTCACTCATGGTGGTCAATACAGACCCCCATAAGGCCTTAATTAACCACGTCACACATGAAGGTCAATACAGACCCCCATAAGGCCTTAATTAACCCTGTCACTCATGGTGGTCAATACAGACCCCCATAAGGCCTTAATTAACACTGTCACTCATGAAGGTCAAAACAGACCCCCATAAGGCCTTAATTAACCCCGTCACTCATGAAGGTCAATACAGACCCCCATAAGGCCTTAATTAACCCTATAACTCATGGTGGTCAATACAGACCCCCATAAGGCCTTAATTAACCCTGTCACTCATGGTGGTCAATACAGACCCCCATAAGGCCTTAATTAACCCTGTCACTCATGGTGGTCAATACAGACCCCCATAAGGCCTTAATTAACCCTGTCACTCATGGTGGTCAATACAGACCCCCATAAGGCCTTAATTAACCCTATAACTCATGGTGGTCAATACAGACCCCCATAAGGCCTTAATTAACCCTGTCACTCATGGTGGTCAATACAGACCCCCATAAGGCATTAATTAACCCCGTCACTCATGAAGGTCAATACAGACCCCCATAAGGCCTTAATTAACCGTCACTCATGGTGGTCAATACAGACCCCCATAAGGCCTTAATTAACACCGTCACTCATGAAGGTCAATACAGACCCCCATAAGGCCTTAATTAACCCTGTCACTCATGGTGGTCAATACAGACCCCCATAAGGTCTTAATTAACCCCATCACTCATGAAGGTCAATACAGACCCTCATAAGGCCTTAATTAACCCTGTCACTCATGGTGGTCAATACAGACCCTTATAAGGCCTTAATTAACCCTGTCACTCATGGTGGTCAATACAGACCCCCATAAGGCCTTAATTAACCCTATAAATCATGGTGGTCAATACAGACCCCCATAAGCCCTTAATTAACCCCGTCACTCATGAAGGTCAATACAGACCCCCATAAGGCCTTAATTAACCCTTTCACTCATGGTGGTCAATACACCATGACGCTAATGAGCCTCTTTTCCGGGAGGAAATTGGCAATGGCGGCTTGTGATTGGCTGAAAAAGCTGTCAGCCAATCAGAAGTCGTCAATGTATGAGCCAATCAGGATGCGCAGATGTCTTCTACCAATCACTCCGTGGGGGTGTATCCCATAGTCATTGGCTGAAGGCATCTGAGTCTTGTGATTGATTACGATAAAGATAGACAAGTATTTTAGCCAATCAGAGTGGGATATGGGGGTGTATCCCATCCTGATTGGCTCACACATTGACGACTTCTGATTGGCTGAAATTGATGGACAGCTTTTTCAGCCAATCACAAGCGCCATTGCCAATTTCCTCCCGGAAAAGACTCTGGGTAGGTAGGTAGTGTAAGTGTTAATAGATTAGTGTAGAGGGGGGTTAGTTTAGATTAAATGGTTTATTGGGGGTTATAGTGTAGTGTTTGTAGTTAGTGTCATGATGGTCCTTGAGGACCGTCATGGCACTTATGTGGTTAATGTTGGGTTGTAACAGGCCCATAATGGTCATAATATACCCTTATGGGACTGATGGGGTTAAATAGAGGCTTATGGGGGTCTGTATTGACCTTCATGAGTGATGGGGTTAATTAAGTGCTTATGGGGGTCTGTATTGACCACCATGAGTTATAGGGTTAATTAAGGCCTTATGGGGGTCTGTATTGACCTTCATGAGTGACAGGGTTAATTAAGGCCTTATGGGGGTCTGTATTGACCTTCATGAGTGACGGGGTTAATTAAGGCCTTATGGGGGTCTGTATTGACCACCATGAGTGACGGGCTTAATTAAGTGCTTATGGGGGTTTGTATTGATCATCATGAGTTACAGGGTTAATTAAGGCCTTTTAGGGGTCTGTATTGACCACCATGAGTTATAGGGTTAATTAAGGCCTTATGGGGGTCTGTATTGACCACCATGAGTTATAGGGTTAATTAAGGCCTTATGGGGGTCTGTATTGACCACCATGAGTTATAGGGTTAATTATAGTTGCCTGAGGTTAATATTTTTAGTGCGAGTCCTTTCAGGACCTTTATGGTCCTTTAAGGACCCGCGAGGCAGGAAATTTAAAATTGAAATGCAGCAGGGTCACGATCGGTGCCGATCTGGGACCCCCGCTGTAGGGGGTTAATGTGGGGGGGATGCGGGGGTCCCTATCGACCCCTGCAGCAAGGGGTTTATGTGGGTACACTTCGGGGGTCCCGATGTAATAGTGTGCCGCGGCCCCTTTAAGGAGCCGCGGCGTGGAATTTAAAACTTTTAAATGCAGCGGGGGGCCTGATCTATGCAGATCGGGGACCCCCCCCCCTGCAATGGGTTTATGTGGGGACACTTCGTGGTCCCGATGGGGACCCCCAGCATAGAGGGGGGTTAATTTTTTGGGCCGCGGCCAGGATTGGCGATTAGTGTGCCGCAGGCCCTTTAAGAAGCTGCGGCGGGGAATTTAAAACTTTTAAATGCAGCGGGGCCTGATCGGTGTCGATCGGGGACCCCCGCTGCAAGGGGTTAATGTGGGGTTGCTGAAGGGGTCCCGATAGAGCATGGGGATGTGTATAGGGTGCAGGGGGGAGCCTCACACTGCTGTCTCGGGCTGATCCGAGGCAGCATGTAGAGGCTTTAGAATCCCTTGCGGGCACTTTTTGTGCCCATAGGGATTCTTACGATATGCGATAATCATGCGTAGATTTAAGGCTGCGTGTGACTACGTACCTCCCTCAGAGCCTATTCTCTGCCATTTTTTCGTAGTCATATTGCAAAGCAGGCTGCGAGAGATTCGGTACTCGCAAACAGCAGAAAAACTGCCTTTTGCGAGCACCGAGAGAACTACGAGGGATAATTTAATAGGGCCCTACATTAGTAAACATAAACCAAATTTAAATAAACACAATCTACATTATACTTACCTTTCCGCGATGTCTCCGGCCTTGTCGCATGAAGAAAATTAAAAAAACGACACACATCTACCCTGGTGGATGTCTCTGACGCTAATGACCTTCCTATGGAGTGTTCCAGAATAAAATTGGCAATGGCAGCTTCTAAATTGGCTGAAAAGGCTGTCTATCAAATTCAGCCAATGAGAAGACCCCATTTGTGAACCAATGAAAAAAGTATACACCCCAAAATACAACGGTGATTGGATAACACACCTGTCCATCTTTATTTGAACCAATCCTAAGGCTTTATTGCCATCAGCCAATCACAATGGAATATACCCTCACGTACTGATTGGTGAAGACATGTACGCCTTCCCATAATATTGATTGATATTAACAATAGCCAATGAGAATGCGCAAATCCTTCACCAATCAGTACGTGAGGGTGTATTCCTTTGTGATTGGCTATTGTCAGTGCAACCAATCAGAATGCGCAGAGGCTCCAACCAATCCCCCTGTGGGGGTGTATTCCATTGTGATTGGCTGAAGGCATCTGCGCCTTGTGATTGGTTTATATAAAGATTGAGAGGTGCATTATCCAATCACAGTGGGATTTTAAGGTGTATCCGTTTGTGATTGATTCACACATTGGCGCCTCCTGATTGGGTGAATTTGATAGACAGCGTTTTCAACCAATCAGAAGGCGCCATTGCTTATTTTCTTCCGGAGAATTCTCCTGGAGCCTCATTAGCGTCGGGGATGTCCGGGAGTGCAGATGTAAGTATCTATTTTTTTATTTTTTTTACAGGGTGTGGCAGAAGAGGAGACATCCGGAGACATTGCGGAGACGTAAGTATAATGTAGATTATGTTTATTTTATTTTGATGTATGTCTATTAATGTTGTGTTTTTTTTAACAGGTGCGGCGCCGGAGAAGGATTTAAAGAATGCCGCACGGGACATGCCGGAAAGGTGAGTAGAATATTTAGAATGTATAGAATGTATAGAATGTTTATTTTAGAACTGTAAACGTGTTGCATTTTTTAACATTTTTTTTCCGTAGGTGGCTGATCCTAATTGACATCTGCAAAGGTAAGTGGTCTTAATTATTTTATTTTAGCTTAGACTTAAATTAGTTAATATATAGATAGCATTTATTGTATGTTAGCTAGGGTTATGCGTTTTATATAGATAGCATAGGATGTATTGTATATTAAATTGTGTTATTTATTTAGATAGATTGGGAATGTATTATTATATAGATAGCATGTATATTATTTATTTATTATTTATTATTAAATGTATTTTTTATTATTTATTTATTTAGATAGATTGTGTGATGTATATTAGATAGCGGCGTATTGTATTGTAATTGTATGTAATTGTACTATAATTGTATGTATTTGTATTGTATGTATTTGTATTATATGTATTTCCTTTTCAGGTGTGTATTTTTTTTCTGTAGTGAGGGGGGGGGTTGTAATGTTTTTTTTTCTGTAATGTTCCTTTTTTATTTTTTGTGACAGGTTTTTTTATTTTGTGTAATGTAGTTTATTTTTTTTGTGAGTTAGTTTTTTTTATTTCATGTAATGTAGATATTTTTTGTGTGACTTTAGGCTTTTTTATTTTTTGTAATTAGAGTGGTGGGGGTTAATAGGCGGTAGGTAGAGTATATGTTAATAGGTTAGTGTAGAGGCTGTTTAGTTGATATTTAATGTTTTATTGGGGGGGTCTAGTGCAGTATAGTGTTTATACTTAGTGTCATGATGGTCCTTGAGGTTAATGTAGTGTTGTAACAGGCCCATAATGGTGTTAATATACCCTTATGGGACTGATGGGGTTAAATAGAGGCTTATGGGGGTCTGTATTGACCCCCATGAGTGACAGGCTTAATGAAGGTCTTATGGGGGTCTCTATTGAACCCCATGAGTGACAGGGTTAATGAGGGTTTTATGGGGGTCTCTTTTGACCCCCATGATTGACAGGGTGACAGTGTACATTTTTTTTCTTTTACAACGGGGCCTTTAAGGACCTGTAACGCGGGAATTTTGAATTTTGATTGCAGCGAGGGTCCCCGATCACGTGCAATCAGGACGCCCACTGCAATGGTTAATGTGGGGTTAATGCAGGGCTCGGCGCTTATCTCGGATCCCCTGCGGTTAATCCGGGTTTCCGAGCTTATCTCGGATCCCTTCTCCGGTAAGTTGTAGGTGGCTGAGCGGTGCTGGGTCTTTGAGCCTCGTTTTCATTTTTTTCGGTGGCCATTTTTTCTCTCGCTTAGGGGATTTTCGTGTGTGTGAACTCGGGAATTTGGACCTAAATGGAGGTGTAACTTCACTTTCAGAGGTCCTGGGTGCCCCCCTTACTATGGGTAAGCTTTTTATGTAGTTTTTGTGAGTATTTGGTGTGTTTTGACTGTTTTTAGGTGCTCGCAGTTCCGGCATTTTTTGTGCGTGTGGGTGTTTGTTACGTTAAGGTTGGTTCTGAGGTTAATGCAGGTTTCCGAGGTGAGCCTCGTTTTCGTTTTTTTCGGCTGCCATTTTTTCTTTCGCTTAGGGGATTTTCGTGTGTCTGAACTCGGGAATTTGGACTTAAATGGAGGTGTAACTTCACTTTCAGAGGTCCTGGGTGACCCCCTTGCTATGGGTAAGCTTTTTATGTAGTTTTTGTAAGTATTTGGTGTGTTTTCACTGTTTTTAGTTGAGCGCGGGTCGGCCGTTATAGTGGGATTCTTAGTGCGTGTGGGTGTCTGTTACGTTAAGGTTGCCTCATTCCCTAAGTGCTTTGCGAGGACCCGCATTGCAAATGCGGCCCCTCGCTTCACGGCATGGAGCGCCTGTGTGTGTAACCGGGTGTGAGGCGCCTTTGAGATTTATTTATTTTTAAAGTCGTGTGTGTGTGTGTTAACAGAGCCAACGTTGGAGCCTCCATCTCCGCAAATGCGGACCCTCGCTTCACGAGGACCCGCATTTTTTTTTCTATCCGAATATAGAACATTTCTACATTATTTGTGGTTACAAGCTTTCACCACCTTATTATCCGCATCTTTTACCCTGAAGGGAAATTTTTAGTGTGCTTTACACCAGTCTGCTGCGTTCTATCTACCCCTTCTTCACTCACCCCCTGCAACTTTCTCTGGGTTTACCATCAGCCTACTGCACCATTACTCACAGCAATTCTTATCTGGTGGCACTCCCCACTCAGTGAGACCTCCGCCTTCCAGGCGTTTTAAGGTCTCTGGTATCTGGATGGCGTCTTACTTGCGCCTGGCCTTGGGGCTCTTAAGACAGGACTCGTGACGCCTCCACGGGCCCCTTGACTCCAAGAGACATACTGCTCTCCTCACCCAGGTATGTCCTCCTGGTATTTGCAGGGGGTGGCAGGGGGACTAGCGTCAGCAGCTTCCAGCGCTCTGCGTCTTGCCACCGTACCACTCCAACCGCCAAACTCTGCTCTCAAACTGCGCGAATCCCCATTTCCAGTCACGCCGCTCAAGCGTCATATGAGCTTTACTTGTGAGTGCACTACAGTGGTCTTTTAATTCCAGCACATCTGCCCTATATCCTAGAAGACTCTATAATCTGTGCTGCTTCCCCTGGATCTATCTATAGTTCTGGCACAGGTCCGCCGCTGCTGTGTGGCGACCAACCGGACTGGTGCCGTAACCATAACAGGATAGGACCCTTCCCCTTTTTGTTATGAGAGCAGGCCCTGCTCATCGCAGTGCCCTCTACTGTACTGGAAGGGAAATAATCTAAATGGAAGGTTTAGGATTTGTATGATGGGGTGAGACGAGGAGCAGCACAGGGGGAGGGTCAGTAAATCACTTGTATACAGAAAAGAGTAAAATATTATTGCTTAAATCCCTATGTATGTTAGATATGGGCTCAAAGACCAAACCCTCCATTCTTTTACAATGTAATCATATTGTTTTTGCCTTGTACTTAACCCCTGTATAGGGCTATAAAATATGCTGGTGAGCTACAAATAAAGAATATTAATAATAATAATAATCATCATCATAATAGAGTATATATATATACACAGATACATAACAATCATATACTATGGTTATATGTAATTAAAGGCCCACTGTAATGCATTTTAAAGTTATATAGTTACATAGTAATTTAGGTTGAAAAAATACTTTAGCCCATCAAGTTCAACCTTTTAAGATGTCCTCTAATCTGCAATACGCGGATTTATTGTTAATTGATCCAGAGGAAGGCAAACAGCAGAAAACGCCAGTGAAACTTATCTCAAAAGGGAAAAAATATATAAAATTCCTTCCTGACCCCAGATACTGGCGATCAAATTCATCCTTGGATCCATACTTCCTTTTTATTTATCCAGGATAGCCCTTAATGCCCTTTTTATTTAAAAACATATCCAATCCCTTTTTAAAGTTATCTATCAAATCCGCTGTCACCACCTCCTTTGGTAGAGAATTCCAAAGATTAACCACCCTTACTTTGAAGAACCCTTTTCTTTCTTTAAGGTGAAATCTTTTTACTTCTAATCTCAAAGGATGTCCCCTTGTCAGTTGAAAACCCCTTGGCACAAAAAGTTCCCTTGACAAAGCTTTGTATTGACCCTGGATATATTTATATAAGGTAATCATATCCCCTCTTAGATTCCTTTTTTCTAAATTTAATTTGGTTAGTCTTACTTCATAACTTAGCCCTTCCATTCCCTTTATTAGCTTTGTTGCCCTTGTCTGTACTTTTTCCAGCTCTTAAATGTAATTTTTATGTAGTGGTGCCCAACATTGTACTCCATACTCCAAATGAGGGTGTACTAGGGATTTGTATAGTGGGAGAATTATATTTGCTTCCCTTGCTTCTATACCCTTCTTAAAACATGCTAATATTCTACTTGCCTTTGTAGATGCTGCTTGGCATTGAGCCCTGTTACCTAGGCGGTTGGCCACAAGTACTCCCAAATCCCTTTCAATATCTGATACCCCTAGATTTGCTCCATTAAGATTATAAATTGCATGGCTATTTTTCCTTCCCAGATGCATAACTTTACATTTATTCGTATTAAAAAATCTCATCTGCCTCTTTCCTCTAATTTATGCAAATCCCTTTGGAGGAAAAGTACATCATTTTCTGATTTAATTACCTTGCACAACTTTGTGAAACCAGCAAAAATGGAGAAACCACACTCCAATCCCACTTCCAAGTCATTAATAAATATGTTAAAAAGGAGGGGACCTAATACTGAACCCTGAGGAACCCCTCTTACAAACATTAGTCCAATCCGAGTATGTTCCATTTACCACAACCCTTTTCTTCCTGTCTTTTCGCAAGCCCTCAATCCATAAGTAAATATTTATGGCAATTCCTGAATCCCTTAGTTTGCTCAATAGTCTCCAATGTGGCACTGTATCAAGAGCCTTTGCAAAAATCCAAAAATACTACATCCACTGAGTGGCCTTGATCCAAGTTCATACTAACCTCCTCATAGAAACTAATTAGGTTTGCTTGATATGACCTATTTGAATAGACATATTATTGTATATTATCTCTTAACCCTTCTAAAAGCTTCCCCACTACCAAAGAGAAAAATTAGATATAATGGTTATGCTTTTACAGAGCCCAGTTCCCTCAGTACCCTTGGATGTATTCCATCAGGACGCAGGGGCTTTATTAACATTGATTTTTTCCAACCTCTTTTGGATTTCTTCGTGCGTTAACCAGTTATTTGGTGAAGGTAGTGTAGCCCCATTATGTTGCAGTGACCCAACCACTGGTACCTCCCTTGTGTATACCGCAGAAAATAACCAATTTAGCTCATCTGCCTTTTCCTGGTCACTAATTATCAGACGGCCTGTGTCACATTGTAATATTCCTATAGCTTCCTTTCTGGCTGTGAGGAATTGACTCTGCTGGGTTTTGAACCCTGGTCTCCAGGCTGCTATACCTCTTCCCTACCACTGCACCAGCCTGCCTGTTGTGAATTCCATTGAGACCTTATAAGCTTGACTCTGCTAGCAATTGTATCAGTACCTAAGTCTCTTCAGCTGTGTCTGGTCAGGTGTCTGGTCCTTGGCCTATATAAGGCACTTCCTGTCTATTGATCCTTGCCAGATTATTGTGGTTCCTGTTCCCTTCAATAAACCTTGTTCCTGTTTTCACCTACAAGTTTGCGGAACTGGATTATTGCTGACCTTGGCTACTGGTCTCCACAACTTTGTGATTTCTATATCATTACAGAATAATCTGGCCCTTTCATGGAGACCGCCGGGACAGATTCTGCATTGGCCCAGCAGGTTGCTTTATTTGCAAGAACTGTGCAGACCCAGGCACAGACCATTCAAGTGCTGCAGGACCAGGTAGCTGAACTGCAAAATAAATTTCAGTCAATGCACAGTGAGTACACCAGCTACAGGGCACGTGATGCTGCGGCTGCTACTGTTACACCTGCTCAAGAGGCCCGCTTGCCCCTGCCAGAAAAGTTTGGAGGAGATCGCAAAAAATTTAGGGGTTTCCTAAATCAATGCCGTTTGCAGTTCATGATGTTACCTCACCAATTTCCATCTGAAAGAGAGAAGGTGGGATTTATTTTTTCCTTATTCAAAGATGAAGCCCTGGCTTGGGGCTCCCCTCTTCTGGAACAAGACAGTCCAGTCTTGGGTAATCTAAATGACTTTCTTGAGGCCATGTGCCTAGTTTTTGATGACCCCAATCGATGTGCTACAGCAGAAGCCACTCTCCTTCATTTGCATCAAGGGAGGCGCTCGGTGGCTGAATATGCTGCTGAATTCAGACAGTGGGTTGCTGATACTGCCTGGAACCAATCAGCCCAGAGGTTCCATTTCAGAAAAGGTCTCTCAGAAGCTATAAAAGATGAGCTAGCTCGTGTTGACCTTCCTGCTGACTTTGATGCATTTGTGCGTTTGGCTATCCGTATTGATCGGAGACTTTCTGAAAGAAGATTGGAAAGACAGGGCTCTTTTAGACCAAGTACTACTCCAATTTCCTATTCAAGAACTTCTACTCCGATCCCACAAACACCTACAGACTCTGAGCCAGAGGCTATGCAGGTAAATCTAATAAGAGGGCCATTATCCAACGAAGAAAAACAGTGGCGACGCACTCACAATTTATGCCTGTATTGTGGTAGTGCAGGGCGCTATGCACTTCAATTGCCCTAGCAAATCCAAAAGAACAATAGCTATGGCGGCTGAGGGTGCACAGATTCGACACCAATCCCAGATTTCGGATCAACTGGATTCTGTCACACAACCCTTGTTTTCTCTGGCTCATGGTGAAGAGGGTATGTTGACTCAACATCCTCATTTTGTGGTGCCTATCACGTTGCAATGTGGTGATCGTAAAATTTCAACTACCGCTATGATAGATTCTGGAGCAGGCGGAAACTTTATGGACATTAAATTTGCAGCAGGAAATAGAATTCAGTCTATCCCTAATTCTTCACCTGTGTTAATGGAGACAGTAGACGGTTCTCCATTTACGTCAGGCCCGGTTACACATGAGACTGTGCCCTTAAAGTTGACTCTGGAAGTGAATCACCATGAGACTATATCTTTCCACCTAATTTCCTCAACACAGTTTCCAGTGATTTTGGGGGTACCTTGGCTTGCTCTGCATAACCCACAGATTGATTGGAAGATCATAACTTTGTCCTTTCCTTCAGAACACTGCTTAATGAATTGTCAACCCTCTAAGGTAACACCTGTTGCCACAACAATTAATGAAATGGTTGCTACAAACTTGACTAAGCTTCCTCTACAATATCGGGATTTTGCAGATGTCTGTGATAAGAAGAATGCTGATCAGCTTCCACCACACAGGCCTTATGATTGCCCAATAGAGCTGTTGCCTGGGGCTGCTATCCCATTTGGCCGTATATATTCCCTTTCTGAGCCTGAATTGAAAGCTCTTCGTGAATACCTCCAAGAAAATCTTGCCAAAGGCTTTATTCGACCATCTACTTCTCCAGCAGGAGCTCCTATTTTCTTCGTAGAAAAGAAAGATGGCAGCCTACGGCCATGCGTTGAATACAGGGACATTAATAACATCACTGTTAAAAACCGCTACCCCTTGCCTCTGATTCCTGAACTTTTGGAGAGACTCCGCTAAGCTAAAATATTTACGAAGCTTGATCTTCGGGGGGCATATAATCTGGTTCGCATAAGACCCAATGATGAATGGAAAACAGCTTTCAGAACCAGGTACGGGCATTACGAATATCTAGTAATGCCTTTTGGGCTGTGTAATGCCCCTGCAACTTTCCAGCATCTTATCAATGATGTACTACGAGATCTCCTGGATCAGTTTGTTGTGGCATATTTGGATGATATCCTAATATTCTCTGATAATCTTGAAAACCACAGAAAACAGGTCCGTATAGTTCTAGAGCGCCTTCGTACCCACCGCCTATACATTAAACTAGAAAAATGTGAGTTTGAACAAACAGACATTCAATTCCTGGGGTATGTAATACCTCCCAAAGGTTTAAGTATGGACGCAAGTAAAATTAAAGCTGTGCTGGACTGGCCCATCCCCAAGAATGAAAAAGATGTTCAGAGATTTGTGGGGTTTGCCAATTTTTACAGGCGTTTCATTAAGAATTTCTCTGCCGTTATTACACCGATCACTGAACTCACACGTAAGGGGACTCCTTTTCAGTGGTCCGATAAGGCGGATACCGCATTTTCCCGATTGAAGACTCTGTTTACCTCTGCCCCTGTCCTGGTACATGCTCAGCCGGAATTACCATTGATTGCGGAAGTTGATGCTTCTGATTCAGCTGTTGGTGCTATACTGTCTCAAAGGACTGGACCTAAGATGCTGTTACATCCGTGTGCCTTCTATTCCCGCCAGATGGTGCCAGCAGAAAGAAACTATGACATAGGGAATAAAGAACTATTGGCTATAAAAGCTGCCTTCACCGAATGGAGACATCTCTTGGAGGGAGCTACCCATCCAATTACTGTCCTCACAGATCACAAAAATCTGGAATGTATTCGATCAGCTAAGAGACTGTCAGCCAGACAAGCACGCTGGTCCCTATTCTTCTCAAGGTTTAATTTTTTGGTTACATACCGTCCTGGCTCCAAGAATGGTAAGGCGGATGCCTTGTCTAGAATAGCTGACCCCCTCCATACTACCGTAACCAAGACCACCATCTTGCCAGAGGATATATTTATAGGAGTTACATTTCCTTCTGATCTGATGTCTCGCATTAAAAAGGGCTACGCTGAAGACCCAGTTCTTCGTGATCCTCCTCGTGACCTCCATATGACGATGCGTAATGGGTTTTGGATTTTTCAACAACGTCTGTTTGCTCCGGAGTCAGTGCGACTGGACCTTTTACGTCTCTACCATGACTCAAAACCAGCAGGTCATCCAGGAATCCGAAAGACACAAGAGCTACTTGCCCGATCCTTTTGGTGGCCGAAGTATCATGAGGATGTTAAGAAGTATGTGTCCTCTTGTGATGTATGTGCCAGACATAAGACTCCTCGCTCATCCCCTGTTGGCTTGCTTCAGCCTCTTCCGATTCCTCATCATCCCTGGGGATCTATATCCATGGACTTTATTGTGGAACTACCTCCCTCTAAGGAACACACTACCATTCTTGTTGTTGTGGACAGGTTAACTAAGATGGGTCATTTCATACCAGCTCGTGGTCTCCCTTCAGCTAAACAGACGGCTGACCTGGTTATTCGGGAAATATTTCGCTTGCATGGAGTGCCTGATGAAGTAGTTTCTGACAGGGGAGTGCAGTTTACGTCTCGTTTTTGGAAACATTTTTGTTCTAATCTAGGTATTAATGTAAATCTGTCGTCAGCTTTTCATCCGCAAAGTAATGGACAGACTGAGCGAACCAACCAGACCTTGGAGCAATATTTGCGGTGCTATATTAGTTACCTGCAGGATGACTGGCTGGATTTTCTACCCACGGCGGAGTTTGCCTATAACAATGCCCAACACTGCTCCACTTCTTTGAGCCCATTTTTTGACAACTATGGTTACCATCCGACCTTTCTAGTCAGTCTCCCAATTACTACTTCCATTCCTGCTGTCACTGACCGGCTAACGGTCTTACGTGATTCCCAAGCACCGTTGAAAGAGACTCTTTTGGAGGCTCAGGAAAGTTACAAAAGAGCTGCTGATAGGCATAGAAAGGAGGCTCCAGTCTATCACGTTGGTGACAAGGTGTGGCTGTCAACAAGGAATCTCAAGCTTCGGATTCCTTCTCATAAATTGGGTCAAAGGTTCATGGGACCTTTTGAGATCATTGCTCAGATCAATGCTGTCACTTTCCGTTTACAACTCCCGAATTCCATGAAAATACATCCAGTGTTTCACGTTGCACTGCTTAAACCTTTTCATGAAAACACTTTCCCTGGCCGAGCCCTGCCTGCCCCACCTCCAGTCCTCGTGGATGGTGAGGATGAGTACAAAGTGGACAAAATTCTTGACTCCAGGATCTTCCGTAGCAAGCTTCAGTATCTGGTTCGCTGGAAAGGCTATGGTGAGGAGGAGAGTTCGTGGGAACCAGTGGACAATATTCACGCTCCTGATCTCCTTCAGTCTTTTCATGTGCAGTACCCTGCTAAGCCAGGTAATAGGGCATCCAGAGGCTGCACCTATAGAGGCGGGGGTAATGTGAGGAATTGACTCTGCTGGGTTTTGAACCCTGGTCTCCAGGCTGCTATACCTCTTCCCTACCACTGCGCCAGCCTGCCTGTTGTGAATTCCATTGAGACCTTATAAGCTTGAATCTGCTAGCAATTGTATCAGTACCTAAGTCTCTTCAGCTGTGTCTGGTCGGGTGTCTGGTCCTTGGCCTATATAAGGCACTTCCTGTCTATTGATCTTTGCCAGATTATTGTGGTTCCTGTTCCCTTCAATAAACCTTGTTCCTGTTTTCACCTACAAGTTTGCGGAACTGGATTATTGCTGACCTTGGCTACTGGTCTCCACAACTTTGTGATTTCTATATCATTACACTGACCTTCTTCCCATTAATATAGTTAAAAATATTTTAGGATTAGTCTTACTCTCCTTTGCAACTAACTTTTCAATTTCAATTTTAGCAGGTCTAAAGCCTTGTTTATTTCCTTGTACTTGTCCCTTCTTGTTTGTATAATTTAAATGCTTGTTTTTTACTCCTCATCTTCATCTTGAATTCATTGTTAAGCCACGTGGGTTGTGATTTACTCCTTCTATTTTTATTTCCACATGGTATATGTTTATTTAGTAAGGATTTGAACGTTGTTCATTTATGTTCAGTATTTTAACCTGTCAGTTCTCTGTCGCAGTCTATACGTTGTATTGCTGCCCTTAGACCATTAAAATCTGCCCTTTTAAAATTAAGAGTTTTCGTTAGCCCCTTACAGTTGTTTTTTTAATTCAATCTCAAATGAGACTGTAATGTGATCAGTTTCCCAAAGGTTGCCCTATTTCAACATTTGATACTATATCAATATTAATTGTGATAACTAAATCCGAGATAGCCTCATTTTTAGTAGGTTCTTGTATAACCTGGGCCAGATAATGATCTCTAAATAACTAACTCAAGAACCGGCCCCCCTTAGCTGAACTGCTGGTCTCATTTATCCAGTTTATTTCAGGGTAATTCAAATATACCATTATTAAAACTTGACCATGCTTAGCTGCATTTCCAATATGTAACAATAATTGCATTTCCTCACTTTCAATTATATTTGGGGGTTTATAGCCTAATCCAACTAATATTATTTTAGAATTTGATGCTCCGCTATTTAACTCTACCCACAAACATTCAACATTACCGCTAGTTCCACCATAAATATCTTCTCTGAATATAGGATTAAATTCAGGCTTAGCATACAGACAAATCCCTCCTCCTCTTTAACCATTGCCCCTATCCTTCCTAAATAGGTTATAACCATCCAGATTAACAGTCCAGTGATGAGATTCATCCCACCACGTTTCAGTAATGCCTATTAAATCCCATTTCTCATTAACTGCTAATAATTCTAACTCTCCCATTTCCTGGCAAGCTTCTGGCATTAGCGAGAATACATAGTTCTAAAGTGCCTGCCACTGTACTTGTTAGCAATACCTCCCTATTGACTGTCCTAACCCTCCCCCATCTCCTCCCCCATGACTAGTTAATGCGTTCCTTACCTCCTCTACACTCTCTACCACTATTACTTCTATCTCGTCCCTCCCTCCACCTACTAGTTCAAAAATGCCCCAGCCGTTCTATCCCCAAGCACAAAAGCTCCCTCATCATTAAGGTGCAATCCATCCCTGCTATAGAGATTGTACCCAAGTGAGAAGTCAGCCCAGTGCTCTAAAAACCCAAACCCCTACTTAATGCACCCACATTTGTAGCCACATATGAACCTCCCTAAGCTCCTTCTGCCTCCCTGGGCTAGCACGTGGCACTTGTAGTATCTCAGTAAGTACTACCTTGGAGGTTCTTGCCTTCACCTTTACCTAGTTCTATAAAATCATTCTTTAGGACACTCCACCTTCCACAAACTTTGTCATTGGTACCAACATGCCGAACCCGAGCACCCGGAAGACAGCAAACTTTGATTGCTGGCATCTGGGTGACAAATCGCCCTGTCTACATTCCTAATAATAGAGTCCCCTACCACTAAAACCTGTCTGTTTCTCTGCCTATTGTCTGTCTCCCACTCCTCCAGTAGAACTGTTCTCCTGGCTGTTAGAGGGACCAGCTCTATATTATGACAGGATGAACACTGAGTGAGGTTTCCCCTGGACTGACTCATAATTACAGTGGGGAAAATAAATGTATAAAGAACTACAATGTTCTCCCCCTTTGCACACCCTCCTTTTATTTAAACTCCTACACTTATACTAGAACTGCCCTTATGCTAGAAGTGTTCACACCTTCCCCTGTTTATATTAGGTTCTTACTACTCACCTGCCCACTACTCACTGCACAAGTACACACACTTACTATTCAGGAGAAATCACAGAACAGATGCAAGCAGACCACAAAAAGTCACACAATGATATAGCTTTTCACAGGCAAAACCACACCACTCTCAGCTGCCACTAATCACTGCACAAGTACACAACACACTTACTGTTCAGGAGAAATCACAGAACGGATGCAAAGTAAATCTCATATGTTTGTTGGAGAGAGACTAATAAAGTCGGACCTATCCTGTTAAGGTGGCGTGATGCTGTCTCCTGTCACGCTATGCTGTCTCTTAAAAGAGAACTCACACACTGCTCCTGCTTCTATCTGTGACAGAAATTACTACAGAAAGTAGCTGGAGCAGCAAAGAAGAATAAGACAATATTGAAAAACAAAAGTAAAGTATAAATAATACTTAAACACAAAAAAACATAAGTAAAAAACCCTAAAATTACATTTATTAAATTAATCAATTAAAAAAAAAATATTAAAGAAATAAGTACAGAAGATGCCATTGAATTTCTACAACAAAAAGGTCTCATTCACATTTCATGTACCTGCTCAGAAAACCATGATATGAAATTATATTTGAAAAAGATGCCATATCAAAACTTGTAGCATCAATATCGGTTTAAGAACCAACACATGGTTTGCTCGCTCATGAATAGTCTTAAAAACCACTATATTTTTTATGTACGCCTGGAGCCAGCAGTATACCAGATCTGCATTCTGTGAAAAAGAATTGTTCAACAAAAACACCACTGTTGACTGCTCCCCAGCCTGCCCCTGGTAGTGGTGTGTGCGAAGATCGGTTTGCCCATAACTAATATCCTGTCATGTTTTCTAGGATAGTTGTATAAAATAATCCATGAGTCATATAGAGCTGTTTCTCTTACAGAAAGGACAATTACATGCATCTGGGGTCTTTGTTTCATGTTGCCGCTCTGATTCCATGATCCAAGCCCTCAGTTTTCCCTGATCCTGATTGGCTCTTCTATTTCTATGATTCGGTGTTGCTAATCTCAGTGGGGGATTTGAATGTGTTAAGTCCACTGTGATGTAACAGGGATGTTGTCTGTGTTCAGTTACTGTTTGGAAATGCGGTGAGAGAGGAGTCCATATTAAACCATGCTTTCTGGAATACATAGGGAATGGTGTAATTTATTTTATTATTTCGCTGTGCTAGAAATCACTTTGCTATGCTGAGTCTGTGTTCCTGATATGCTATTGATCGTGATATAGCTGCTATCACCGAGAGGCCCATTCCTTCTGAGAAGATTGCCAGCTGTAAGGGGGCATTCCTGTAGCTCAAAGGCAGGATGTGTTGGAGCTGAATAGCGCCCCTACCTGGGAACTTCACAGTGTGTTTCTGCCTAAGGCCCAGGCCTGGAGTAACACACACCAAAGAACATAGATCCACACACACTCAAAATAATGCAAACACCTGAGGAAACAGCATTTTAACTTTGAAATAACTAAATACATTCACACATGAAAAAGTGACTTATATTCGGTTGATTTAGCAATATGTGTCGGCTATAAGACAGATCTGACCACTAGCATTGTGATATTTGATTATTCAAATGTACGTGAGACAGCTAACAGAGTTCTTAAAATGCCTAATAGTCAGTTACTTTCTCTTTTAGACAAGACTTTTAAGAAAGTGTGGAGGTACTAAATGTAATATTTAACCCTGGGCCCACAATAAGATACATTGGGGTACTCAGTGGGCGCATCTTCCTTCACCTCAATGCCCTTCCTTACATCTTTACACTCCATTCTCCTCCTTCACCTTTTATTTTCTTTTGCTTTAAGTCTACCTTTCCTTTTTGTTTATTTACTAAAACAAAAGATTAAAACTAACATCATGCCGGCCTAGGTCATAAATGAAAACCTCTTATTTTCACCTCCCAAGCACTACTCTTTTTGTATATCTAGAAACAAGATTAATCACTTTAACCTCATTATCTCAATGTTTACAATGTGATTGTTGTGGTTTTTATTTTTTTGAAAGAAAAAATAATGAAAATTTTAGTTTATGCCTAAATTACACGTGCATTGGTCACACAAAAAAAAGCTAAATTATTTATTACTAATATGTAGTAGAACTTATGTCTAGTTCTTCAAATAATATATCATTGCACTAATATCTGTGCATAGAGTATTTGTCCTTATGCAGCGGTATAGCAGTATAGAGCATATACATAGATGTTTGTTTATGTGGTGATATTTTTTGTGTCAGCGTTGTGTATAAATGTGTGTGTTCATATTCATCTCATTGTGTAGCTCACACTCCACATAGGGAAAATTATCCATGATGGTCAAGTAGAAGAGGTATAAAGTACATTTATAGATTATCTATGTCCATACATCAATGTGAATCATTCATCCATTCTTATTATGAGACAAAAATCACATACTCAAGTCAAATTGAAGAATAAATTGTATTGTAGAAAACATAATTGTCAAATATGACAAAAAGCAATGTCTACCTCTGGACTCACGAAGAGTCATCCTTCAGCTCTCAGGAGAGTAAAAACCCCATTGTGGAGGAAACCTCTGGGGAACCATGGCATGAAGGACCGCCCTTCCCTCTGGGCAATAAGAGGTAAAGCAATAAGAGGTAAAGTGTCGACCTCTGGACTCACGAAGAGTCATCTTTCAGCACTCAGGAGAGGAAAAACCCCCTTGTGGAGGAAACCTCTGGGGAACCATGGCATGAAGGACCGCCCTTCCCTCTGGGCAATAAGAGGTAAATGAATATTGCGTACTAAATATGTAAGACTTCCTTGGCCTATTAAAAGACCACAAAAGTCACCATATGTGATCTGCACCATTAAATAGAGGGTGAAAGGGTATTTTCCTCTTTAAAATGTATACTGAATTCATTAGGATACATTTGTAACTACTGTACTTGATTATATTCTAGCAGCTGATAAAACAACAGAACATATTGCAATGTAGGTAAGGCTGTAGTCTGTGGTGGTGAAGGTTCTAGGTTTAAACTTTTTTTTTTCCTTTATTGTTTAAAAATCATAAATGTCCAATAGACACAGGAGCGGGGAGGAGAAACACGGGAGAGAGATACAGGGGAGGGGGGAAGAGACACAGTGGAGGGGGGGAAAGAGTAGAGACACAGTGGAGGGGGGAAAGAGACATGGGGGAAAGAAAGCATATCTTAATATGAGGTAACTGTTGAATTTGTGTAGATTTTCAAATACTTATTTGAATTCTTATGAGACATCTGAAGTTCATGGTTAGCTGACAAAGAGAGAGTGATTAGTTATTTCAAAAAAATAATATATATATAAAAATATACATTTAAATAACTAATGCACATAATGTTTTCATTGGTAAGTTATTGGTTCTAATCCAATGCCCTTTTTTGATCAACTATTGTATTTTATTAACACACACACAATTTATATATATAAATAAATAAGCACATTAGTTAAAAGAGGGAGGCAAGCAAAGGAATCCAAACTATGACTTACCAACGAAAAAAAATATTTAAAGCTGAACACTTAACCACTACACCCTACTTTTAAAGTCAGTGTAAATCTATAATTCAATGTGTGACAGTGACAGACTCCAGCCTTATTACTTATGCAGATTCTGTGGGAGGGCTTCAAGGGCTAAACTAAAATCACAATATCACAAAGTCTATTTTAAAAATGTAAATATTTTCACATGATTTTTCACCCTCTGATTGTGCAGAGTACATATGGTGACTTACCCATCTCATTGGATGGTGGGAATGATCCCTGCTCAGTTCATGTGGGATGATCTCTATTCATCAGATAGACGACCTTTAGATAATTTTAGTGGGATATCTCTTTGCCAGATAATAGGCCCTCTGCAGCTCTCTTTGTCAGGCAAGTATGATCTTCAGATGTCTCTGAGAGATGTCTCTGCAAACTGAGCTTTTTATAGGCAGTTACCATTGTGATGTCATTGCACTATGATCTAAATTCTGAGCATCACAATAGCAGTGTCCAGAGTGCTGGCCAGCAATGTTATGGCTGACCCTCTGGCCTGTCAAGATTGTTGGTTAATGAAGATTGTTGGCTAGTGAATATTAGAACACAATTATATTTGCTATTTTAATGATTAACAGTCCAGTATCATTTTACAGACAAAAAATATTCAGTTACAATTAATATGTAACTATCACCTATAATAGTTTCAGTAGTTTGTAATGATTCAAGACGTGTGCATGCGCTCGTAGGAAAACTATTTTAGGCAATACGCAGTTTGCGTCATTAGCTGCGCAACATCACCTATGCACGCGCATTGCACGCTGGGGAGTGGGAGGGGAGCAAGACACAGGGGAGGTTGGAGGGGAAAGAGACACAGGGGAGGGAGAGGGGGAAAGAGACACGGGAGGGAGGAGGGGAAATCGACACGGGTGGGAGAGGGAGAAAAGAGACACAGGAGAGAGAGGAGGGGGGAAGAGACACAGGGGAGCGAGAAGACTTAGGGGAGGGGGTCAAGACACAGGTGAGGGAGTAGGTGGAAAGAGACACAAGGGAGAGGGGAGAAACACGGGCAGGGGGGAGAGATTGGAGTGGTGGAAAGAGACACTGGGGAGGGGGGAAGAGACATGAGGGAAAGTGACACAGGGGAGGGGGGGAGACACAGGAGAGGGAGGCGTGGAAAAGACACAGGGGAGGGGGCAGAGAATCAGGGGAGCGGGGTAAAGAGACACGGGTGGGAGAGATAGAGGGGAGGGAGAGGGGGGAAGAGACACTGGAGTGGGGGGATAGTCACTGGGGAAAGACACAGGGGAGAGGGGTAAAGAGACACATTTGGGAGAGATAGAGGGGAGGGAGAGGGGGGAAAGAGACACTGGAGTGGGGGGAGAGACAAGGGGGAGAGACACAGTGGAGGGGTGGAAAGAGATACAGGGGATGAGGGAACGAGACACAGTGGAGGGGGAAAGAGACATGGGGAAAGATACATGGGGGAAAGAAACACATGGGAGGGGGGAAAGAGACATAGGGGAGGGGGAGAGACATGGGAGAGACACAGGGGAGGGGGAAAGAGATACAGGGGAAAGATTGGGAAGAAAGTCACAGGGGAGGGAGAGACACGGGTGGGACATCAAATATTATCCTGTAATTTTTGACGGGCAAGTTACTAGTTAACATATAAAGGTCTATGTATTCCTTATTCTAAAAAAACTAAGTAGATGCATGTATATAAGTTACAAACCATTTAAAAAGCATTTTGAGCTCCCATTCTGCATTTCACAATTCAATATCAAGTCTATGATTATGTTGCTGAACTTATGTACAAGCGTCACTCTGCCTAGAAAACTTTTTATATAATGAACCTAAACCAAAACATTGGATACATATATATAAAATATAAGAGATAAGATGACCAACCCCACTGAACGTGGACAGTACCAAAAAAAACGCATTTCTCTTTCTCTGACACAAGTCTGTTGTTGTAGGTTAAAGTCAGTTCCTCTATCAAGAATCAAGTGCTAGGCTAATGTTTTGTCATTTTATTTTTATAAATTGTTTAAACATTTCCTATGTACATACAGAAACCTATGCATTTTTCATAACAAGTTTAAGTGATACTTTTCTAGTATTAAATATGAAAAAAACTTTATTTTCTTCTACACATTACACAGTTAATCAACTGTTAATCACCTCTGTCTGTCTCGAAGATTCCAACCCTGAGTGGCATCCAACCGTGTGTCTTGAATTCTGCATAGGATCTCTTTCTGAATACATTCAGATTCCTTGAACTAAAACTTTCCGAGATCCAGATCTATGTTCTACTTCCTGAGCAGATTTAAGTATTTCACCATCTGTAGCAGAAGTTTCCACATCAGAGCACAAAGCCATAAAATAATCTCTAACTTTATTAGATCCTATTATTAGTGTGGGTCCAGACCTCTTTCAAAATCCCTTTATGTCCACAATACATTTGTCCCTCTTAGTATTAATTATGTCCCTCTCCTTCTTACTATCATCAAAACAGTTAATGTAAGGAGAACCTAAAAATTGTCAACTTTATTAAATCATTTCACGCCATCTATAAAACGTGAGTATACATCATTCTTTCCAAACCACATAAAACAAATGAAAAATATTTAATTTGATCTAATCCGCAATATCCTTTAAGAATATGTGACTCTATTTCTTCTATCTATTGTGGGGCACTTAGCCAGATTTGGGGTATCTCTTAGAGAGCCTTCCAGGAAGGAGGACCCACTGAGGTCATATGCCTAACATTCCATGCTATCCCTGTTTATTAGATTATATATTTTTCATTTGATTCATGTGGTTTGGAAGAATGAGGTGGACTCACGTTTTAAAGGCGACATGAAAGCCTAATTGATAAAGCCTAATTGATAATTTTTAGGTACTCCTTACATCGTATTGATAATAGTACTTATTATTAGGTGTTAAGCACCCTAGGGTTTGTTTCAAACCAGCAGAGTGCCCTCTCAGCCTGCATTTTACGATGCAACTTTTTGAATTCCTCTAAACTATCAAATTGCTTTAGTCTTTATGACTCTCCTTGATTCCATTTTCTGATTCTATCAAAACTTCATTTTCATAATCAGATCAAATAGCTAATAGAATCTCTAAACAATTCCTAAGGGCTTGTTCCCATCTGTCCTTATAGCTCTCAAAAGGAAACCCTCTTTGAATTAAGTGTTTAGCCAGATATCTATTGTGCGTTGATTTATTCCAAAAGAAGTTTAGTTGTCTACTTAGTAAGTTCTCCAAATGATATAGTCCTTCTAACCAATCACCCTGACTTAAGTCCAAATTACACTGATTAAATGCCTTCTCCACCTCCTCCACCCTTTTATTGTATCTAAAATGGTAATCTGATGCTAGGTCACACTCCGCCATCATAAATTAAAGTTCCCTTGACAACCGAAATTAAGAACCCTGAAAGCTATCCTGAATAGCCGTATAGAGCATCAATTACACAATGAAACTTCTATCTAGGAGACAGGTAGGTCCTTCAATATCCCTTTGAAGAATACATTATAACTAATATCAAACCAGAATATAAATATAATAAAAGGACCTCAGGACTCAATAGTAAGTGTAAATAAATTACATTTATGCAAAACCAGAAAAAGACCACTCAACAGGACATTTGAGATCTACTCCTCAAGGGAACAGTTCAAACTTGGGAAATATGACAGAGGAATAGTATCACAAAATTTAACTTTTTTATCAAATGTTAAAAACATTAATTAAAATATGGCAATATAAAAACAATCAGCTGTCTCAACTGTATAATGATATTATGAAAACGTGTTTAATTATATTTATTTGTGTGATTATAATGATTATCAATAGATCTGTTTTCTAAGCACCTTACTCTGATTGGGTACTATGTAATGTTTGGATGTTTTCCCCGGTGGTCCAGTGGTTAGGATTTGGTGCTTTCATCACTCTGACCTGGGTTTGATTCTAGTCAGGGAACCAAGAGATCACACCACCCATGAATACCAAGTGGATCTGCATGACCATGGGCATAAATATTTGCCTGGTGTGTTACGGACCATGAGGTCACGGATAGTTGAACATGACTGAAGGGCAAAAAAAAAAAGTTTGTATACCTCTCACACTGTGTGATTATTTGCTACTCTTACAGTTGGGACAACTGATTGTTTTTATATCGCCATATTTTAATTAATGTTTTTAACATCTAATAATAAAAGTTACATTTTATGATACTATTTGTCATATTTCCCAATTCTGAATTGTTCTTTTGAGGAGTAGATCTCAGTAGTCCTGTTGAGTGGTCTTTTTCTAGTTTTGCATAAAACTTTATAGATGATTTAGATTGTAAGCTTGCAAGTTTTCAATCTTGTAAGGTGCTTTGTGAAAAAGCCCTATTCATGTTAGATTCTAAGCTCAAAGACCCTCCATTCTTTTGAACTGTGTTAATATTGGATTTTGCTTTATACTTAACACCTGTATAGTGATATGCAGGAGCAGAGCTACCAGTGGTGCAGGTGGTGCAGTTGGTGCAATGCACCATGGCCCAGCGCTCTGCATTTTTTTTTGCATATTATTATTTTTTCTGAAAACAGTACTAAAGGAGATAATAATGGTTGCTGAGAGGGATTGGGTGCTGTGTAGTGATGGATTCTGAGAAGGGATTGCTGCTGATAAGGACTGGTTGCTATGCAGAGATGGGTGCTCAGAGGGGTTGGGCGCTGTGTGAGGATGGGTGCTGACAAGGACTGGGTGCTATGTAAGGACGGATGCTAAAAGGACTGGGGGCTATGTGAAGATGGCTACTAAGAGGGCCTGGCTGCTATGTAAAAATAGTTTATGTATAAGTATATGTATAAGGATATGTGTCTGTTTGTGTATATATATATATATATATATATATATATATATATATATATATATATATATATATATAAACCTAGTGAGGAGTGCAGTTATGGGAGGGGGCCCTAGGGAGGTGCACTGAGTCAATTTATGAGGGCTTTTTTTGCACCAGGGCCCTCCATTCTCTAGCTCTGCCACTGGGGAAGGGGCTTGTGTACTTCAATGAAGCTGTGAGCTATACCATGTAGGATCACCCAAAATGGGCAGGTCATAGCAGAAAAGTCAGCCAAATCACGGTCCAGTGGAGAAGGAACTTGCAACTCACTTCAGTATCTTTACCATGAAAACCTTATGGATAAGCACAACCAGACACAAGACCTGGTGTGCTGCTTCCATAGGGTCACAGAGAGCCAGACACAACTAAACACATACTCTAAAAATAATATCATATTGCCTATAATGAAGATTAAATATTTTGAAGACAATACACAGGGGAAAGAAGTGACCACAGGGATTGTTTAACATTTTCAGAATCTCAAGTATAATCACTACAAGGAAACACGCTGAAATAGGAAAAATATAATAAATATTTTATTTTCCTAAGAAAACAAAAAAAATATATTTAAATGACCACTTTAGTTTTCTCTTATAGAGGTCTCTAAAGAATAGTTAGGTAGGGCTTGATAAGAAACAAATAACTTTAAAGGGGTGGTGTAGAGTGGGCCGACACTGGACAAATAATTTAGAAAGGTAAGAAAGGAGGAGGTTACAACTCTACATGTATTCAGCATTTGAAAATGTTACTGGTCAAACAAGTACATTAACCACTCCCCTTTAAGATGGGGTGTTCTCCCATTTGCGGTGTTCTACTTCTTTCTGAGTTAATTCATAGACTAGTTTGTCAGCTAAGCCATTTGGCTCATTACCCAAAACCAATACCATAAGTGCTGAATAAAATGGACATGGCTCGACACTTCTCATGCCTTACTTACCTGCTATGCATTTTTAAATGTGTTTCTTACTAAATCTATTTAGTTTTTTAAAATATCTATACTATTCAGTGACCATTAAAGGGAAGTTTAAGGGTTCTGATTTCACTAGGAATATATTATACCCATCTGTTATGATCTGCTTCTTCTTAGCAAGAACCTAGTTCAAACTTATCCAGCAGAATCGTTCGGTCCTTACCACCTCTGCTAGAAGAAGATAGACTAATAGCTCTTGAAGAGTCTAGACGTGGCACTCTACTTGCATATTCACTAGACTAGACATTTAACCATGTGATTCCTTTGTAACCCTGTTATCTAGAGACAGATACAATGGCAGCCATGTTGAGTATGTCAGTCAACGGACACTTTATTTAGAACGTTACATACATTTATATCATGCAGTTAGCACCCTTGTCCACCATGTGCTATGCAAATCAGAGTGAGTTTAGTGTTCTGCTTTGAAGCTTGATTCCAGCTATCAGCATAATCAATACTATATATCAATACAGCATAATCAATGCTCACTACACCTTGGCTCGGCCATTAAAGAATAACCTCCCCCCTCCTGTTCAACCTTTGTGGGTGACTCCCCTGTGGCCCAAATGTTCTGCAGTTATTAATATAACTAGCATATGTTTTGTTTATGCATGTACTCATTTTATGTGAACTTCCCTCTCCTGAGAATGGTGGCCATAGGCTTTATACTGCTCTCTCATGAGGCTAATTTCTCTTAATTGTGACCAATTCCCAACACTAATGTATTAACCAAAGTAATCATTACACACATACATTTGATAAATTATAAACTAGAGTAATAGGCCAGGCATGTCCCACTGTAACACTTTAATAGTCCCTAAGTGCCCGACCCACTTCCCAACTCCCCACTTCACACAGAAAACTCCACATCAAACCCTAGTATCAACCCGGTCTGCCCAGTTCCCCAACAGTTCCAAAGTTTAAACAAAGTTATCTTGGTCATGTCAGGTGTAACACCATCTCTTTACTTTTGTGCACTTTTGTGCATTTTTTATTAAGAAGCTCTATTTATTCTGCCTAAAATCTTACAAATATTCCTTAACTGGTTTCTCCCCTCTGCAGATTCTAAGTCTCATAATACCAAATCAATGACAACACTCTGCAACATGCTACTTGAGAGAGGTTACTTTTAGGCTAATTTGAAACACTGCACAGCCTGTGTGTTCATGAGCTGCATGACAGCGGACACAATCCGGTAAAAAAAATTATGATTTTAGGCAGAAAAAACAGAGCTTTTACGCACTTCTTAATAAAATTATAATTATTGTAGGTGATTACGATCTAACCTTTAGAGATAAGCTTTATAGATCAAAGGGTTGGTCCACACAGAACAAAGGAACTACTAAAGCATTCTAAATATTTTGTTACAACTGGAACCTGTTGGATTCATGGAGTGTACACCCGTCACAATTCATATTCACATTTTTGCTCATTTCCACATTGCTCATACTCAAGAATAGACTTAACACTTATTTCAAACAACATCATATCTCAATTAAGAAATACTGATATTAGTCCAGCACCTTGGTCTGATTACAGTATAACACAATTAGTTATGATATATCACTCACACATAACAGATGGAGGCTTAATGATAGAATATAACTATCGGTAAGGTACTGTTGAAACAATCCAGGCTGAAATCACTATTTCTTACTTCATAGTATACCTGAAGCTACAGCTCTGGCAGTATGAGCAGACCATAAGGCATATATAAGAGGAATGTTTATTAAACTTTCCTTACACCTTAGAAATAAAGTTAAAGGGCTCTGGGGCGGAGCTAACATCTAAGGCGTGTGGATGCAGAAACATAGAGCTCCTGAGCTAACAAACGGAAACAAGCATAAGAACAATAAAAGAACCTACAACTGTATCCGTTGAACCGCAACTGAAGGATTCCAAGTCGGCATCGATTCAGATCGGCTTTGCCGTTCTCCCACAAGCATCTGCGGTTTGCTGTGTTGACTGTGTGGGCCTCTGGACCCGATTGTGTAATTATGCTGCATCATTGCTTTCACTGGGTCTTGAGGCCCTGTATGGATTGGTCTAGGTGTTACCTGACTTGAAAGAGTTAATTTCCTCTTTCAGATCACAAATCAGAGCTGAAGTACAAACAGTCCCTGTAGAACTAACAGCAAAAATAAAAGCACTAGATACCAAAGTTTAAAAATTTAGATAAGTATAACAACATGCCCAAATCGCATACAGAAATTGATAAGGAACTGACCATGCTTAAAGACGAACAAAACAAATCTAAAATTCTACAAGACTATCTAGAAAATAGATTAAGAAGACCAGATATACATATACACAATTTACCGGAATCAGTACTAGATGTGCCAACCTTTTACCAGATTTAAGTGAAGCAGAGTATAGTCTGAACTTGAACAATAGAGCTCCACTATCCTGTAAGGAAAGACCAAGAGATGTGATCTCCAGATTTCTCTACAAAAGCATTATTTTTGAGAGCAGGTGTCACTGAGATTGAAGGAGGTCAACCGACTATCTTTTTTTTCACCTACCAAATTATAAAAAAGGAGACTTCTAAAAACTTCTCGATACTTAGGGTTTCCCTTTTAGACTGGACTTTATATGCTCTTCAGGGTAGGGAGCAGCTTTGCTCCATTTGTCCAACTTAGAACAACTTAGGACAAGATCAAAATCCCCTACCTCAACATCGCCCATGCTCAACAGAAGACCAGAATGAAATGATGAAGAAAGTTCTACACAACAATCAAAATAGAGAATTCACAAAACCTAATGGATTCTTATAAGTTCTAAAAGGCTTCATAGAAATCATTTAAAATAAGAATCAAACTATAGAAACAAATGTCTTTACTTTTTTCATATATTAAACCGTTTATGGTCTAAATGTTGTAAATTTCGCCTTTATTGAGGGAATTCTAGATTATTATTTTTTCCAAAACGTACTGTTAATAAACAACAGAAAAGATTAAGGGAGAAGAGATTGGAAACAGTAATGTTAACTATATGTCTCATATTTAAAACTGCTTAAAAGCTTATTGTGCCACTTTTTATGAAAATTTTACTATTTTATTGCCCCAAAAGATATCTCTTATTTGATAATTGGGTAAACCGCCTCTATATCCAATTTTAGGATATAATTCAGTTCACCATCATTTTAAGAGGACAGCAGTTGCTCTTCTCTGAACTGTTGGTATTTTAGTATCTTAAAAATATTCTAGCATAAAAATATTCTAGCAGAGTTTAATAACTCTTGTACATTAACCATAATTTGTTAAACTGTAAATCTGGGTATAAACAGAAGGAAGGAAAAAGGGGGGAATAAAATATGACTGTGAGCAACATCTTATTCACTCACAACATAAAATGTTTATAATGTTAGATTTGATATTCTAAGCATTAAGAAAATGTGAAAAAAGGAACAGGGAGAAAAGAAACACAGGAAAAGCAATATAAACATAAAAGTGCTGTTTTATGACAAAGGAAGATTATTATGTGTTCTTTTCTTTTACTGAAGTATTTTTACAACACTGTTGTTGATTATTTGTATTTCTCTTTGTAACAATAAAAATATTTAGAAAAAAAGAAACTTATAGGACTTAGCTGAAAAACAAGCTCCAAAATAGACCCCACAATAAAAAGCTGTTCACTAAAATTAACAAGAGCAAAGACCAAATAAATAAACTCCTCAAGGATAAAGAAAATCATTCCAATACCCTACATTGCCTCGTTTTTGATAAGGGGAATAATCCAAGTAGGCCCTGGAATCCAAACTAAAGGGTTTTCTTATCCACACAAAAATCTTTAAATAATAATTTTGCCTTGACATTGCAATTATCAAAAAAGAGTCCATTCAATTCAACCAGCAATTATACATATCAACAAATAGGCTCTGAATAATATCCTCAAAATCCTGACACACTAATCTAAAAAAACTAATACACCAACATGCCTTTTATCTTTAGATGTGGAAAAAGCACCTCCCTGGGTTGGAACTACCTATTTCAGACATTGCTATGCAGGCATCATTTTTGAATCCTATTCAAACTCTTTACACTAAGTCAAGAACCTCAGTCAAGTTACCAGGCCCACATATAGATGACATCCTTGTGGAGAAGGAAACCAAAGATTTCTGCTTTTGCTCGCACTAATTGCAATTGCCGTTGAACCTTTTGTAGCTAAAATCAGGGAGCACAGTGATAAAAATGTCATTATGACTATCACCTGATCACTAACTACATTACTGAACATATGTGAGCTTCTGACAACCTTTGCATACCTGTCAGGACTTAAAATCAATGCTTACAAATCTGAAACCATTAATATATATCAATACCTCCCAAGATACAAATTTATTTTGACTTCCAATGGCATCCTAAGGGCCTTGTTCAATTGAATCACTCTGTAACTGTTGCAACTACCTGCCTAAACCGTAAACCATGCACTCATAAGTAGCATTTCAGAGCATGATCATGATCAATTAAGCAAGGCCGTAACTACTGATTTAGAAACAGCCAATAGTAAATGAGACCGTCATCATGACATCAGTAAAACATGGAAGTTAAACACCAATCAATTCGCGTTTAGAATAAGAATTAATGAAGGAAATGTTCTAGTCCATGTGGGTGGCCTGATATGTATCAACTCCTTGATTCCCGATATTCATATAAAACGGAAATAAAACCTGAAAAACATATTTTTTTATTGCAGATTTGCGAGTTTGAGACTGTTGTGCAATTAATTCTAATGTCTTTCATCGCTTTCTCTGTCTTTTAAAGTATGGTATTGAGTTTTTATTTGCATTTACAGTGCTACGATCAGGTGTTTAACCCCCTTACGAGTCCTATCTGGTACTCATAGGATTTTCTTCTACATTTACCATTTACAGGTGTGAAAACATTTGCGGGCTTGAGGAATTGTAACAATTGAATAGCAATTGATTTGTGATTGTAACATTTACGGGCTTGAAAGCCCAAAGGCTTAGCTGGGTCGGTGTTAAGATTTTGACAACTGCAGGGATTTTCAGCTTGTAACCCACAAATTAATTGTGGGTAGCTAAAAGACGCCAATTGAATAGCAAATTAGTTTACGGGTTACATTACGGGCTCCAGTACCCAACAATTGCTCAATTGAATAAGGCCCTAAGTTTATTAAATATCTCAGCTAGGGTGGAGTAACTATGTAAGGTAAACTGCCCATAACCAGAAAAGCCAACCGGCTACACAAACGGCACTAGTTTGTTGCTTCTTGGGTGAACAGTCGCTGTTAAAATAGACCACCTCCCCAAAAACAGTACCTCTTTTTTACCCTCTTGTTGCAACCTACTCTTGGTCGGGCTTATAAAGGGAAGTAAGACTCATCCTACTCGTAGAGACGGGATGGTTTGTTGATCCCATCCCACAGTACAGCTGCTGTTGCTGAAGAATTAGAATGACAAGACATGCTTTTTCTGAATAAAACACACCATTACTATGTGTCACAAAGAGAACATAATCTTTATTCACAATTTCTGTATTTTATACAGTGCTAGAAACAATGAAACAATGGGTCATTTCCCAAACAAATTTGGGAATTTAGAATCCCTCATCTGTCATCCTACTAGCCAATCAGAGATGCCTTGTGTAGATTGGCTTCATGGATCAACCTTGAACGAACAGGGACTGGTGCGTAACTGTAGCGGACGGTGGGGAGGGAAACTTTGAGATATCCCATAGATTGTGGATGCCACTAAGTCTACTCACGCAATGCCAGGCCGATGTGACCAGTTATCATGTTTACCTAATCTTGTACACACAATAAAGTATGTTCTGGGCTGTTCCTCCGACCTACTTCTACGGGGAGGACGATTGGTATCTTGGTGGTCTATGTGGGGAAACACTAACCACTTTGCTGGGAGACTCTGAGCTCCATTAATAATTTTATGAATGAACTCCATGGTGATGTATGGGAGGTCTAGGCTAGACACTATTCATAAATCACATGCTGATTTGTGGCTTACCACAGACAAATAATCAAAGGGTTTCAATTTTACCACTTATCCCCAATCAAAGGGCTATGCGTTACTTGACACCACTTAACATTTGTCACTTCAATAACCAAAACTTTTATTGAAGTATGCTATGCTCAGTTAGCTGTGTCTGTGTCTAAATTAATTTAGTCTAGACAGCCCAGCACAGTCTAAGGAGCCTCACGCTGAAGCTGGGTGGGAGCTTTAAAATCTTGTAGGCCATTAAGTGCTGCCTTTGCAATGAGTAATTTTGCAGAACAAATCTTTTTATTTTTATTAATATATTTTTGTTCATCTTTTATTATTTTAATTCTAATTTAAAAAAATACAGAAGAGTAAAAAAAGATTCAATTAAATATCTTCCCTGACTGATGGTCACAAATGAAACATTAGTAAGTTACTACATAGTAGTTATGTTTTTACAAAATAATACTTATTTTAAGGTGCATCTAGTTGAAGTTTCTTGAATGCCGCATTATTAGATAATAACAACTAACGTACTTCAGCCATCTAACCTGAAAAGGTTCCCCACCCCTGGATAGACAGGAAAACAAAAATATGTAATTTGCTTGACAGGGGCAACCTAATCCGTATGAAAGACTGACGAACCAAACAGTTGTATTCCTTTAGGGCCGCCTGAAATAGGTACTTTGCGGAGGAGAGCGAAGCAGTTACCATAATGTGTTTTTTCAGGCTTCTCCCCTATCAGGGCTATTGTCACAGGACCCTTTGACAAACAAATAGTTTTAGATAAATGTTTTAACTAATGGATTCATTTTATACTCCCCATTGTAATTCTAATGTAAAACTTACACTTCTCTCCTAAGTATCCTTCAGACTAAAAGATTCCCACCTTCTGGAGCGTCCTGTTCTCCATCATAAAAGCTACCATGTTGCCCCATTGTCACCGAAAAACACATCCACAAGGGAGAGGCTTTACACAACCAGTGTCTCATGCTACTAGTGCGTCTGTGTCTATGAGCAGCATGAGACATCTGTAATGTGAAGCCCTGTCCCTGTGGGTATAGTTTTAGGTCACACCTTTGCACGCGAAAACATGAGAACCGGTTACTGCGGGGACTTCTTAGAAGCAAGTGAAGTGTATGTTATATTATAAAAGCATTGAGAAGGATACAATTAATTTAAATTAAAAGTAATAAAGTACATATTTATTTAAAACAAAGAAAAATTGCCTAACTCTTTAAGACCCTTCAACATTTTCTTAATATTATAAGGGCCTATGGAAAACAGTACATTTTCGGAAAAGTAGTGTAAATTAAAAGAATTGGAAATAATATGTAACGCATGCATTTAGGTTTAAATTAAAGAATTAAAAAACAAAAGCACAAAAAAATTGTTCCATTTTAAAAATAAAAAGGTTTCATTGTATTCAATTTTTATTTCATTTAGAGATGCAGAGGAATAACAATTAAAAAAATTAAGCTGACAGTTACATTCATGCTTTTGATCAGCGGATCACATCACCTAATACAAAGAATCATTATACCAAAACTTGTATATGTATATATGAATATTTGAACTTCTATATGTGAACTCTTTCATATAGGTGATACTTCCCCTTTAAAAGTTCTGATAACTGGGCCATCACAGTGGCCATTTATGATGTATTTTCAGATACATCACAAGATGTAATCCTTTATGTTTACTTTAATATAAATTATACATAACACAAAAGAAGATGAAAACTGAAAATAATCAAAATCAATAATATATGACACTTCCAACTGCACAAAATGGATTTAGTGGGTAATGCTTCATTGAGGGGCATCCTGATAGCATTCTTTGTACATCTTAGCAGTAAATAATTAACTATATAAATCATCATTGCTCAGTCTTCTAATTGAATAATGTCTTGAACGAAGAAAAACAATTACAAAATAAATTGGAAAGAAAGTATATTGTCTAGTGAGGTGCCGAAAACTCAGGTTTGGCCTCGGAAGTCACAAATGTTTAATAAATCAAGTGAAGCATTATTTGTTCTGGCAATTGCTTATTTTGCATGTCAATGGGAGCATATCATATAATTACCTACATTTTTCACTTTATCAGACTTTTGCATTATCAAAATGCTTTAACATTATTAATCTGTGCTATAAAAACTGTATGCTAGTGTTAAACAGTGTTCAGATTGTCTATAGCAGTATTTCCTAAATTACTTTTTTTATAAACACCACTTAGAAATCACTGAAGCCTTTCTTGGACTACTTGAGTATTGTTGAGGATTGCTGAGGTTCACAAAATTAGTTTCTAGGCATTTCTGAAGTACTTACTTATACAATTGTATTCATTTTATTATTTGTTATCTAATTTTTTTGTAATCACATTTGTTGCATGATTTACGGACCACTGAAGGTCCATGGATAACATATCAGGAATATCTGGATTATAGGATTTCACTTGGGAATGAGAATTTAATGATTAGGATAAAAGACATGGGCCGAGCTTCAGGTGGTGTAGCTGGTGCAATGGGAGTCACATTGATAGGGGAACTGGTGCTCTTTGTAATTTTTACCGTTCATAATTTATTGTTTTAAGTATTTACGCGCCACTTTAGTGTTTTTATAGAGGGCTCTATAAGAATAGTTTGATAGGGCATGGTATGAAAAAAGAGCCATTTAAAAGACCACTAGTGGTCTAAAGTGATCATTTAAGTTGAGCAGAGGATGGATGTTCAGTCAGGAGGGGATCCGTAATTAGTAGAATGGAGTGGGCTCATCAAAGGACTTTAGGGGGTAAGTATCACTCTATTTGGTTTGGGGGTTGTCATGCAATTGATATGACATAAATATTACACTGTATATCACATATTATAATTGTCAAACTGCGATTTGTCGGCACACTTGCGAAAAAGGGCACTGTGCTGCGCATGCACATTGCGCAGCATCAGCTGTGCATACGCATTGCGTACGAGCCAAAGGAGCCAAAGGCGCTCATCGCCTTGGCACCTTCTGATTGGCTAAAATTTTATTGACAGCCATTTCAGCCAACCAGAAGGCGCCATTCCATTTTTTTTTTACCAAAAGGCAGGAGCTCTGTTAGTTTTTTTTTGTTTTTTTTTAGAGCGCAAGTTTTTGAAGGGCCCAGTTGGGGCAGAAGATGGCAAGGCTGGGGACATTGCGGACAGGTACGTTTAATGTATTTTATGTGTAATATTCATCATGTTTTGTGTGTATTTGTGCATGTGTGTGACTAATGTTATGTATCTTTTTTCCAGGGGCTGGTCCAGGAAACAGAAGAAGATGGAGATGGACATGCTGGAAACGTGAGTTTAATACTGTAATTACAATGTGTATTTGTTATATGTAGTGTTTTGTACTAATTAGATGTTGCTTTTTTTCCTAAGGGTTTCCTTTTTTCCTGAAGGGACATCTGCAAAGGTATGTGGTCTAAAGTATTCTATTTTAGTTTAGATTTAGGGTTTAATGTATTCTGGATAGGGGGTAATATATAGATAGGGGGTAATGTATAGATAGGGGGTTATGTAAAGATAGGGGGTAATGTTAGAAAGGGGGGTTATGTATAGATATGGGGTCATGTATAGATAGGGGGTAATGTATTGTAGTTAGGGGTATATTTATAATGTATTTTACCTTAATGTTATGTATATTTGTGTATGCCTTTTCTTTGCAGGTGTGTGGGGGGTGAGGTTTGTAATGTCCTTTTTTATTTTTTGTAGTGGGGGGTTGTAATGTACTTTTTTATTTTTGTTAATATAGGTTTTTTATTTTTGGTGACATGTTTTTTTTTAAATTTTAGTGACATAGGTGGGGGGTTTAATAGGGGGTAGGTAGGTAGTGTTAGGTAGGTAGGGGCTAATAGGTTAGGGTAGAGGGGGGTTAGTTTAGATTTAGATGTTTATTGCGGGGGGGATATTGTAGTGTAGTGTTTGTACTTAGTGTCATGAGGGTCCTGGAAGATCCTCATGGCACTTATGGGGTTAATTGTAGGGTTCTCATTGTCCTATGAGGGTCTTCATAGACACTTATGGGACTGATTGTGTTAAATAGAGGCTTGTACAGACCCCCATAAGTGATGGACTTAGATGGAGGCTTATGGGGGTCTGTATAGACCCCACATAAGTGATGGGTTAGATGGAGGCTTATGGGGGTCTGTATAGACCTCCATAAGTGATAGGCTTAGATGGAGGCTTATGGGGGTATGTATAGACCCCTCATAAGCGATGGGGTTAGATGGAGGCTTATGAGGGTCTGTATAGACCCCCATAAGTGATAGGTTAAATGGAGGCTTATGGGGGTCTGTATAGACACCCATAAGTGATGGGCTTAGATGGAGGCTTATGGGGGTCGGTATATACCCCTATAAGTGATGGGGTTAGATGTTTATTTCTTTATTTGTAAGCAAGCAACAAATAGGACAAAATAACAGAAAAAGTCAATGTGCATAACTATTCACCCCCCTAAAGTCAATACTTTGTAGAACTCCTTTTTGCACCAATCACAGCTCCAAGTCGCTTTGGATAAGTCTTTATGAGCTTGCCACATCTTACCACTGGGATTTTTGGGATTTTTAAGTCTGACCACAGATTTTCTATTGGATTGAATTCTGGGCTCTAAATAGGCCATTACAACAAATTTACATGTTTCCCCTTAAACCACTCAAGTGTTGCTTTAGCATTGTGTTTTGGGTCATTGTCCTGCGGGAAGGTGAACCTCCGTCCTAGCCTCAAATCACGCACAGAGTGGTGAAGGTTTTGCTCAAGAATATCTCTGTGTTTAGCACCATCCATCTTTCCCTCAACTCTGACCAGTTTTCCAGTCCCGGCTGCTGAAAAACATCCCCACAGCATGATGCTGCCACCACCATGTTTCACTGTGGGGATCAAGTTCTTGGGTGATGAGATGTGTCGGGTTTGTACCAGACTTAGCGTTTTCTTTGATGGCCGAAAAGTTCAATTTTAGTCTTATCAGAACAGAGCACCTTCCTCTATACATTTTGGGAGTCTCCCACATGCCCTTTCGCAAACTCAAAACGTGTCATTTTGTTTTTTTGCTGAAAGTAATGGCTTTCTTCTGGCCACTCTGCCATAAAGCCCAACTCTATGGAGTGTCCGGCTTATAGTCGACCTATGTACAGATACTCCAGTCTCTGCTGTGGAACTCTGCAGCTCCTCCAGGGTTACCTTAGGTCTCTGTGCTGCCTCTCTGATTAATGTCCTCCTTGCTTGGTCCGTGAGTTTTGGTGGGCGGACATCTCTTGGCGGTTTGCTGTTGTGCCATGTTCTTTCCATTTGGTTATGATAGATTTGATGGTGCTCCTGGGAATCATCAAAGATTTGGATATTTTTTTATAACCTAGCCCTGACTTGCACTTCTTGGTCTTCATGGCAGTGTTTGGTTAGTGGTGCCTCTTGCTTAGGTGTTGCAGCCTCCGGGGCCTTTCCAAAAAGGTGTGTATATGTAATGACAGATCATGTGACACTTAGATTTCACACAGGTGGACATCATTTCACTAATTATGTGACTTCTGAAGGTAATTGGTTGCACTAGAGCTTTTTATGGGCTTCAAAACAAAGGGGGTGAATACTTACGCACATGTCAATTTTCTGTTTTCTATTTCTAAAAAATAGTTTTATGTATATATTTTTCTCATTTCACTTCACCAACTTAGACTTTTGTGTTCTGATCCATCACATAAAATTCAGATTAACAAAACATTGAACTTAAGACTGTAATGTAACAAAATAGGTAAATCGTCAAGAGGGGTGAATAATTTTATAAGGCTCTGTAGACCCCCATAAGTGATGGGGTTAAATAAGGCTAGAAGGGGTTAAATAGGCCCAGGTAGGGCTAGATAGGCCCAGTCAGGTTTAAATAGGCCTAAAGGGGAAAAATCAGCCCAGTTAGGGTTAGATAGGTACAGTTATGGTAAATAGGGTTAATAGTGTAACGCTTAGACTTTGTTATGAGGGTGCTGAAGGACCCTCATGGCACTTATGGGGTTACCTAGGGTTAATAGTGTCCTTTAGGGGGTCTATGTAGACCCCCTATTGCACTGAGGGGGTTCATTTTGGTCTCATGGGGCTCTATATTGACCCCCATGATTGCTGGGGTTAATTTTAGAGCCGGAGGGGTACTTTTAGTATCCCCGTGACAGTGGTAAATTCTTTATTTCTCACAGGTCCTTTAACTCATTTTAGGATTAGCTGCTGTTACTTTAGTTACATTTTTAATTTTTTTAACTGTGTGGAATTTTGGATGGGTTGTTTCCTTGGCCAATAAGATGAGGACTTTGGCTTCAAGCAAGACTGGAGAGGACATTTTAGCAGAGGCCAGAAGATCCTGAACAAGTGCTGCAATCAAGATATTATCAACTGGGAGTGCCTGCTTACGGGAGCTGAAGAATAAAGACTAGGGGCCTCATTCTATTAGCGGCCGCAGCCGTTGCGGGGCCGCAAGGACCGGCCGCAAGCTATTCTGCTATTCTATTCCCTTACGGCCGGGGATTCCGGCAGGCTTGCGGCCGGTGCCTTGCTATCTCTTGCGGCCGCTCGCGCTGGAGGAAATCCTTTGATCTAAAACGGCCGCAAGAGATTTGCAATTCAATTGCTCCGGGAAACCTCTCTGCAAGGCTAAAAACGAGCCGCAGCTTACTTGCAGGAAAGAGGTCTCGCTAGCACCAATTAAGCACATAAAATAGCTCAAATAAAGCCATCCTGCACTTTGAGAAGACTATAAAGGGATTTTAGGTGTTAGAAAAAACAGCACATAATTATCCTGTACTCAAATCCGTAAAATATTTAATTTTTAATATCCGTAAAATATCCATGTAAAAAGTCCAGAGTGCTTGGAGCACCTCAGACACACCCACGCCGCAGCCGGAAAATAAACAGTTAATTTGAACTCGGGTTTGGGCAGATGTGCAAGCTTGAGAGTGGGTTCCTTTTATTCCTCATGTCCCCCAATATGATCCCTAGCATTTACAGAGCTGTACAGTGCAGGCTTGAATTTATTTTTGTGTTTTTATATTTCACAGATTACGGCCGGTTCCAAGATATGCGGCCGGCCGTAAAAGGAGATCCTTGCGGGGCCGTATAATAGAATCGCGAGTTAACTGAACCCCCGCAAGGAATCGCAGCCTTACGGCCGATTTACGGCCGCTAATAGAATGAGGCCCTAGGACATCAATTGAACATTGAGGCAATGGAAGGTATTGTATTAAATATTACTTTCATTTTCAGGTTTAAATATTTTTATTTTTATTTTATTAATGATCATTTTTATTTCATTGTATTTTTTTAAAATGTTATCTCTAATTTTTTATTTTCTGTAAATATGTTTTTAAGACTGTTATGTTTTTGTTTACTGCAATGCTAGATTAGGCTTAAGGGGTAGTGTTAGGGAATATGAGGTTCATCATCGTTAGGGATTTAGTACCATGGCGGTCAATACAGTAATATTAAGGGTCTTGCAACCACTCATTAAGGCTTTCCAGAACCTTAGCTGGTGGGGAGACTGCCCATTATTATTATTATTTGGGCTTCAGTTACTGCTTGCAACTCGTTGCTCTTGCGTTAGCTGAGCAAGTGTAATGTGGTAGCTGTACTTGGTAACAGTACTCGCTATTAATGGGGGATTGTTTGTGGGAAACCCTTGCTAAGGATGTACTCACTATGCTATGTTGTGAGTGCAATATGTTTGCTCTTGTATTTTTGTGTGATTTTTATATTGAATATTGCTAACATATAAGTATAATTAAACATGGATATTATGAATAATCGTTGCATTATTAAAACACCTAACTCCTGTTATTAGGGCATTACAGTTGTGCTTTTAATTTGAAAAATGACTGATACAAGCATTGGCTACTGTATAATAAGGCCATTGTATTGCAAGATGCTTCACATGTACAGTTTTATTCTTGAGCCTTTAAGAGCTGTTAAAACAGAAACAGTAAGACATGAACAGTCACAAGTGTTGGTTCTCTTTGAAGTTCAGTGCTGTTTTCCAGACTCAGGAGGAGACACAGCCGGATAATCAGTGAACAGATTGTTCTGAGGTTTTAATATGAGCCCAGGGCAATGTATTCCTGCGAGAGCAGCAAGGCATGTACGCCAGGGGCTACAGATAGCCTATTGTGTGACTGATGGGCAGCATGCAAGTTTCAAGCCTTAAAGTGTAGCTGCTGCCATGCATATAAGTACTCTAGACTGTATACTCCTTTGAAGAACTTCACTTAAAAAAATTAGAAAATAAAAAAATTCACACTCTATTGTATGCAATTATGCTACTATGGAAGTTGCCATATTGTTTTATGCTGATTAACATCATGAGGTGGGAGTAGACTGTGAACGCAAAGGGAACTTCTATCTGCAGAATGGAAATGTGGCATATCCCTCTGCCAGCTTTTTTTCCCTAGGTCTAATGGAAAGCTCTATAGTTTACAAGGATAAACTCTACTGAGAAAATAACAGATTGAATCAGCTGAGTAAATAAAATGGAGCCATGTAGTAAAAAGTGATTGCATATAAATGTTAAAAATGTAAAGACTGGGTTTGTTCATTTATTTATTTCATTTATAAAAAAAACATTTTGCAAGTTTAAGTATTCAAGAGTCAATTATTAAATATTGTAGCTCTTATTTGAAATTATCTTCTGTCTGTTAGATAATGTGAAATGTTAAATAATACAAAAATTTGGAAAAATCAGCTTAAACATTATTATTATGTGTCCGTGAGAGAAATGGAGCAGCAACCCCTGGAGGATATGTAAAGGGAAGAGGCTGGAGAGGGAGCAAGCAGGAGGAAGTTAGGGAGATGCTGGTAGAGGCTATATGAGAACCCTAGCCTCCTTCCTCGCTTTCTTTCAGTTGCTTCTACCATCATGACTGTGGCAGGAGAGGGAGCAAGCAGGAGGAAGTTAGGGAGATGCTGGTAGAGGCTATATGAGAACCCTAGCCTCCTTCCTCGCTTTCTTTCAGTTGCTTCTACCATCAGGACTAACAGTCATTCTGCAGGGGCTCAGCCAAAGTCACTGAGCCTTATACTATCCACTTAGCAGATTCATTCTCCAGCTGTAATTTTTCCAGTTCCATCTACCTTGTTTTATTTCTTTAGGTCCAGACCTAGAGCCTCTCTGAATTCATATAACATGCCCTCCCACCTACCCTGTCCTCAAACACCCATCTATGATTTGTGTTAATTTATAGTGCATATTTAGCACTATCACCTTCATTTTCACTTTCTTTTTGCCATGTGTTTAATATTGTATTTTTTCTTTCCCTGTACAGCGCTATGGAATATGCTGGCAGAGAACATCTGAAAAAAAAATCCATAGATCCTCACTTAACCATTGACCCTTTGTCTTAACTAATGGAGCTTTTGAGATCCCGAGCTGCTGAAAGGGGCGCTGGGTGGGTCAGACATCCGCTGTCTGGTAATCTGCCTCCGGACCAGCCAGCAACCTCCCTTCAGGTGTCAGAGGGGTGCTCCTGCAGTACTCCCCACCATCCAAGCTTCACTTACCTCCTGAAGTCTTTTCAGAAGCTGCACAAGGCCGCACCCTTCTCTAAATGCTCATTCTGGCTTCAGGACGAGAAATGATGCAATCCAAGATTGGCGCTACAAATATGGCCACCGGTAGTTCAAAATTGGTGCTGCATGGAACACTATCCTCTTCAGATGTGGGTGGGCAAGTCCCTAGCTATGGTAGGCGTTTATTAAGGGGATCCAATATTACTATAGATGTTGAGCGGAATATGCCCCCACCCAATCTGTTTGCTGCGTTAAGGCTTGATGTTAACTAACCTATACCTTCATCTACCCATCAGTTTTCTTTAATTGATCCCATGGTCAGGACTATCGCTGATATGGGTTCTAACTCTGTGGATTCTGCTGCCCCCCCTCCCCCTTCATTGTTCACAATACAGAGCAGAAGATGATCAGAACTGTATAGCGACACTAGTAGAGTCTCTGACAGAGTCTCTGATAGTCTATCTATGTGCCATCTTCTGCTGCTAGTAGCTTCCACAGTAGATGCCTCTGTCATGCTATATCTATATCTACCAGTTCCTCTGATAGAAGCCATAAGAGATGCAGGAGTCATGACAGAAGGTCATCTTTTGCCCCTGGTCATGATAACATTAGCTGCTGTCAGTTCTCTACTTGCAGGCATCTTGTACAAGAAAGATACCATGAAGCAGAAAGAGAAATTGCAGCTGTTCCACTGTCATCCACCTATGCTGCCAGCCATGCTGTGGATATTCCAGCGGCTTCATCTTCATCATCCCAACAAGCTTCGGCACATTTATCTGCATGTCGTCACGACTTTAGATTACAGGAACAATGCCTGAGTGGTGAGATTTTGTATTCCTCTGGGGCCCAGCGTGCTATTCCAGGAACATCATTAATGGAGAAGAAGAATAGCAGGCTTATTGCTGACTGAAATTATTCCCTTTAGTTAGGATGGCATAGAATACAATAAAAAGAAGCACACATCATTGATTAGTGTATCAGAAAGGCACTTTTTATTCATCTTACACAAATATTTTAAACAGTACAAAAGATTACTGGTTCAAAGTCCCTCTCTGTTTCCTTCCAGAACCCGGGAGCATGGTGGCTCCATTCCAGGCCCTCCACCAGACCTGATATCTCAGTCTGACTCCCATACTCCATTTCTTCTTGTATGTACCCACACTGTATGTGTCCTCATCTGGCCCAGCCATAGAAAAAAATGACTTACCTTCTTTAAACATTATGCATAAAGGGAAAAACAACCTGTCACAGTCCTTAAAACACATCTTATGTCCATTGTGATAGCCTTGAGATCTGTGACAGTTCAGTCTTGGGTCATATAGGGTCCTTGCTTGTGGGGTTCAGGGGAGTTCTACCATGGCCCCCAAAAGTCAGTCATGACACATGTCAAGGGTTGTCTTCTGGTATTAGTGAGTCTGCTGGGGTTATTGGGAGAGGGACATCTAACTAATTAGCTGGTGGGGTTAGAATAGAACCTCAGATACCATAGGTGACACTTCAATAACAATGCCCGAACTTCTTGAACTTAAGTCAATGTTATCTAGGTCCAAGACCACCTTTAGAACCATGCAATCAATGCTCAGATATTTGCAGTTTGCTTGCAGGATAATTCCTGTGGGCAGAATTTTTTGCTGTACAGGTGTCCCTGAGAGAAGAGAGACCCCATGGGCTACAATTGGGGCTGTGCTTGCAAGAATATGAAGTAAACTGTTGAGCATTGTGGGATTGCATTAGCAGGAAGTTCTGGGACTGATTTTGACTATTTTGATCATGGTGGCCCCACTCATATATTAGTATATCACGACGGCAGTAATTATTTAAAATTGTTTCCGATGAAAATGTTAATTAAATGGATGCAAGGTAAAATCATTAAGATCATTTCTAGGTTCCCACAGATCCATATTGTTTGATCATAATTTGTTAAGCGTCACCATTGGCAGGTACCTTTAATATGAAAAAAATTGCAGCAAAAGATAAATGGGACAATGGCCTCCTTTATTAAGAGGAGGGGTAGTGTCTCTTTGTAACATCTTTGATTCAGGAGACTATGACTACATGTTCTTCCAGGATAGTTTACACTTGGTTAATATGGACCTCAGTCCTTTCCTTACTCTGAAGAAAGGAGTTATGAATGTGTTGGGTTTAGGCAATGGGGAGCAAATCACATCCGGGTTGATTTTGTTTCCTTGGTGGCAGGTGTTTTGCTGCCAGGTTCTGAGTTAGGGAGGACAACTGGGGTACTTGGGTGTGCCTATGGCTTAAATGTCTCCCTTTGGTGGGCTGGACTTAGTCCCTTTTATGGTTAGTAGGCAAAGTGATACCTCTCTTTTGTCAGTCCTAAAGGTGGGGGCATCCAGACAGCAAAGGCACTGGCATCTAAACCCTGTAGGTTGGTCTTGTGACCTACGGGTGGTTTATCATGTTGACAGAAGGTAATAAACTTGCTGTGGCTTAATTTCTCCAAATAATGGTAATTCATTTGTGGTAGTAGTGGCGGTAAATTGGGAAGTGTTTAGTTATGGAGCCAGTGACCTTACAACAGGTCATGTGCAGCTGACACGGCAAGCTCCAGAAGGGAAGGCACCCCATAAGAGTATGCTCAGTCCATATTCATTGATGCTAAAAGTATTCTTAGCCTTCGCCTTAAATTTATCAGACCACCCCTTACCAAACCAGCTATGTCCCATCTTTGCTACATTTCTCGGCCGTCCTGATACCACTGTTATCCTAATGGAGTTAATAGTTTTTTACACCTCCACCTTCAGCTATCTACCCATATTAACACTCATTGATATCATACATACCCCATACTGGACTTCACTGTCAGTCCATCACCTCCTCAGAACATCAATCATTCTCAATCGCTCGGCTCATCAAGAGAGTTATATCATTCATTAGGATTTCCCTAAATTACCATCGTCCCATGCAAAGCCAACGTTGACTCTCTATCAATATCTCTTCAAAGCTCAGTTACTTTTCTCCCCAGTCATTAACCCTTAATCAAACATATACAATAACATTATCCAACCAAGCCAATTCACGGCATTCAATCCTCAGTACTTCCGGTTACTTCCAATCACTATTATGTAGGCATATCATCGTTTGCCAATATTGCTCTCATTTTTGGCCTACCATCTCATCAAGAGACACCTAACATCGAATCCTTTACTCTACAACCATTCTTAGTTTAGAATTAAACTAATTTTTAATTCTATAGACATTACATGCTGACCCAAGGCTTTCATTATTCAGTCCGCCTGGTCAACGTTTTCACGTCACCCATTGTCCACAAAGTGAATCATCGCTTTGAAACTATAAGCCTAAATCTCGGTTGCCATCTTATTGAGAGAAACTATCATAATGCAATCACTCATATTTCATCCCTTCACTGACTCATTTTTCGTTTTCTTAGGCTATTCACATTTTTTCTATGGCTAACCAGGCACTGTCTGACGCCAAGAGCATCTTAACACAAACACCTGTGGACCATGCCCAGGTTGATGCAGGAGCTCACTGAAAGGGGAATCCCTTATCCTGCTACTGCAAGAAAAACGGAGATTTACAATTTATTGCTCAACAGTCATAATCAAAACAAACAAGTCAAAGGTGCCCATCAGAGAACAAACTAACCTTAATAGGTTAGTTGCATGGACATGATAACCCACTCTGAGAGCATCCTCTATTAGCTCACTTGTGCCCTTCACAGGGGGAATCTGCTCTGTAAATCAGTGCACAGTTTTCTGTCTGTTGCAGTAATCAGTGATACAGGTGAGAGTGGGTGCGGCTTGGCAAGTGTAAGTTATATCTGTGTGCATTTTGTCGTGTTCTGCTGAATCCGTTCTGTGAGGCAGTGCAGTGTTTTCTATCCTGTGCTCATTTATCATTGTACAGGCGAGTAGGCAGGGTCTTTTTTGACAAGGGAAGAGCGAGCTTAGGAGCTTTCAATCATTTCTAGTGTAAGTATAGTTAGTGTGTAGGAGATTAAATAAAAGGAGGAAATCCAAAAGAAAAGGTGTATTATAAGAAAAAACAGAAATCAAACGTATATATAAATATATATTTTCTGTTTTGTTTGGGTTTAGGTGTAGAAAAGCAATCTTTATACAAATACATTGATTTGTTTTCTCACTGTATTTTTGTAACTGATAATCATGAGTCAGTCCAGTGGTAACCTCACTCAGTGTACATCCTGCCAAATGTATGCACTACTGGAACAGATGATCCAGGGTCCATACCTCTGTGGCAGGTCTGAGCATGTTGCCTCTCTGGAAGCTCAAATTGAAGATCTGGAGAGGAGAATTGCAGCACTTAGTGATACTGCTTCACTGGAAAGGGTGGTGGTGCTCACGGAGCACAGTTTAGCTGGGCCTAGTATGGAGTGAGGAGCTGGGGCTAGTGAGGATGTCCAGGGAGGTAGCTGGGTTACAGTTAGAAGGGGAATCAGGGGGAACAGGAGGAGGCAGGCCAGTTCTGTTTTGGCAAACACCAACAGATTTGCCAGATTGAGTGAAACTGTTGGGGATGTCCATTCAGTAATGGCAATGCCAGATAGAGCTGTTCCCTCTAACAGCCGGGAGAACAGTTCTACTGGAGGAGAGGGAGGGCAGCATAGGCAGAGCAACAGACATGTTCTGGTGGTAGGGGACTCTATTATTAGGAAGGTAGACAGGGTAATTTGTCACCCAGATCCCAGCAATCGAACAGTTTGCTGTCTCCCTGGTGCTCGGGTATGTTGTGGATCGGGTGGATAAATTATTGGGAGGGGCTGGTAATGAACCGGCGGTCTTGGTACACATTGGTACCAATGACAAAGTTAGTGGAAGATGGAGCGTCCTAAAGAATGTTTTTAGAGAACTGGGGAATAAGCTTAAAGCAAGGACCTCCAAGGTAGTATTTTCGGAGATACTACCAGTGCCACGTGCTAGCCCAGGGAGGCAGAAGGAGCTTAGGGAGGTTAATGGTTGGCTAAAAAACTGGTGCACTAAGGAGGGGTTTGGGTTTTTAGAGCACTGGGCTGACTTCTCACTTGGGTACAATATCTATAGCAGGGATGGAATGCACCTTAGTGATGAGGGAGCTTTTGTGCTAGGGGATAGGATGGTAGAACGGCTGGGGGAGTTTTTAAACTTGTAGGTGGGCATCATTGAATCTTTGTGGGTTGATCTAAATAGTGGAGGAGCTAATTCTAAACGCATATTGGTGGGAGTAAGCTATAAACCCCCAAATATAGCTGAAAGTGAGGAAATACAATTATTGTTACAGATTGGAAATGCAGCTAAGCATGGGCAAGTTCTAATAATGGGAGACTTTAATTACCCTGAAATCAACTGGATAAATGAGACCAGCAGCTCAGCTAAGGGGAGCAGGTTCTTGAGTACTCTCGGGGATCATTATCTGGCCCAGGTAATACAAGAACCAACTAGAAATGGGGCCATCCTGGATTTATTTTTTTACAAGTAATATTGATATAATATCAAATGTTAAAATAGGGGAACCTTTGGGGAACAGTGATCACAACATAGTATCATTTGAGATTGAATACAAAAAAAAGAGTTGTAAGGGGCCAACAAAAACTCTACATTTTAAAAGGGCTAACTTTAATGGGCTACGGGCTGCAATACTACATATAGACTGGGACAAAGTACTTACAGGGAAAAATACTGAAAATAAATGGACAACATTCAAATCCTTACTAAATAAACATACTCATTGGCATGTACCATGTGGAAATAAAATGAATAGGAGTAAATCACATCCCATGTGGCTTAACAATGACTTAAAGATCATGATGAGGAAAAAGAAACATGCGTTTAAATTATACAAGAAGGAGGGAACAGAGGCAGCTTTATGTGACTATAAGGAAATCAACAAGGCTTGCAAAAGGGCTATTAGACTGGCTAAAATAGAAAATGAGAAGTCAGTAGCAATGGAAAGTAAGACTAAGCCTAAAATATTTTTTAAATATATTAATGGGAAGAAGGCCAGGAAGGAAGCTATAGGAACATTACAATGTTACACAGGCCATCTGATAATTAGTGACCAGGAAAAGGCAGATGAGCTAAATAGGTTCTTTTTGTCGGTATACACAAGGGAGGTACCAGTGGTTGGGACACCGCAACATAATGGGGCTACACTACCTTCACTAAATAATTGGTTAACGCAGGAAGAAATCCAAAAGAGATTGGAGAAAATAAATGTTAATAAAGCCCCAGGTCCTGATGGAATACATCCAAGGGTACTGAGGGAGCTGGGTTCTGTAATAGCCAAACCATTATATCTAATCTTTCAAGACTCACTCACTACAGGGTCTCTACCGGATGACTGGAGAAAAGCAGAGGTGATACCTATATTTAAGAAGGGATCTAGAGCAAACCCGGGGAATTAGAGACCAGTGAGCCTCACATCTGTAGTTGGGGAGCTTTTAGAAGGGTTAATAAGGGACAGAATACAAGAATAGGTCTATTTGAACAAGATCATAGGTAGCAGTCAACTCAGATTTATGAAGGATAAGTCGTGTCAGACCAATCTAATTAGTTTTTATGAGGAGGTTAGCAGGAACTTGGATCAGGGCAACTCAGTGGATGTAGTCTTTTTAGATTTTTCAAAGGCATTTGATACAGTGCCACATGGAAGACTAGTGAGCAAACTACAGGAATTGCTGTAAATATCTGCTCATGGATCGAGAGCTGGCTAAAAGACAGGAAGCAAAGGGTTGTTGTGAATGGAACATACTCCGATTGGTCTAATGTGATAAGTGGGGTTCCTCAAGGTTCAGTATTAGGTCCTCTCCTTTTTAACATATTTATTAATGATATAGAAGTAGGACTCGAAAGTAGTGTCTCCATTTTTGCTGATGACACTAAGTTGTGCAAGGTAATAAAATCAGATAATGATGTACTTTCCCTACAAAGGGATTTGCATAAATTAGAGAAATGGGCGGCTAAATGCCAGATGAGATTTAATACATATAAATGCAAAGTTATGCATTTGGGAAGGAAAAATAGCCATGCAATTTATAATCTTAATGGAGCAAATCTAGGTGTATCGGATATTGAAAGGGATTTGGGAGTGCTTGTAGACAACCACCTAGGTAACAGCGCTCAAAGCCAAGCAGCAGCTGCAAAGGCAAGTAAAATATTAGCATGTATTAAGAAGGGTATAGAAGCAAGGGAAGCAAATATAATTCTGCCACTATACAAATCCCTAGTACGCCCTCATTAGGAATATGGAGTACAATTTTGGGCACCACTTCATAAAAAAGACATTTTAGAGCTGGAAAAAGTACAGAGCTACAAAACTAATAAGGGGAATGGAGGGGCTAAGTTATGAAGAAAGACTAACCAAATTAAACTTATTTTTGCTAGAAATAAAATGCTCACAGTTACCAAATTTGTACTCACTTTTAGTGTCTACAGGGACATAGTCTGTACCACTTTCCGTCATTCATCAACAATAGTTTGACAACTGTTTGTACTTAGTAGTTAACCTATCTCAAAAATATGGAGGATTCAACTACTATGATTATCATCGCTCTTTAACAGCTAAAGAGGAGCGGCTATGTTTCAATTTAATTATTGGATCTACAGGTCATCCATTGACCGTTAATTATTTTGCTGACATTTTGCTAGAATTAAGGGCACTGTGTGCCAGCACTACCTCTCTCCTCTTCACACCACTGGTTTCTGTCTCTCTCCTTCCATACCACAACCTGGTCCCTCTCAACCTGGTCATCAGGTGCATTACCTGGGGGTGACTCCTATTGACAATAATTTCAACTGAAAGGGTTGTTCATTTAGTGCATGTCACCTCCTCCACATCTGTTGCATGTGCCATAAAGCCCACGCACAATCGTTGTGCCCTCAGGAAATGCATGCCATATGACCAGTAACGGATCCATTAACGGAGCATGTTTGTCCCATTATTTAGCTCATCATGGAACACCTTCCCTCACCAAATTACTCATATCTGGATTCACTACAGGATTTCACACTGTGGTCATTACAGTGCCTCTGGTGTCCTTCTGCAGTAACAATTTTCAATCTGCTACGAAGAAACCTGAGGTTGTGGAACTACTCCTAGCAACAGAATTGAAGAACCACTATCTCCTGGGCCCCTTCAAAACATCTCCTGTTCCTATCTGTCTTGTAAACCCGCTAGCCATACCCACCCACAAATACTCCCCCAAAAAACAACTAGTCATCAACTTGTCATCCCCATGTATAACTGTCTTACCCCAAGCATTAACTCATTGATACCATCAGATGAGTATTCTCTCCAGTATGCTAGAGTGGACAACTCTATTTACCATATTATCAAACTAGGTCCCCACTGCTGCAGAACAAAGGCCCAACACAGGGTTCTGCATCGGCTGTCAGTTCTATAATCGTGGCTATTTAATTAAACATAAAAGATGAATTTTAATTGTTGTCTATAGATCCCACACTACGACACTTGCAAGGGATTCATAGTTACATAGTTACATAGTTACATAGTAATTAAGGTTGAAAAAAGACTTTCAGTCCATCAAGTTCAACCTGTTAAGATCTCCTCTGATCTGCAATATGCGGATTAGTTATTAATTAAATTATTGATTAAATAATTATTAATAGTATAGTATTGGAGAATGAATAAAGAGTTAGTCCATCAAGTTCAACCTTTTTAGATCTCTATTGATCTTTTTAATTTGGACTATTTATTATTATTGTTAATTGTTAATTATTGTTAATTGTTGTTAATTGATCCAGAGGAAGGCAAACATAAAAAAAAACCCATTGAAACTTTGCCAATTGTCTCATAAGGGGGAAAAAAAAGCAAAATTCCTTCCTGACCCCAAAAAACTGGCGATCAAATTTCTCCCTGGATCAATATTCCTTGGCTTGTTATCTAGGATAGCCTTGAATGCCCTCTTTATTCAGAAATATATCTAACCCCTTTTTGAAGTTGTCTATCGAATTCGCTGTCACCACCTCCTTTGGTAGAGAATTCCACAGTTTAACCACCCTAACTGTGAAGAACCCTTTTCTTTGTTTAAGGTGAAATCTTTTTTCCTCTAACCTCAACGGATGTCCTCTTGTCAGTTGAAAATCTCTTGCTACAAAAAGTTCACTTGACAAAGCCTTATATTGACCCTGGATGTATTTAAATAACGTAATCATATCTCCTCTTAGACGCCTTTTTTCTAGCGAAAATAAGTTTAATTTTGCTAGTCTTTCTTCATAACTTAGCCCCTCCATTCCCCTTATTAGTTTTGTAGCCCTTCTCTGTACTTTTTCCAGCTCTAAAATGTCTTTTTTGTGAGGTGGTGCCCAAAATTGTACTCCATATTCCAAATGAGGGCGTACTAGAGATTTGTATAGTGGCAGAATTATATCTTCTTCCCTGGCTTCTATACCCTTCCTAATACATGCTAATATTTCGATTTGGCTAACAGGCTAACGTTCATTTCCAAAAGTAGCCCAAAGTTGTTTGACATCTTTGCAGAGGCACTATGCTAGATCCTGCTCAATGTGATGTGATGTGATTACCTCCACAATTTTGTGTATTTCAAGGGTCCAAGGAAATCCCAGATAGCCTACAAAAAAAAAAAAATCGCTGAAGCTCTTTTCTCTGAACTTGAAATCCTGTTTGCTCTAGACAAAAAAGCAGGACCTGAGTTCCTAGGGATTATCCTCAATTCCATGACCATGGAACCTGTCTACCAATATCATGCTTGAAAGGCTAAAGAAACCATCACAGTGTTCCATAAATCCGCTATCTGCTTCGTCAGGGAACTTGACAATCTCAATATTGCTTCCATCATCCTCCTTCCATACTGTACTTAACCGTCGCCCTCAAAAACACAAACCAATTTACCTCAACGAAGAAGCTCTAGCTAGTCTTCAGTTATGGTCCACTTTAATAATGCGCTGGAATGAATGTTCCTTCTATTTAACCAGACCTAATGCTTAATCACTGAACATTCAAATCCATATGTTTTCCAACTATTTGAACAATTCTATATATTTCTGATATCATCACATTTCAAGTCAACACAAAAGTGGCCTCAGCTAGAAGTGGCCTCAGCTAATGGCTTCACTTGTCTGTAGCAAACAATGGCAAGGTCATATCATGTGTGTAATTTCTGCAGAACATGCAACCTGGGAATCATTGACTAAACAAAGGTCACCAGATCAATACATCATGCTCCTCCCGAGAGAGCTCGCCCTCCAATCTCTAACCTACCAATTTCAGATTTTTCCTCATTTACCTTCTCCAGGTTTTGATAATCCCTTGTTCTTCTCACAGGACTATTCCCCCCCCCCCCCCCTCCAGGGTACACCACCTGACTCCCACACACCACACAGAGCAACTTTGCATAGACCAGCTACGGTCATCCACACAATCTACTATGGTATCGGGCCTATCAAAAAAGATATACAGCAGAGTGTGGCACCTCTTACGGAATTTTACTTATACATACAAATTCCATCTACCTTTTGACCTCTATATCATAATTACATTTGCAGCCCACTGTGGCTCTCAACTTGGTCTTCACTGCCATACCATCAGGATCTATCTTATGGAATCCAATTTCACTTTTCTCAATATCTCAACCCAAAAAAAACTTTGCGAGGCCTAGCACACAAACAAGGCTTGCAACCAAAATGCTGCTTAGCAATAGGGGCCCATCTTCAAACAACTAGTTTCCTTTTTGTCAAATCATCCGTTTGGTAGCGAAACCTCCACTACCATCTCATATGCCATTATGCGCACTGGCGATTTCACCACATCCCAACACCAGCCACTATACATCACAAGGCAAAATATATCCGTCAAGGAAGACCATTTCATCCTTATGCTCCTATCCACCAAAACAAGCAAACACCCGGTCCACATCACAAACGTGTATTAAAATAGCCCTGTAACGTTGCTTGCAGCGGACTTGCGTGTTAAGACGCAGGATGTCCGTGAATATGCTACGTGCTGTGCAACTTTGAACTTCGCGCACGTACATCCTTTGATCCGACGAGCCAGTAACAGCTTTGTTTTCAATTGCGTAATTGTTAGCTGTTGAGCACGCGGTTGAGACGAAGAGAACTAGTTTCCGAAATAGCGTCTCACGCTCGTAGCTCACAGTACTTCTAATTTAATAGCAACGTAAAATGACCAAATTTCAAGCATGCAGCCCTTACATGTTGGACTTACAAGGCTGGAATTTAATATGGGCCTGTAACTTTTGCGGCTTTGAAAGATCAAAGGCTTAGATGGGTTGTAAGTTAAGATTTTGACAACCACAGGGATTTTCAGCCTGTAACCCGTAGTTCGTTTGCGGGCTTGCTAAAAGACGCCAATTGAATAGCAAATTAGTTTACGGGCTACATTACGGGCTCCAGTAAACAACAATTGCTCAATTGAATAGTGGCCTTAGTGTTTTAATTAGAAATTATTAATAATTATTAATATATAAGTATATATATATATACTATTCCTTATTTGTACTACTGTACTTTGTACGGATGGAGGGCTTCTATCACTCTTAGCCCACCATATGTGAAATAATTGTTGTATAGAACTACTCTTTACAACAATCACCACACAAACCAGGCACTCACACCATACTGAGGATCGACAGTAACCGTGAAATAGTACTGTATGTGGTTAAGTGACCTGGTTTGTGAAAAATCCATCCGTTGCTATGCCTAAAACTGTGAAAGACAGTAAGTATATGCTTAAAAGGAGCCATGTTTAAAATGGTTTGGATTGACAGAGTGATGGTGCATAATGTGGCCTCATTTGCATGTCCCGCGCAGTTTTCCCAGACTGCAGTGCATATACTGTATTTCTGAGAAATCTGAGCAGGAAATAATCAGTGGCGGCTGGTGAACTTTCAAGTTGAAGGGCGCCAGGGCGAAACATAGCCCCTCCCCCTTTTCAAACCACTTTATAACTCCTCCCCTGACGTCATAATGACCTTTATAAGCCCCGCCCAATGACCTTATACTTGTAAAGCCCATTGAAATACATGATCAGCAAGGCAGCAATGTGAAGAAGTAAAGTAACAATGTGTTAAATTCATTGGTATACAATGTAGATTGAAAAAACTCATGTGACAAGACTACAGCAATATCATAATTGCACCTATACGCATTAACTGAAAAATGAAAGCAGTGACACTTACCATTAGTCGGCTCTCCTTCTCAGGGTATTCACGTTCAGTAAGTTGACCAACGAGTACAAACAAATCTGCTGCCATATAGGGTTTGCACCTGGGGTTGAAAGAAAACAAGCAAATCAATCAGACCATTCAAGAACAAAACCATACCTTAAAAACCTTAAAAGACCAAGTGGAACCATATAGGCCCCAAACATACCTTAGAAGACCAAGTGTGACCATATAGGCCCCAAACATACCTTAGAAGACCAAGTGGAACCATATAGGCCCCAAACATACCTTAGAAGACCAAGTGTGACCATATAGGCCCCAAACATACCTTAGAAGACCAAGTGGAACCATATAGGCCCCAAACATACCTTAGAAGACCAAGTGGAACCATATAGGCCCCAAACATACCTTAGAAGACCAAGTGGAACTATATAGGCCCCAAACATACCTTAGAAGACCAAGTGTGATCATATAGGCCCCAAACATACCTTAAAAGACCAATCAGGACTGTATAGGCCCAAACCAGTGGATCTTGGGATTCAAGAAAACAACAACATTTCACTTCTGTTTAGACAACACAATAATCAATGTCAAACAAACACGTTGAATTAGCATATGGATAACCATATGAGCAGTAACGCCACGCCAAGGCTTCAACAATTGTTACTGACCATTCACACACCTTTCATAGCTCCTTCCATATGCACACCCACACACCATTCATACTTTACTTACCACTAGTTATTTTTGGTAGTTTGGTGGTGCCATTTCTGAGAACTTTACTTACCCTTGAAGGTGCCTCCAATTCCTTCAAACCAATGCATTCAACCGCTCCAGGGCCATGGTGCTTCTTAAATACCTTTTTATCCTCTTCAATGTGGAGAAGCATCTTTCTGATTCTGCAGTAGTCTTCGGTGTTGTAAGGAGGATTCCTTATAGCTTCACTGTCTCTGTGAAATCATTATGCAGATTAAATTGATGGTAAAGTTGGTGCAGAGCAACAGCACTGGTACAGATATGAAATTCTGGCTTACCGTACAGAAGTGACAGCTACCCTTGGAAGTGCCTCCAATTCCTTCAAACCAATGCATTCAACCGCTCCAGGGCCATGGTGCTTCTTAAATACCTTTTTATCCTCTTCAATGTGGAGAAGCATCTTTCTGATTCTGCAGTAGTCTTCGGTGTTGTAAGTAGGATTCCTTATAGCTTCAATGTCTCTGTGAAATCATTATGCAGATTAAATTGATGGTAAAGTTTGTGCAGAGCAACAGCACTTGTACAGACATGAAATTCTGGCTTCCCGTACAGAAGTGACAGCTACCCTTGGAAGTGCCTCCAATTCCTTCAAATCACGCCAAGGCTTCAACAATTGTTACTGACCGTGCACACACCTTTCATAGCTCCTTCCATATGCACACCCACACACCGTTCATACTTTACTTACCACTAGTTGTGTTTGGTAGTGAGGTGGTGCTGCTTAACGCAGTTTATCTTTGCACACCCTGGGGGTATGCATTCTTCTTTGCTTCAATCACTTGTATTTAAATTTTGCATGGCGATCTTTCAAAGAACAAAACTTCTCAATGTTTTTTTCATTGAAGTCTGGGATCGCGGAAATCAGTTGCTTTTCCATTGAGAGCATCGCCAATGCATTCAACCGCTCCAGGGACATGGTGCTTCTTAAAAAGGTTTTTATCCTCTTCAATGTGGAGAAGCATCTTTCTGATTCTGCAGTGGTCATCGGTGTTGTAATCAGGATTCTTAATAATTTCACTGTCTCTGTGAAATCATTCTGCAGATTAAATTGATGTAAAAGTTTGTGCAGAGCAACAGCACTTGTACAAGCATGAAAATCTGTCTTCCCATACAGAAGTGACAGCTCAGTGCGTAATTGTTCCTTCTTCAGTATTGGATATGCTTGCACGGTGTCTTCCAGAGCTTGGGTTGGAAAGCAAGTATCATGGGTTGTATACAAGTCACTTTGAACAAGTTTGGCACTGACTAGGTGATTTGAAAATGAAAAACGTTCTTTTGCATGAACCACCACTATGTCACCTCTTTCGAAAGTTGTCTCAAGGTTAAGATCTCTGTACTCCGTCTGTGGAATGTTACATCGCTAGGCAAACTTGCTTCTATCTCGTCAACAGAATTACGGATTTTCTGGATGCTGCTGACAAAGTCTTCTGTGACTTTGTGGATATAAACAGTATCCGTGTCTCACTTCTGAAGCTGACTATACTGGATGTCAACATGTGGCATTATTAAATGAAATAATTTAAGGAAGTAAAGGAACTCCCTGTCTTCCAGCAATCCAATGAAACCTGCGGCTTCACGTATAGATGTTTGATCAAAGTTTAGACATGCTTCAATTGTCTGGAAACACTCAAGTAGCGCATCTCTGTTCTCGTAGATGACATTCACGGTCCTAACGTTGAAGTTCCATCGTGTCGGTGCACCTCTTGGAAGTCTTCTACCAACTACCTCATCCAGAACTCCAGTCCTTTTTGGAGAGCGTGAAAAAAAAGATGGTATGCCGCCTATGTTGGAAAAAAAAACTCGAACTCTTCCAATCCATGAAACTGCTTTCTCCATTATTAGGTTCAGTTGGTGAGCATAGCAATGGACGTAGTGTGCGTTCGGGTACACGTCTTTTATTTTTCTTTGAACTCCTCCTTGATCTTCACGCATCACCCTGCACCATCGTAGCTTTGAGCTATGAGTTTCATCTTGTCTTCTGGCTCTGGGAGAACAGTATTCAGACTTTCCAGCACAACAGCAGCAATCGAGTCTGCATCCGTTGCTTTCATTTCCGTGAAGCCATCAAATCTTTCCACCACTTGATGCTTCTTGTCAATGTAGCGATAGACTCCTAGCGGAAATATCGGTTGTTTCATCCGCTTGGATTGCCACAAACTGGGCTTCCTTAAGCTCTTGGTGAATCACTTCCTTAATAACTTCTAGCATGCAGTCCAGTAGCTCATTCTGGATGTGCCCTTAAGCACAGTTGCAGTCTTCAAATGCTTTTCCATTGCACTATCGATATTGCCAACCAAATCCACCAGGCCTCGAAACACTCCTGGATTTAGCGATGTTTCACTTTCGTCGTGTCCTCTTAATGCCAGTTCAAAAGCGCCACAAAAGCGAACACAATCAATTATCTTTGAAAGGATGTACCGGTTCTTAGCCACTTCTTCGTTGTGTTTTTGAATACTGACTTGGTATCCTTGGTCCAGTTGAACTGCAATGTTCGCCTGTCCAAGCATCTCAAACTTGATCCTGTTATCCAAGTGAGCTTTAGAACTTTTGTGTTTCGCCAATTTATCAGCTAGATGTTTGACGTCAGTCACTCCAGTTTTGGTCCAAGCAGCGTCACCACCAAATAGGATGCATGAGAAACAATATAAGGACTTCCTAGAAACGCTTCCACAAAGCCAGTTGTTTTTCTTGTACCATTCAGTATTGAAAGTACGGATATATTGCTTCCCTCTATCTCTTGCGATTTGCTGCAAATTTATCTCTGGTTGGTCAGGTCCTAACCGTTTTATTTCCACCTTCTCCTCATAGGTTAGGGTGCTGAAAGGCTTCACAAGTAGAGAGTCAATAGTATTCATTTCTGATACCAATAGAAGAAAGAGATCACGGTATATTAATTTATATTATCTCACAAAATTACTTTAAAATAACAGTGTGTTGAATTCATTGGTATACATTACAGATTGCAAACCCTCATGTGACAAGACTACATCAACATCAAATTTGCACCTATACGCATGGACAGAAAATTAAAAGCAATGATACTCACCAACAGTTGACTCTCCTTCTCGGGGTATTCACATTCAGTAAGTCAACCAACGAGTCCAAACAAATCTGCTTGCACAGATAGTTTGCACCTGGGGGTGATAGAAAACAACAAAAAAAAAATTAGAACGTTCAAGACCCAAACCGTAACGTTTAAAACCTTAAAAGACCAAGTGTGACCATATAGGCCCCAACCGCACCTTAAAAACCTTAAATAACCAAGTGTGACGATATACTATTTTTTTAGGGCGTCGTTTTTTTTTAGGTGGAGGCCTCTTGCAATCGGCCAGAATGGATGGACAATGGCTTCAATCAAGATGAGGAGACAAGGGCTTCTATCAAGATGGATTATGGAATGACATGGGCTTCAATCAAAATTGATTGAAATGCCCGGCTATCCAGGGCAGAAGGCCACCGCTGGAGGGGTCAATTTGACAGGTAAGTATGTGCTGTTGTTTACTTTATTATTGTTTTTTTTTCCCTTCCCTTATTTTTATTTTATCTGTAAAAGTGACAGGAAATTTATTATTTTTTTTAACTGCAAGCAATGTTAAACATACATTGCCTGTTACTTCTAAAAATGGAATAAAAATAGTGGGGGTTGTGTATTGTGTTTAACTGTAGTGTTAACATAGGCAGGTAGGTTGGTAGTTAGGTCAGGGTGGGGTCAGGTGTGGTCACTGGGTCAGGGGGGTAGGTGGGTTGGTAGTTGGGTCATGGTGGGGTCAGGCGTGGTCAGTGGGTCAAGAGGGATGGGACTGGCTTATGGTGGTTTTATTAACAGTGGCTGTCAATCAAAAAGTAAACTCGAGGCCCTATTAGCTGGCGGGCGCTCAGAGCTAACGGTCTGGGTGGGTTTAGGTGGTTTTCCTGACAACTGTACAGCCTTCCATCATTGATTGGTCAATGATGGAAGACTGTCAGTCATTGAAATGGATACATTATCACTGCCCATGCATATCGTCATTGTGCTGGTGGGCGGAATGCATTAACGGTCAGGCCTCATTCATAGAGTCTAAAGGTTACTAGTGTAGTGTAATATGATCACACAGGGATGCAGGGAAAGCTACAATGGATACACACAGCAGTTAATATATACACACAAGGGCAAGGGGTTATCTTAAAGTGACAGTGTCCCAGAGAATAGTTTGCTTCATTTATTACTGTAATAACACTTGAATGCTGATGTACACATTATATTTAATTGTTTTTTGGTTATTACTAATAAATGATTGTGTTTTTTTATTGCAGGGTCACAAAAATATTTGGGGGGGCGCTTGCCACGACACTCCAATGGACGGGCCGCCACTGATAAGTTTGCGAGTTTTCAATTGTGTGTCCGTGTCTTGGAAACAAGCACTGTGTACATTTGATTATAAGCTCAAAAACAGGGCCCTCCATTCTTTAAGGTGTTAAGTTTGTTTTTTGCCATGTACTAACCCCCTGTACAGCGCTACGGAATATGTTGGCGCTATATAAATAAAGATAATAATAATAATAATAATATATATATATTCTAAATTTAGAAGATAACAGGAAATAAGGGGCCAGCTATATTGAAGTACCCCATACCGTTAATATAGTATGGTGCTTCAATAAAACTGGCTCTTTTTCAAAATATATATCTGGTTCCTGTGAGCTGCATATGGGGATGGGACCTGGCAGAGATCCCTACACAGCGTGCATCAGGATTACTTACAGTGCAGCCTTCAACACTTGAGTCTAAATTTACACAACATATAATTCTAGTAAACAAGAAATAAAATCGATATATTTATCTTCTATAATGTATAATAATATGGCGAAGCAACTTTAATTGTTTTCTCTAATTATTAGTAGATTTAAGACTATATTAATTACTAACAGATGATATATATGTATATACTAGTTTTGAATCAATATTGCATTAACTGGACTTATGTATGCTATGGTGGGTAGTAACATGCAAATGAAGCACAAAATATATCTCATTATGCCTCTAAAGGACCACTGAAGTGTAATATTTATAGTAGGTTTTTTTTGTAGAACTTAATACTGGACAAAATGTTTTTACACAGTATGGCCCTCATTCAATTGCAATTCTGCCAATTGAATAGCGCTCTAAATAAGCATTTAACATATTTTTTTAAAGAAGTTTTTAGTTAGTAAACATCTTTTCGAAAGCAAGGTTTTCACTAACTAAAAACTTATTTAAAAAAAAAATGTTAAATGCTTATTTAGAGCGCTATTCAATTGGCAGAATTGCAATTGAATGAGGGCCTAAATGTATATGACATATATTTCTTTTTTTTTTAATAATGTATTCATATTAAAAATTACACGCCTGGAATGCTGTATCAATCTCTAATTTTTCTTTGGTTGCTCACACAATTAAACCTATAAAGGAGTCAAAAAGGAGGACGGTATGAGGACCTAAAACTTTATTAATGTTTATTATTAAACATTTTAAAACACTTTTTGCAATAACTTCTTTTTTTTCTCTAATACCCTTAACCTGCTTAGATTGTGAGCTCTTGCGAGCGCAGCTTTTGTTCAATTATTGTCATATTATTATTCTATTTTATTTGAGAGAGTCAGTAGATTGTGTAGTGCTATGAGTACAATAAACAATGGATGGACATTTACATACATTAGTAGGCAGATAAGACAAAACAGAACATTTGTAAATGAACAGTGTTACCTGAGAAATAATGGCCCTGCTCTCAGGAGAGTTTATGATCTAAGAGGTAATAGTGGATAGAAACGTGAGTTAAGGGGACTTCTAGATTGATTAATGATGAGGAAGAGGTCTGTTAATCAGCATGGGAAACTTAGTATAAAAAGTTGTGGATGATTTTGGTTAAGGAAGAAGGAGGTAAGCTTCTCTGAACCGGTAAGTTTTCAGAGAACGTCTGAATATTTGAAGATGAGGGGAGTGTCTTACAGTGTGGTAGAACATTCCAAGGAATGGGGGCTGATCTTGAGAAGTCCTGCATGTGAGCAATGATATAGGATGAGAGGTGCAAATCTTGGGCAAATCTTGTCTTTTGTATTCACTTTATCTTCTGTACTTAGTACCATGGAACTTGCTGGTACTCTATGCATAAATGATGATTATAATAATAACAATAATAATAATGATACAAGTGATCTGAAGTCAATTCATCTTTTTATCATGCAACCAAGGTCAGTATTCACATGCTTAAAGGACCTCTGTGGTTATATTTATCAATTTCACTATTTTGGTTTAGTATTTTGGAGAATTGAGCTTAAAAAGATGCAACATGTTTTTCGAATAGAGTGGATCTACTTCCTGAGGTGGGATGAGTGTTTGAATACACAAGACGTTGGTAACTTCACAGTGGGAATGTGACGTATGCAACTGCTAGCAAATTTGTTAGGTCTAATGGAATTATATTTAATATAGAAGGGCACATCCTGTTGAGGCAGAAGCTGCAAGAAGCAGGCTCAGTAAAGAAAATGGAAACCTGCAGTAAATAATTCAAAACCTCTCTAAAAACACATCTCTTTAAAGAAGTGTATCAACTTCCACCCTAACACACTCTCTCCTCTCTCTCCCTCCTTTTCCTCAATACCTTTAGGTTGTAAGTCTGCCAGTTTCAATCTCACAAGGTGCTTTAGGGAAAGCACTATGGATTTGAGGCTCAAAGACAGGGCCCTCCTTGCCTTGCTATTTGTTAATTTGTATGTATCCTTGTTTTGAACGTATCTTATGTACAGCGCTACGGAATATGTTGGCGCGTTATAAATAAACGATAATAATAATAATAAATAATAATTTCATACAGAAGTGAAAATTTAAATGTTGTGTTTATTTTTTGTTACTTTCTAAATACATTATCAAGTTTTGTTAATCAGAATATTCTATAGAATTTTTTTATCACAGTGGTCATTTAATGGAGCACCACAAAAAGATGTAATAAACCAAAATAAGTAAGGTTAAAAATGGGGCCTAATATAACTATAAACATTTTAATAAAAGAGCTCACTATTTATCTCCATTTTATAAATAGCTTACAATGAAAACATACAAAGGGAAAATATATGTTTTTGTCATAGTTTAACCCTGATTAACCTTCACTAACCTCTATGAAGTCCCATATTTACTCTGTTTAATAAATAAAACTAAATGTTTTACTACATTTTATTCAGTGAACTTATGTGTAGGTGGCCCCTGTATGTGTGTCAGTATCTGTATTTCTCTCCATGAGTAGCGATACTTATCAGATGATATGTGGCCCAATAAACAAATCTTTGATTACATGTTTAATTCATAACTGCTATATCACATCAACCTATCTATCCTTGAAACCTTGTCTTAAATGAAAAACAAAGTGAGAGATGTACACCTGAGTCCCTTAGTAGCCTACCCTGTGGATAGTGCCCACTCAGGGTGCAGTACAGAATAGAAATCTGTAGCATCTTAGCAGGGGCGTAGGAAGCTAAACAAACCTGGGGGGATAGAGTATGTACACACACACATATATATACAGTGCCTTGCAAAAGTATCCCCCCCCCCCCTCTCTTGGCTTTTTTCATATTTTGTTACATTACAGCCGTAAGTTCAATGTTTTGTTAATCTAAATTTTATGTGATGGATCAGAACACAATAATCTAAGTTGGTGAAGTGAAATGAGAAAAATATATACAGAAAATTGGCATGTGTGTATGTATTCACCCCCTTTGTTATGAAGCCCATAAAAAGCTCTGATGCAACCAATTAGCTTCAGAAGTCACATAATTAGTGAAATGATGTCCCCCTGTGTGCAATATAAGTGTCACATGATCCGTCATTACATATACACACCTTTTTTGAAAGGCCCCAGAGGCGGCAACACCTAAGCAAAAGGCACCACTAACTAAGCACTGCCATGAAGACCAAGGAACTCTCCAAACAAGTAAGGGACAATGTTGTTGAGAAGTACAAGTCAGGGTTAAATTATAAAAAAATATCCACATTTTTGATGATCCCCAGGAGCACCATTATATCTATCATAACCAAATGGAAAGAACATGGCACAACAGCAAACCTGCCAAGAGACGTCCGCCCACCAAAACTCACGGACCGGGCAAGGAGGGCATTAATCAGACAGGCAGCACAGAGACCTAAGGTAACCCTGGAGGAGCTGCAGAGTTCCACAGCAGAGACTGGAGTATCTGTATATAGAACGACAATAAGCCGTACGCTCCATAGAGTTGGGCTTTATGGCAGAGTGGCCAGAAGAAAGCCATTACTTTCAACAAAAAACAAAATGGCACGTTTTGAGTTTGCGAAAGGGCATGTGGGAGAATCCCAAAATGTCTGAAGGAAGGTACTCTGGTCTGATGAGACTAAAATTGAACTTTCCAGCCATCAAAGAAAATGCTATGTCTGGCGAAAACCCAACACATCACATCACCCAAAGAACACCATCCCCACAGTGAAACATGGTGGTGACAGCATCATGCTGTGGGGATGTTTTTCAGCATCCGGGACTGGGAAACTGGTCAGAGTTGAGGGAAAGATGGATGGTGCTAAATACAGGGATATTCTTGAGCAAAACCTGTACCACTCTGTGTGTGATTTGAGGCTAGGACGGAGGTTCACCTTCCAGAAGGACAATGACCCCAAACACACTGCTAAAGCAACACTTGAGTGGTTTAAGGGAAAACATGTAAATGTGTTGGAATGGCCTAGTCAAAGCCCAGACCTCAATCCAATAGAAAATCTGTGGTCAGACTTAAAGATTGCTGTTCACAAGCGCAAACCATCCAACTTGAAGGAGCTGGAGCAGTTTTGCAATGAGGAATGGGCAAAAATCCCAGTGGTAAGATGTGGCAAGCTCATAGAGACTTATCCAAAGCGACTTGGAGCTGTGAATGCCGCAAAAGGTGTCTTGACTTTTTCTGTTATTTTGTCCTATTTGTTGTTTGCTTCACAATAAAAAAAAAAACATCTTCAAAGTTGTGGGCATGTTCTGTAAGTTAAATGATGCAAATCCTCAAACATTCAACTATATACTGTAATACTGTATATTTACAATATCATATATATATATATATATATATATATATATATATATATACATACATATACAGTTGTGCTCAAAAGTTTGCATACCCTTGGCGAATTGGGAAAATATGTACCATTTTTAAAGAAAACATGAGTGAGCAGGTAAAACACATTTCTTTTATTTATGGGATTCATATTCAATTGTAGGTTATAACAGAATGGCACAATCATACAACAAAACATGGACTACAAAGAAAAAAAATAAATGAACCTGTTAAAAAGTTTACATACCCTCAGTTCTTAATACTGTGTATTGCTCCATTTAGCATCAATGACAGCATGCAATATTTTGTAATAGTTGTCTATGAGGTCCCTAATGCCTCCAGGTCATGCAAAGTCTTTGGTCTTCTTGTATGAATCGCACATTTGAGATCTCCCCAGAGTGATGATATTAAGGTCAAGAGACAGTGATGGCCACTCCACAACCTTTACCTTTTTCTGCTGTAACCACTGGAGGGCCAACCTGGCCTTGTGCTTAGGGTCATTGTCATGCTGGAAAGTCCACATGCCTGCGCATCCCTTCGTGCAGAAGAATGGAAATCGTCTGCCTGTATTTTCTGATAACATGATGCACTCATCTTGCCATCAATTTTAACAAGATTCCCTATGCCTTTAGAGCTCACACATCCCCAAAACATCAGTGAGCCACCATCATGCTTCACAGTGGGGATGGTATTCGCTTCACTAGAGACCTTGTTGACCCCTCTCCAAACATAGCTCTTATGGTTGTGACCATAAATCTCTATTTTGGTCTCGTCACTCCAAATTACAGTGTGCCAGAAGTTGTAAGGCATGTCAAGGTGCTGTTGGTATATTGTAACCAGGCTTTTTTTGTGGCATTGGTGCAATAAAGGCTTCTTTATTGCAGTTAGGGAGAACGTGAGAATGTCTAAAATGCAACAGAAGAAGCTATTCACACATTGTGCCAAATCTAAAAGTATTTCACAGGGTTTATCTTGAAATAAAATCCTCACATAAATACAGTATCACACCTAATTCCCTTCTAAATGCATTAGAGGCTGTAACATAGCTGAGTTCCCAATGACATACATGAAGGGACTGACCCATAGTTAAAAGGCTGAGGAAAGGAACTTTTTCTCATCAATGCATAATAGCCAACCCTTAGATCTAACGTTCCAGAATGGTCTTTTGAGAAAATACCCTCCTGGAATGGGTTCACACTGCAAAAAAATGATCACCACTTTTTGCAGTATTACAAAACTTCTTATAGCAGTCCAATTGTCTCCCTAACATGGCTGAAAGCTAGAATGAATTAAATAGCTATATATGAAAACTTAGACAAGCACTAGAGGGCCAAATAAAACACTTTGAAAAATCATGGTTTGCGTGGATAAACTCAGACCATTCAGCGGGGTTCCTGTGCATAGTAAATCATGCCTGGACAATAAATATTTATCATCCTTACCTACCTCCTTTCCCTGTATCCCTTATTGTTTTGTTGCCACAATGTATAAATACATTTTATTGTGGTCACTTTTATACAGAATGACAATCATTTTTCACTATGAATAGATTACTCTCAGCAAAAGATTCATCTATCCCAAGGCCCCACATAATTATAATGGTAGGCTGTTGATGGGCCACCTGTGCATATGCCAAATGCTTATGTTAGCACTCTACGCTCTATTCACCCTCTCCTACTTACTTTCTTGTTCTTTGCTGATCCCTCTGCCCTAGATTGTGCTGATAAAATAAATAGAAAATTAGAATGTTTGCTGTACCTTGCAGTGCCCACAAGTACTATTTATACTCAGCTATACAGTATAAAGCTAGGCTTTACTTTGTTAAAATCCCATAATGGCTGACTATACATCTGTAAACATTCAATAAAAACAACAAAAAAAAAGGTATTGAGCGGAACCAATTGCTTGCAGGGCTTTTAAAGGCTTCAAATGACGATTTTAAAGTTTTCTCTTTTTACATTAAAATTAAATAGTAAAATAAAATTTCAGATATGAATATATTATTTTATTTGCTAATCCCCCCCCCCCCCCAAAAAAAATGAAATAAAATAATACATTTATACAAGCAAGGTCTTTAAACATATATTTTTACTATAATCAGATGAATCTTTAATTCTATATTTTTTATAAATAGTATTTCAAGCTCTGTTTCCCTCCAAGCCTGATGGATATGCAGAGCAGGATTTACATCTGATGTGCCCCTAGGCAAAAGACTCCTCCTTGTAGGCATGACTTTAGGTTGGAGCTGTAAAACATGCCCCCCTACTGGAAAACATGCGCCCCCCCTACTATAGGAAGAAAGTCGGAGGTTCCAGAAGGTTAAAATCGTACTCTTATGGCTTCTTAGACGAGATGTGTACATTTTATATGCAATTGCATTAAGGAAAATAAAATGAATTAATTCATCAAGTTAAAACATTTATATAAAAAAATTTCACTTTAGGTTAAATTGAAAGTTTTGTTTTGCTGTACTGACTGAAACAGATAAACATACATATATCTAAACTTGATTAATTCAATTATATTGAAGAAATCATTGTGGCTCAGCATTTTTCAATGAGGTCTTTATTTGTATAAATATGTAAGAAATTAAATTTTAAATTATATTTCTTAAAATTAGATGGTAATAAGATATTTTCTTCATTGCAGATACTGAAAATTGTAATCATGCTGCTAAAGGTCAGTAGTTAAATCCAAAACCTGAAACCACCCTTATTTAAAGACATTTTTACTGATGCTTTTTAAAACAATTTATTTCATTACTATGGAAAATTTAATTTAGAACTAATCTTTCTAAAACAGAAAAGTAGATAGTATAATGTTTAATGCAAAAAGAGGATTTCTTCAATAGGACTGGTAAGTTAAATAAGTAATGTTATTATTAAATAAGGAGGATTATGTAAATGATGCAAATAGGTTTTACAGTATAAAAATGAATATATATACATTTTTGTTGAAAGTCTACATGCTCATTTTTATAAATGTTTAACATTTAAAAAAGCTTCCAAGGAGCATTTCACTAATAGCATTTTCTCGTCTGGCAGTTTTGTATCTTCTCCTTCCCCACATTTTCATAATTTGTGTGTCTGTATAGATTATATGCTTTTTTATGCAATTTATGTTTTGGGGGGAAAAAGGATATAAATATATGTGCTGATATGTCAATGGCGTGCTTGATAAACCTAGGGATGCCAGAGATATAAACTTAACAGATAGTATACCATAAACCATGAAAACACATTTTTTTAGAAATATGTTAGGTATAAAAACTAGCAACTATTTACCCTTGACAAATGAGGTCATTTGAGCCCTTCAACTTTTGAATTTGTTAAACTTGTATTTCCCCTGTTGTTATCCCCTGTACAGCGCTACGGAATATGTTGTTTCAATACAAATAAAAGCTAATAATAATAAAAATAATAATAATTAGGTGGGTCGGAGTTACGATTTTGACAGCCTGTAGGCATTTTCAGCCTGTAACCCACAGATCGTTCGGGGGTAGCTAAAAGACGCCAATTGAATAACAAATGAGTTTACGGGCTACATTACGGGCTCCAGTAACTTACAATTTCTAAGTTCAATAGGGGCCATATTTTTCAACCATATCTTCAAGAGTTTGTCAAATATTATATTATGAGTTTTAATAATTCTCTGTGCTGTGTAATCGAAGATTCAATTTTTTTTGTTACTTACAAAAAGAAAGATTCGCCCACATGGCAGTCCAATTGTATTGAGAATCGTTTGACAAACCTTTCACACTCTCGATTTAAACACTGACACATACTTTTTAACCTTGCTTTCAGCTTTGGATACTTGAAACAAAAACTGTTAAGAAATGTGCAATTATTCTATTTCAATCCTTTGCAGGACACATTTTTTTCTACTGAGACTTTTATTAAGAAATTACTGCAGGTGCCAATAAATGCCATATGGCTTCCAGTAATCATCTCAAATGTTGGATGAATAACGTACCATTATGTAGACTTTAGAAAAATTGTAAGTGATAAGTGTACTTTCTTTTTTATGGGTTACAATATAAATTTAACAAATCAATCTTTTAAAAGAATCTTATTCAGCATTTATCATTAGGTTTGATGTTGCCAATCTTAGAAAAAAAAATCTTTAAACAAAAAAGCATTTATATAATTTACAATGTGATCTTTTTTTAAATGCTCCCATCTTCACAAACCACAAGTGACTCCAAGAAAAACAAAACAATTTAAGAACATTTTAGCGCTAAGGGAAGTGACTCATAAAAATTCAGTTTTTAATTACATTTCTTGGCTCACTTGTTAACTATAAAGTTGTTTTCCATGTGTTATTTTCTGGGTTTAAATTATATTATATCATTTGCATAATTATTTTATCTATTTATGGCAGATAAAAGAGTGTTTGAGAAATGATTAACAGCTACAATGTTTATAAAGGTTGTATGCATAAAGTCCTTGTGTTTCTAGAGCAATGAACTGCAACCTACGGCTCTAGAGCAGTAACAGGCAGCCCATGTCACTTGAAGGGCCTCATATGGGACCCCTGAGTCCTTAAAAGGGCCTCATAATGATTTAAAACATTTTATTTTACTCCAGGTAAAATAGCAAAATCATTGTAGAAAATGAATGAAATTGTAATAGAGGTAGATTTAATGAGAAGAAATATCTAGGAGTACAACTGGGTACTTGTGATGACATCCCTTCACTCATGATTCTCCCAAATTAAAAATGTGGTGTTGCAGATTGCCATGGCAACAGTGATAGTTTAAAAAAGAACTTAGCTGTCTGCATGAAACTAAGTGCTGTTCAGCCTAGATGTACTAGTAAAATGTCCAGACTCCCCCTCTTACTAGCAGTTTTCTTCTGCTGAACATGAACCAGCATGGAGCCCACGTATTGGCCTATTGGTTTGAAATACCAAATGGATTAACATTGTGAATTAAAGCCAGTCACTGTTACTTTCATTTATAGGCAGCTCACATGAATGAAGACAGTTATGAAGGAAGGCAATTTATTAGAATGTGCGGAAACATTTTCCATTGCAAGCAGAAGAAGGGAACAAAAATCCACATTTGATCACATCTATAGCTTCAATGGACTAGAGAGAGACCATAAGTTTAAGCATACAGTGCTTTCAATGCATCTAAGATTTATGAGTAGTAATCAAATAATACTCACTAAATATCCCATTTTGCTTTATTACACTTGCACAACCCATGTGCAACCATTGCCATTAGAAATGTACCCTCTGCTCAGCTCAGCATAGGCAGGGGTTTTGTGTATTATGCCCTGATTAGTTAGGGAAAATCCTGTATTGCCTTCAAATTTGTTTTATAACAACCTATGATATTGGTGGTGGTTACAATGCCCCAAAAATGGCACCGGGACTATTTTTTTTCTAATTTGGATATGGGCAGCAGAAAAGAGATGGCATGCTTTGTTGGAGTAGTATGTATATTTAGTGGGTGCTACTAGGCCCTGGACTCCAGTGGGGGCTTCTGTATGTATCCAGACTTACTGACCCTGTTGTTTAGGAGGAAGTTCATCCCTGTGTCCCTAGTTCCCTTCAGGCTCATAGCTTCGCTCCACATTCTTTACTATTATAGATCATTACATCAATCTTAGAGATCCTTCCTCACATAATGTGAATGCGAACTAAATCACAGTTGTGCAGCATGAGCCCACAAACTGTATGCCAGGTCATAAACAATACTTTTTATATGATAGGTTTATGCTTATTACCATTTTGTTTAATTGGTGAGCTGCCTGCACTGACTGAGCCACCTCTACAGCACCACTTTCTTAAACAAACATCCTACCAATCACACTCTAATGTCAAATATGTCAAATGTTGCATTGTATGTTCGTGGCTCACATGTATGTTCGTGGCTCACATGCTATCTGCTCTCTTTTTTTCTGACAACCTTAACTGCTATACCTCCCAACATTTCAAATTGCCAGAGATGAACACATATCCTTGAGAGAATCTGCCCCATTGGGAAGTGTTAGAACCATTCTGTATGATCTGAAAGCTATGTTTTAGAGCCACACACTTTTATTATCTACACAATGCTCCATACACACCCACATATTGAAGAACTTCCATCTTTCTCCTAGACTTAAATATGTTGGCAACCTACAATCTAAAGCCTACATAATGATGAAAAAGGAATATATACCAAAAGTAGTGACTTCTGAATGTAAAGGATCTTCTTATTTGTCTCCAAATATCCTGGGCACAATATTTCTCTGTTGTAGAGTCCTCTGCCATTTTACCACAGCAACATTTCTGAACAATGGTAGTAATATGTCATGTTTTTAACTTCAAAATAGAGATAATTTCTTGCTCATTAAAGGACCACTGAAGTCAAATAAAAATATGTCAGTTTCTGTTAATATTACATTATTAAAATACGGTTTACTTGTGATTTAAGCTCTGTATTTCCTACTGTGTAAGCACTCCATTATCATTGAGATCACAAGTCACAAAGGATATCACATTGTTGTGCCTTATGAACAGGAGACAAGATGTGTGGATCTGTGTTCCATATAAATTAGCAAGATGGGGATCTTGCTATCAGTGGATGCCTGCAAAATGGCTACACTCAAAAGGACAAATAGAAAACCAAAATCATGAGGTCATGTTACCCTTTATTTTATAATACATTACAACAGGCATTATTGATTGAATTTACACAATTTCTCTGACTTCATTGGTCCTTTAGAACAGATATAGTGGAGTAAGTCTGATTAGAAATTAAAGTTGACTTGCCTGTGCAGCATCTTTAGATCATGAGATATATTGTGTGCTGTGTGACAACTTCAGTTCATTAAACTGAGCAGGTCATGTGGGAGAAGTAATTCATATGCTGAAGAAAAACTCTAATTATGTCAGATGTCTGAGATATGTGTATAGATAGGGCCCACCGTCTGTATTGGGGATCATCCAAAGCTATTGACATATCGATATTTCTTATGCTGTGTGCCTCTCAGTAGAAAAATGTCTTCTCCATTCAGGTGAGATTGATCTCTTCCTCAAAGGATGGTTGATGGCACATTCGATCATGTCTGCGCTGAACAGTCACTATATACAGGAGGGAAGCTGACAGGGATCTGGAAATGCTTTTGAGCTGGGTGGAAATTGTTACAAGCTCTTGAGAAGACAGCATTACCTATATTAGCAATAGTATTCAGAGGCATTGGTGGGCATACATACCACTTAGAGCCTCATTCAATTGCTCTGATTTAGAGATCCAAGCTCACAAGGAAGGTCGCAAGTTATTTTGCTATTCAGTTGGCAACTTCTTGCATGCTCTGATCTAGTTACTGGCTACGAGCTGCGATTCATAGCGATTTCTTTAAATTGTAAGTTACTGCCCTTCAAGCCTTTGATTTTTCAAAACCACAACGCTAAAATCACAAATCGCTATTCAATTGCTCTGATTACCCCTCGCTAACCACTCCGTCAAGCCTGCAAATGGCAAATATCTAACCACAATTTACTGGTACCAAGGAGGTCTTGCAAAGGGCTTAATGGCAAATTGGAGCACTTTAAAAGCAAATAAAAATACAATACTGTACTTGTATTAAGAGTGAAAGTGATGTTAGGTCTTAGAATTATTAGCACAACTTTCTCCACTACTTTTTTTCATGTTCAATTTTCGTGTTATATCGGTCACAGCAATTAATGTGAAGTCCTACAGGCTTCAACCTCAAAGCCCGTAGGACTTTGAAATCCAACCTCCAGTTTTCATTGAAGTCCTACAGGCTTGAACATGATCGCTGACACAAGGCAAGGGTGTAACTCGTGGTTCAAGCCTGTATTACTTCAATGAAATATGGAGGTTGGATTTCAAAGCCATACAGGCTTGAACCACGGTCATGTTCAAGTCCGCAAATGCTACTGTCGATAGCATGGTTTCCGATTTGCTGGTGCCAATTGGATAGCATCGCAAAAGTAGAGCAAAGGGAGTATGCAACTGAACTGCAGGCATTTGGCAGTTGCAAGCCCCGAATTGAATGTGGCTCTTAGTTGCCAGAAATACTTTAAAGGAGCCATGCAGACTATTTCTAGGAGCCTTGAAGGAAGCCCTTCATACAGTTATATTATACTTATGAATAATACATGGGAGCCAGAAGTAAAAATGTTAGGAGCCCTGGCTCCCAGGAAATTTTCCCCCTTACTCATAGGCATTTCCAGACCCCTGTCAGCATCAGTCCTGTATATACTAATCAATCAGAGAGGACTTGCTCTTATGCTCACTGAGTTATGATTTTCAAACAATTATGCATGTGCGCATTGCTTTATGTTAATACAAGTGCTTACAATGGACCTGCCATACATTAACATTGTTATCAGTGGAAAATTATGTGATCAATATACATATCTATTTCTTGCAACATTCCCCACTACTGAAAACAACAATTTTCAAAGACCTGTGTTCAGTCTAAACTGGAACTAGTCCTCTTTTGTGGGAACCTATATCCAGGAAATACCTATGGTGGCTCCAAAGAGCTTCCCACGCTTAAGCATATGTACTCTGTTGTACTGCTATGTAACAGAATTAGTGCCAGAAAACCCACTCACAGACAGCTGTTGCATCCGAGTGAGGCTGTTTTCTGGTGACTGTGCTGCACTATGCTATCATGGATCAAGAAAAAGGATACGGAGAAAAGGTATGGTGAAAATAACAGTAATTAGAGAGCTTTCTATGTAAACGTAGAAAAAAGTCACCTTTGAGCAAATACACACATTATTGTCAAAAAATCTATTTTTTTTCAACAGAATTTCTGAATGTTAATGTATGTACAAAGATATGCACACTACTAGCAAAGCAACGCAACAGAAAAGACAGAGCTTAGGTGGTAAAATAGTACAATATTTCTAAAGGTTGGTTTTATTCATTTTTTCTGTTTTCTATAATTGTTTTAGGAGACTTAATTAATGTTATCATCCTCAATGTAATTGTCATATACAATTTACATGTCACTTACTTCTAAGAAGATTCCAGAGTAACAAATTATCACCCCATGATCCTTCAGTTCCTTCTCTCTCATGTAGGGTGTCATGTTTCACAGCTGTGACCACATCCACAGGAGAATGTCTTCACACTACCAGTGTTACATGCTACTCAGACACACAACATGCCACTATCCACTTGCTGAAAACATGAGGTTAGATATTTGCCATTTGCGGGCTTGACGGAGTGGTTAGCGAGGGGGAATCAGAGCAATTGAATAGCGATTTGTGATTTTAGCCTTGAGATTTTGAAAAATCAAAGGCTTGAAGGGCAGTAACTTACAATTTAAAAAAAATTGCTATGAATCGCAGTTCGTAGCCAGTAACTCGATCAGAGCATGCAAGAAGTTGCCAACTGAATAGCAAAATAACTTGCAACCTTCTTGTGAGCTTGGATCTCTAAATCGGAGCAATTGAATGAGGCTCTAAGTGGTATGTATGCCCACCAATGCCTCTGAATACTATTGCTAATATAGGTAATGCTGTCTTCTCAAGAGCTTGTAACAATTTCCACCCAGCTCAAAAGCATTTCCAGATCCCTGTCAGCTTCCCTCCTGTATATAGTGACGGTTCAGCGCAGACATGATCTAATGTGCCATCAACCATCCTTTGAGGAAGAGTTCAATCTCACCTGAATGGAGAAGAATTTTTTCTACTGAGAGGCACACAGCATAAGAAATATGTCAATAGCTTTGGATGATCCCCAATACAGACGGTGGGCCCTATCTATACACATATCTCAGACATCTGACATAATTAGAGTTTTTCTTCCGCATATGAATTACTTCTCCCACATGACCTGCTCAGTTTAATGAACTGAAGTTGTCACCCAGCACACAATATATCTCATGATCTAAAGATGCTGCACAGGCAAGTCAACTTTCATTTCTAATCAGAATTACTCCACTATATCTGTACTAAAGGACCAATGAAGTCAGAGAAATTGTGTACATTCAATCAATAATGCGTGTAGTAATGTATTATAAAATAAAGGGTAACATGACCTCATGATTTTGGTTTTCTATTTGTCCTTTTGAGTGTAGCCATTTTGCAGGCATCCACTGATAGCAAGATCCCCATCTTGCTAATTTATCTGGAACACAGATCCACACATCTTGTCTCCTGTTCATATGGCACAACAATGTAATGTCCTTCGTGACTTGTGATCTCAATGATAATGGAGTGCTTACACTGTAGGAAATACAGAGCTTAAATCCCAAGTAAACCGTATTTTAATAATGTAATATTAACAGAAACTGACATATTTTTATTTGACTTCAGTGGTCATTTAATGAGCAAGCAATTATCTCTATTTGGAAGGTCTGTATATCAAGTAATACAGTTTAAAAACATGACATATTACTACCATTGTTCAGAAATGTAGCTGTGGGAAAATGGACTCCACAACATAGAAATATTGTGCCCAGGATATTTGGAGACAAATAAGAAGATCCTTTACTTTACTCAGTGATCACTACTTTTGGTATGAAAAGATATATTCCTTTTTTCATCATTATGTAGGCTTTCGATTTTAGGTTGCCAACCTATCAATCAGAGAGGACTTGCTCTTATGCTCACTGAGTTATGATTTTCAAACAATTATGCATGTGCGCATTGCTTTATGTTAATACAAGTGCTTACAATGGACCTGCCATACATTAACATTGTTATCAGTGGAAAATTATGTGATCAATATACATATCTATTTCTTGCAACATTCCCCACTGCTGAAAACAACAATTTTCAAAGACCTGTGTTCAGTCTAAACTGGAACTAGTCCTCTTTCGTGGGAACCTATATCCAGGAAATACCTATGGTGGCTCCAAAGAGCTTCCCACACTTAAGCATATGTACTCTGTTGTACTGCTATGTAACAGAATTAGTGCCAGAAAACCCACTCACAGACAGCTGTTGCATCCGAGTGAGGCTGTTTTCTGGTGACTGTGCTGCACTATGCTATCATGGATCAAGAAAAAGGATACGGAGAAAAGGTATGGTGAAAATAACAGTAATTAGAGAGCTTTCTATGTAAACATAGAAAAAAGTCACCTTTGAGCAAATACACACATTATTGTCAGAAAATCTATTTTTTTTCAACAGAATTTCTGAATGTTAATGTATGTACAAAGATCTGCACACTACTAGCAAAGCAACGCAACAGAAAAGACAGAGCTTAGGTGGTAAAATAGTACAATATTTCTAAAGGTTGGTTTTATTATTTTTTTCTGTTTTCTATAATTGTTTTAGGAGACTTAATTAATGTTATCATCCTCAATGTAATTGTCATATACAATTTACATGTCACTTACTTCTAAGAAGCTTCCAGAGTAACAAATTATCACCCCATGATCCTTCAGTTCCTTCTCTCTCATGTAGGGTGTCATGTTTCACAGCTGTGACCACATCCACAGGAGAATGTCTTCACACTACCAGTGTTACATGCTACTCAGACACACAACATGCCACTATCCACTTGCTGAAAACATGAGGCATTGGTAGTGCAAAGTCTGGAGGCATCTATAATTCAATAGTAAAGGTTGTGTGAGAGAGAGGGGCATTTATACTTCTGGAAAGCAGAGCTTACACTTATTGACACAAGTTGGCTGCTTCTGGTCACCACCCCTATCTCAAGTGCAGTGTTTTCTTGAACTACTGTGATCCTTTAATTTAAATGGAAAGCACAGTTCTGTATATATTAGCACTCACAAATTACAGAAGATCTACTGAAGTGGAAGCCAAAGTCCAGGAACACCCTGCTGTGGATGTGTCTGAAGGGAAAAGTAAAGTCCTCTGCTGCAAAGAACAGTTCAATATAGGAACTTGGAATGTTAGGTCTATTAATCAAGGCAAACTAGGCATGATCAAACATTATATGATAAGATTAAACATTGATAACCTCAAATGGACTGGAATGGGACATTTCATATCAGTCAACCACCAAATCTTCTACTGTGGTCAAGAATTCCTATAGAAGAAGAAGTCATTATGATCAATTAAAGATGGCCAAAGCAGTGCTTGGTTACAACCCAAAAAAATAGAATATAACACCAACATACTCTTCATAGTAGGGAGCCAAAAATACCTGAAATAATGGACAAGTTTGGCCTTGGAGTACAAAATGAAGCAGGTCAGAGATCAGTAGAGACTACCCTAACCATGGGCATCAATATAAAAATCAGATTGACTATATATTTTGTAGTCAGAGATGGAAGAGCTCTATATAGTCTGTAAAAACAAGACCTGGACCTGATTGCTTCTCAGATCACGAGCTTCTTATTGCAACGTTCAGAAATAAACTGAGCGAAAGAGGGCAAATCATCAGACAAAATAGATATGAAATAAATATGGAGCGTGTGAAGTGCAAGTAAAGAATAGAATAAAGGATCTAGACATGGTTGGTAGAATGTATGAAGAACTTTGGATGGACATTTCTGACGTTATCCAGAAAACAGCAACAAAGAATATCCCTCAAAGAAAGAAAGCTAAGAAGGCAAATGAGAAAGTAGCCCAGGAATGAAGGAAAGTGAAAGGTAATGGATACAGGAAAAGATTTGTCCAGCTGAATGCAGAATTCCAGAGAATAACAATAAGAGAAAAAGAGACATTCTGTACTGAGCAATGTAAACAGATAGAAGAAGATAACAGAATGGTAATGTCAAGCGATCTCTTCAAGAAAATTGGGAATCTCAATGGAACCTTTCATGCTAAAGTGGGCATGAAAAAAGACAGAAATGGTAGGGACAGAAGCAGATCAGATAAATAAAAGGTGGCAGGAATATACAGAAGATCTATACAGGAAGGGTCTCTAACAGCATTGATAACTTCAACATTTTGTCCAAAGAGCTGGAGCCAGTCATCTTTGAAAGTGAAATGAGATGGGCGCTAGGATGTCTTGCTGATAGAAAAAGCTGCACGAGTTGATGGAATCCCAGCTAAACTGTTCAAAAAAATCTACAAGATGATACTGTGAAAGTGTTGCTTGCAAATCTGGAAAACTGAACATTGACCAGTAGAATGGAAAAGGTCAGCCTAAATCCTAATCCTAAAAGGCAGTTCGAATTATCGTATATGTGCACTCATTTCACATGCCAGCAAGGTAATGCTTAAAGGCATAGCTAAGTTTCCTGGATTATGAAAGCATCTGACGAAGGAGAAACATTTTTTGCTGGAAAACAATACCAATATAACAATTTACAAACTCATGCTGATGTTTGCTATTTTTTTTCAGTTTGCAAGCTGCCGCTTTTATTGGTTGACACCCCTGAACATCCCTGCTAAGATGAGCATAAAATTCATAATTTGTTTTGGCCAATGTCCAGACTTGGCATAGCCCCCCAGAAGTAAACTTCTTGTAATTTCATGATTGCTTGTCCAGATTTGCCATAGCTCCCCAGAAGCAAACTTCTTGTAATTTCATGACTGCGGTCACCGCAATCATGAAATTACGAGAAGTTTTCTTCTGGGGAGCTATGGCAAGTCTGGACAAGCTATGAAAAAGTGAATATATTATACTATCAACAAAGATCTGTATAGTTTTCTTATCAGTAACATACGGTTGTGATGACTGGATCATAAAGAAGGCAGAGACTGCGGAATTGATGTCTTTGAATTGTGGCGGTGGAGAATAATTGCTTAGGATCCATTGGACTGCAAGGCAATCCAATAAATGAATACTACATGAAATCAAACCAAACTTTAATCTGAAAGGTTTGATCATGAGGCTAAAGTTCAAATATTTTGACCATATCATGAGAAGACAGGATTCCCTATAGATGACTGTGATGCTGGGAATGATTGAAGGCACACTCAGAAGGGGACTGCAGAGGCACAGATGGATAGATGGATAGATGAGGTCATTGAAGTAAAGAAGATGATTGTGATAGAGCTCAGAGGGACAGTGGTTGACATTTGCCTGGCGTGCTGCAGTCCATGGGGTCATGGAGAGTCAGACACGACTGAACAACTAATGAACAACTACTAAGGTATGGCTATACATAAATTAGCTAAAAGGCATAATATGCTGTGGTCCTATTTTTCTGTATGGTCTTTTAAATAGTTAAAATTCTACAATTTTGTTTATATATAAATGTTTTACCAAGGTGTGTTAATTCATTTTTTCTCTTCAATGCAACTGTTAAAATTACAACTTCACTTACTTTTAAGAAATGAGCTTAACAAATCCCCATCTCGAGCCTTACCCTTTCCTCTTGCTCTCTCATATGGGGTGCCATGTTTCACAGCTCCCACAGGGGAAGGATCTCATGCTGTCCAGACACACAGTTTGCTTTTTAGTGTCCCTAAGGGTGATAGTGGAGCCCCTGCTCACTGTGCCTTAGGGAGTTATCAGCTACACCTTATTGATGAGGCCCAAAGAAGGCTGAAAGGTACGTCTGGGGTTTGCTGTTTCTCCTGTTCAGGGTAGAATTGTCTGGTATACCGGGGCTGGACCACTCTTTTGAGTGGGACCAGACTGATATACTACAGGATATTTCTCCCTGTGAAGGGCACAAGTGAGCTAAAAAAGGTTGCTCTCAGAGTTGATTATCATGTCCACAGAACCAACCTAATTAGGTTGGTTAGTTAGTTCTCTGATTGGGCACCTCTATTTTGTTTTTTTTTTATTAATACATATCAGGCCACCCATATGGACTAGAACAGTGTTGGCATTCATTTTCATAATTCTTTATTTTGCGGGTTTGCGAGTTTGATCACATATCGGAACCCCAAACCTAATTGATTGACATGTAACCTCCATGTTTTATTTCTATAATAATGATAGTCTCATTTTCTATTATCGGATTCGAAATGAGAGCTTACAGGCTTGCTAAGTTGATCATGTTCCCGCCCTGAACTGCACTGGACCAGTGCATTGTTTACTGAGTCGGCTTTTGGACAGTAACTTGTGGCATTGAGCAATTGAACAACATTGCAATCAGAGACGAACAGGAGCCCGCAGCTCACTCGCAGATATTCTGTTATCTACGATTGAGTTGCAGGCTTCGAACTGAATATGGCCCTTGCAGAAACCAAAATGGTAGATTCTCTTGAAGTACAATGTAGGTAATAAATTAAAATCAATATTATTCTTAAAGCATTTTGCCGATTTTTAAGTGTAGTCTATTTTTTATACATTTAAGGACTACAGTGATCATTTCATTTATAATCACATGCACAGGATTGCACAAGTCAAACACAATGTACAGAGTACACATACAGTGCCTTGCAAAAGTATTCACCCCCCTAGGCAGTTTTTGTGTTTTCCTGCCTCACAACCTGGAATTAACATGGATTGTTTGAGGATTTGCATCATTTAATTTACAGAACATGCCCACAACTTGGAAGATGTTTTTTTTTTTTTTATTGTGAAGCAAACAACAAAATAACAGAAAAGTCAATGTGCATAACTTTTCACCCCCTAAAGTCAATACTTTGTAGAGCCACCTTTGCGGCAGTCACAGCTCCAAGTCGCTTTGGATAAGTCTCTATGAGCTTGCCACATCTTACCACTGGGATTTTTGCCCATTTCTCATTGCAAAACTGCTCCATCTCATTCAAGTTGGATCTTTTGTGCTTGTGAACAGCAATCTTTAAGTATGACCACAGATTTTCTATTGGATTGAGGTCTGGGTTTTGACGAGGCCATTCCAACACATTTACATGTTTTCCCTTAAACCACTCAAGTGTTGCTTTAGCAGTGTGTTTGGGGTGATTGTCCTGCTGGAAGGTGAACCTCGGTCCTAGCCTCAAATCACGCACAGAGTGGTACAGGTTTTGCTGAAGAATATCCCTGTATTTAGCACCACCATCACCACCATCCATCTGTCCCTCAACTCTGACCAGTTACCCAGTTCCGGCTGCTGAAAAACATCCCCACAGCATGATGCTGCCACCACCATGTTTCACTGTGGGGATGGCGTTCTTTGGGTGATGTGATGTGTTGGGTTTGCCCAAAACATACCTTTTTTTTTTATGGCCGAAAAGTTCAATTTTAGTCTCATCAGACCAGAGCACCTTCCTCCATATATTTTGGGAGTCTCCCACATGCCTTTTCACAAACTCAAAACAGGCCATTTTGTTTTTTGCTGAAAGTAATGTCTTTCTTCTGGCCACTCTGCCATAAAGCCCAACTCTATGGAGTGTACGGCTTATTGTTGTCCTATGTACATATACTCCAGTGTCTGCTGTGAAACTCTGCAGCTCCTTCCAGTGTTACCTTAGGTCTCTGTGCTGCCTCTCTGATTAATGCCCTCCTTACCCGGTCCATGAGTTTTGGTGGGCGGCCGTCTCTTGGCAGGTTTGCTGTTGTGCCATGTTCTTTCCCTTTGGTTATGATAGATTTGATGGTGCTCCTGGGGATCATCAAAGATTTGGATATTTTTTTATAACCTAACCCTGACTTGTACTTCTCAAAAACATTGCCCCTTACTTGTTTGGAGAGTTCCTTGGTCTTCATGGCAGTGTTTGGTTAGTGGTGCCTCTTGCTTAGGTGTTGCAGCCTAGAGACAATTTGATATTTAGATGATTCTTATTGTGTTGTGGGGGGTTCCATCTTGGACTGTTAGTCTGGCAGTAGCTTGAGGGCGAGGTTTATCTGGTTTTATTATCAAGTGTCCTATTTGGAGAATATGTTTTTGTACATAAATGAATACAGATCTATTTGAATTCACTTCTCCTTCCACTCCTCCCGTGGTTTCTAATCTTTTAGGATCAAAGACAAAATGCTTATCATCATTAAAACAAAGATGAATACGATAGTTAAAAAATAAATTATATTTATTTTAAGCCATGTAAAAACATTTTGCACAAGATTTTTCAAAATGGCATACTATTAATGTGACACTTCGCTACTACTTTATCTCCTTCACCTATTAAGTCGCTTCAGTCCTAATCTAATAGCACTCTTTTCCGACAGTGGGGTATGTTTCAAGGCAAACAAATATAATCTGGAGACAGAAGTCTCAATCAAGAGGCAGGAAACTGGGACATCTCATCACTCTGTCTTAGAAATAAAACAAAAACTGAAAAAGGTTTGTGTTATTTAAACATATAAAAATGCGCAGACTAAATAGTCAAATGATTCTTTTACGCCATTCAATTGTGTTTATATATTGAAGAAGTGAAAAACTCTATTTCACTTTGCTGCCATCTTCTGGTATATTATGTGAATGTTGGCCATAAAGTAGAGTGAATCTTTCATTTTGTACTGTTACTGCCCTTGATTCTAAATATAAATTCCACACCTGCCTTATCTAAATGCCCAAGGTTCCTTGGATCATTTTAATGCAGTCATGACTGTTTAAAAAAAAAACATATAAGCAGTCAAAGAAAGAAGTAGAAATGCTGAGAAGATTATCTCAGATGTGTGTCAATAATGAATGAAAAAGAACAGGAAAAATATATTTATTAAAAAGTACTCTGTCACCTCAAATCAATTTATTTTTCAAAGTTTGTCTATATATTGTGCTAGCCATTTTTCTAAAGTAAATCAACTGAATTTGTAATTGTGTTTTAGATACTTCATAGTTAAACTTTTTTTCAATGCGCTTTTTCAATTATTTTATTCATCCTCTGTATACTCTATGGCCCTCATTCAATTGTGACCTGGCCAATTGAATAGGGCCCTAAATAAGCACATAGCATATTTTTTTTAAAGAAGTTTTTAGTTAGTGAAAATCTTGCTTTTAAATAGATATTTACTAACTAAAAACTTCTTTAAAAAAAAATATGTTATGTGCTTATTTAGGGGCCCATTCAATTGGCCAAATTGCAATTGAATGAGGGCCTATATGAGTAATTTGTTTCTGTGGACTCTTCTGTCGCCTTAATTAAGCACACTGTGATACTAACTCACATTATGTGCGACAAACTGAAATACAAAGAATATGTTTATTAGGAATAATTTATTTGGAATAAAATCTGTTTAGTACAGATGTATCAGCAGCTATCATGCATTATGCAATTTATTAAACCAGGTTTGAAATATTTATAATCCATGTCTGCCTTACTTCTGTGCCTACCTCTGATGCCACAGTGTTTGATGCAGGCTAATGCTGCCTTAATGATGTGTTTTTATGAAAGTTAAATGTTAAATTATACTAGCGACTTGCCTGTCAAAAAATGACGGCAATAAGATTGTAAGGCAGGGCAGGTAATGGTGTTTGGTTGAGAGATTAATTTTGTTGGTGTTCCAAGATGCTTCGGCGCTCATTGCGAGCCTCACGCTGAGCGCCTTTGGCGCTCATCGGGTTGTTCGCAATGAGCGCCTTTGGCGCTCATTGCGAGGCTGTTAGTTGTTTGTGTGCTATGAGCATTGTTTTTTTTTTGCTAATGCTAATGAAATAATGAATAAAATAATACATGAATATACTTTACCTATTTTGAAGTAATATCTGCAGGAAGCATTGTGCAGAAGAGCTGGCAATCTGTTTGGATGTTGCTGCAGCATACAATGTGTCTTTTGAGGGCTGTGGAGCTGCTGTGTAAGTGTCAGTAATGTATGCAGTGTGTAGTGTAAATAGTGTGCGTGCGCGAGAAAAATCCGTTAGGGTAGCTGTGTACTTCTGCATTGTGTAAGTTCGTGTTGTAAAATGGCGCCTAATGTGTGGTACGCGTCTGTGGCCGATTTGGCGTCCTTGTTCTTGGATCGTGTCCGTCTTTTTCGGAAAATCTGTAGGTGTTTGGTGGTGTTTTGCGTCGTTAGAGTCCTGTAGCCTCATTTTCGTTTTGCGAGGGCCGCAGGCTTGCTAAGCCTGCGAAATAATAATGATGCATGCAGCTTTGCCTTGTACTGGTGCACTGCCTCTCCAGAAGGTAACATCTGTATTGAGATATGTTTAGATTGGACACAATTTGAGTGGCTGGAACCCTTTTGTCAAGTACAATCTGATCCTAACTTACAAAGCCCTCCACAACAGTGCACCCCCTTATATCTCTGCTTTCATCTCAAAATACTCCCCCACTCGCAGAGGTGTAGGAGCCAGAATAATTCTGGGGGGATACAGCTCATTCTATACACAGGCCGTAAAATAGCTTATACAGTGCCTTGCAAAATAATTCACCCCCATTGGCATTTTTTCGTGTTTTCTTGCCTCACAACCTGGAAGTAATATGGATTGAGGATTTGCATCATTTAATTTACAGAACATGCCCACAACTTTGAAGATGTTTTTTTTTTATTATTGTGAAGCAATAATAGAGACACCTTTTGCAGCAATCACAGCTCCAGGTTGCTTTGGATAAGTCTCTATGAGCTTGCCACATCTTATCACTGGGATTTTTGCCCATTCCTTCTTGCAAAGCTGCTCCAGCTCCTTCAAGTTGGATCTTTTGTGCTTGTGAACAGCAATCTTTATTTCTGACCACAGATTTTCTATTGGATTGAGGTCTGGGCTTTGACTAGGCCTTTCCAACACATTTACATGTTTCCCCTTAAACCACTCAAGTGTTGCTTTAGCAGTGTGTTTGGGGTGATTGTCCTGCTGGAAGGTGAACCTCCGTCCTAGCCTCCAATCACACACAGGTTTTGGTACAGGTTTTGCTCAAGAATATCCCTGTATTTAGCACCATCCATCTTTCCCCGAAAAACATCCCCACAGCATGATGCTGCCACCACCATGTTTCACCGTGGATGGTGTTCTTTGGGTGATGTGATGTGTTGGGTTGGCCCCAGACAGCGTTTTCTTTGATGGCCGAAAATGTCAATTTTAGTCTCATCAGACCAGAGCACCTTCCTCCATACATTTTGGGAGTCTCCCACATGCCTTTTTGCAAACTCAAAAACGTGCCATTTGTTTTTTTGCTGAAAGTAATGGCTTTCTTCTGGCCACTCTGCCATAAAGCCCTACTCTATATAGCGTACAGCTTATTGTCGTCCTATGTACAGATACTCCAGTCTCTGCTGTGGAACTCTGCAGCTCCTCCAGGGTTACCTTAGGTCTCTCTGCTGCCTCTCTGATTAATTCCCTCCTTGCCCGGTCCATGAGTTTTGGTGGGCGGCCGTCTCTTGGCAGGTTTTCTGTTGTGCCATGTTCTTTCCATTTGGTTATGATAGATTTGATGGAGCTCCTGGGGATCATCAAAGATTTGGATATTTTTTTATAACCTAACGCTGACTTGTACTTCTCAACAACAGCGTCCCTTACTTGTTTGGAGAGTTCCTTGGTCTTCATGGCAGTGTTTGGTTAGTGGTGCCTCTTGCTTAGGTGTTGCAGCCTCTGGGGCCTTTCAAAAAAAGTGTGTATATGTAATGACAGATTATGTGACACTTAGATTGCACACAGGTGGATAACATTTCACAAATGTTGTGACTTCTGAAGGTAATTGGTTGCACCAGAGCTTTTTTTGGGCTTCATAACAAAGGGGGTGAATACATACGCACATGCCAATTTTCTGTTTTCTATTTCTAAAAAAAATGTATGTATGTATTTTTCTCAATTCACACCTTTAGCCTTAATATACACAATGCATCTATCATATTGCACACCAAAATCATTTTGATTTTAAGTTTGTGAGTTTTTAATCTTGTAAGGTGCTTTAGGGAAAGCACTATGCACATTTGATTTTTAAGCTCAAAGACAGGGCTCCCATTTATAGTGGTACAGAATATGAGCCTGATTCAATTAAATGCATGCTCACATAGAGGATTATTTTTTACAAAATTGAACCCTGATAAGCCTAGCTTAATTCTGGGGGTGAATACATTCCCTGCAACAGCTTTCTTTTAATGCAAAGCTAAAAAAAACATAGTGCATGCAAATAAATGTAATCATACACTACTAATTCCCCTCTAGCAGATGCATTTATAACCCACCACACTTTAATATGCCTTTAAGCAAGGCGGAAATAGTATAGAAAACGAGACCGCCATCATTACGGCAGTAAAACATGGAGGTTACATGTCAATCAATTAGCATTTGGTTGTCCGAAACATTTATGGGCTCGGGAAATTGTAGCAATTGAATAGCTGTAAGTTCCAGGTTCAACAACTGCAAGGATTTGAAGCCCATAACACAAACCATTTGGGCCCTCATTCAATTGCAATTTTGCAAATTTAATAGGGCTCTAAATAAGCACATAACATATTTTTTTAAATAAGTTTTTAGTTACTAAACATCTATCCAAAAGCAAGTTTTTCACTAACTAAAAACTTATGTAAAAATAATATGCTATATGCCTATTTAGAGCCCTATTCAATTGGCCAAATTGCAATTGAATGAGGGCCTTGGAGTCTGCAAAAAGACGCCAATTGAATAGCAAATTAATTTACGGCCTCACTTACTTGCTCCAGTAACTTACGATTGCTCCATTGAATCCAGCTCTATGTTGGCAAGACACAAATAAATTATAATAATAATAATTACTTAAACCACATACCATAGCACCAGACAATTAGAGTGATGTCCTCACCCATGAACCTGCTAATTAACATATGTAAATAAAATCATACCTGCTTATATATGAAAAAAACTGTAACATTTCCCATGTCACACTTTTAGATGGTGCAACTAACAATGTAAAAAGCCAATCAATATCTAGTGAGAATTTACAAAGTAAGATGCCCATGGCCTGCAGGGGTGGCAGAGATGAGAAGCAGTGGATATCATATTTCTCTTTCTCCTCTGTAAACCCCATTACTTCCACTCGTGCATCCTTTATCTCTTCCTTGCCTCCATCCCACTTATCCTTTGGACTATACATCACCACAATTTCATTTTCTTCACCACATCTTCCTGGTCAGAAATGGGTCATAGGGAAGAAAAGAGATCAGCTACATGTAAGAAGGCATAAACTAAAGCTAAGACCACTCCCATTTCTCTATATACATCCCTCACTATCCTCTATTACTATCAATATTCTCCCATGCTCTCTAGTGACTTTTTTGAAGCCTTCACTATTTACTCTCTCACCTAGGGGCTTTAGGTTTTACACTACTCTAATGCAATTTAGATGTGTGTACGTTCAACACCCTAGTAACTACTCCTCCAGTCTCCATGTTACATCCCAAATCATAGATGTATGTGTGTTTACGTATAAATACAGTATGTCAGAAAGCATCAAGTACACTTATAGACAGAAATACCACTGCACATAGACATATCTGTGTATATACCATGACACTACACCATATGTTCATGACACTTCATTGGCATCTTTAAACAGACTGCTGCCTCCTAAATATATGCAGCCTGAAAAAAATAATGGGACCAAGCAGCAGTCATCCAGTGAATTTGCTTCATTCAGACACAGCATACAATACAGGTTGATAGTTGTGCACTTTTTGGGCGAAGATAATGCTGTACCTTCTCTGAACATTTTAAGCTACTACTCTAGTCTTTTACAATTTGAAAAGAACATCTTATCACACACAGAAGACATACTATGCATGTGTACTTGTGTACCCACAGGTTCTGTCCATCTTGGCCTCCTTTTCCACCATATAACACCATATTGCAAGGCAAGATCTTCTTGAGGAGTCAGCAGCGATCACTGAGAATATGTTAACCCAATTCACTACAGAAACTTCTTGAGACATTAGCATTTGGGGGAAATTTGGCTTCTTACGCTGCGCTAAGTCTTTATTTAATGGGGCCTAGGCCAAAAGACAAAACTGTTTGCAACCCTTGATCATCTATCCTCTCACCTATTCTTTATTTCTACCACCATAGCTTTTCATTATCTACTACCATTCACTTCTGAGCTTCCACTCAGCTCTTTTCCATTTAACGCTTTCACCCTTTTTGTACCACCTTCACATCCTCTCTCTTTATCCAACATTATTCTATATAATCCAAATTATGTTATATAATTATGCATATCTAGAGATCATTAACTAGCTAAGGCACTTTTGGCACCTCTTCTTCACTCTGATTGTTGGTGTACCCCAAGGTTCAGTCCTAGGCCCCTCCTTTTCTCTATCGATACATCATCCCTTGATACCCTAATAAAATATTTTGGATTTCCCTATCATCTATGTATTGATGACACTCCAATCTACCTCTCATCACCAGATCTATCCCCCTCTGTTGTAACCCGAGTTGCCATCGGCCCTGTCTAGCATATCCTTCTCGATGTATGCCGTTAACTCAAACTCAACATGTCAAATACTGAGCTCCTAATCTTCCCACCCTCTACTACAGCTTTTACTCCTCAAACATCTCTGTTACCAATGTTATCATCACCCCTACCACCCAGGCATGTTTTTTTAAGGTTCTAATGGACTTAATTCCTTACATACAATCAATCACAAAATCAACTACCTGTAGACTCATCGACCATACGCAGAGCTGTGTCAGCAGCTCCTCTATGTCAGTCACTCCACTGGCTACCTATAGCCTCCAGAATAAAGTTTAAAATCATGACTCTAATGTATAAAGCCCTCAACAACAATTTAACCCCTTATTTATCTGCTCTTGTTTCAAAATACTCCCCCAATCACTATATTCACTCTGCTAATTACCTTCTTCTTTCCTCCTCTCCTCTCGTATCTATCACCCTCCTGTGCCACACCCAAATACTTTAGACTGTAAGTTTGAGAGTTTTTAATCTTGTAAGATGCTTTGGGCAAAAACACTATGTATGATTGATTTTAAACACAAATACAGGGCCCTCCATTATTTTGCAATGTGTTCAATTTGTTTTTGCCTTGTACTTAAACCTTGTATAGCTCTACGGAATATGTTGGTGCATTACAAATAAAGGATAATAATAATAATAGCTATGTAAAAGTTATGTTATGGAACTTGCCTAGTTTGCGAATTACTGCTCCATGTTTTGGGTGAGTTGGTGCCACCATTAAAAACAAGCATTCTGTTCCATATCTGTCAATGGCACTTAGAATACGTTGCCCTCTGTCTAGTTAAACAAAAGAACAAAAGACCAAAGAGAATACTATACATGAATTTAATACTATACACAAATTGATTTATTTTATATATATTTATATTAATATATAAAATTTACAAAATATACTGTTTGGTTCTAGCTACTTTTTTTTCTTTCTCTCTGTACTAACACTTAATTCTTAATAAGTTTTCACCTCTCAATAATTTATGCTTTTATATATTAGAAGATAAAGCATATATACATTTTTATAACAAAACAAAATGTAATGGCCTTTTTAAGCAGAACAAGAATTCAAAACCATAAGTTATAAAAAAAAAATTATATTGTTTTATTGATATTAAGAACAGATGAAAATACTGTCAAGTCAAAAAAATGTTATGCCAGAAAATTGCTTCAGAAAATTACTTGGACATCTGGCAATTATGGATTCTCAATAAGTGTAAGTTACAAATTTGATCTGCAAGTAATTTAAAAATTAATTTAGCTCACATAATATTACATTTATATTATTCTTGTTAATTTCTTTTTTTGTTGTTATATTAAAAAATAATAAAAAAAGTAAAAAAAAAAATGGCCACTAAAAACAGTACACTATGATCATTTTCTGGGTCTACCCCATTTTAGGAGTATGAGATTTGAATGTCCAAAGATTATGTTACTATCATTCCTTCAAAACTGAAAGCTAACTTTGGGGGAAATTTCCGAAGTATATATTGACCTGAGATGAGATGGGCTCTAGCCATTTTCTCCATTGGAAATAGTGCATAGTAAATCAAGGGATGCACATGAGATGCACTTGAAATGCTTAGTAAAGTCGTCCCTTTGCGCCTATCTCACTACTCTCTCATCTACTTCTGGAGCAGGTAACTTGAGAACTCAACCACATCACAAAAGTTTTGTGTCAAAATAAATCCTCCAGGAAAGTTATGTACTGCTTACTTCCCTTTTAGATAGCAAACATCCAATACCCATCTTGCTGGCATAGTCAACAACTTTTTGTATTCCTATTGCGCTGCGGAATATGCTGGCACTTTATAAATAAAGGATAATAATAATAAGTAAAAAAGAAAATCACCAAAGCTGATGTGTACCTTTAAAAAAAAATCATGATCAAAAAGTGTTTCTATTTTTAAAATTGTTCAGGTATTGACAGGTTTATAGGCATTTTTACTTATTGCTGGAGTGGTTTAGTGATTGAAGCATTCCCACAAAAAATACATAAATAAGCCAGGGGCTTGGTCACACCAATGAGCTGCTTCATGTGACCAGTCAGTCAAGTAAATGAAGAACAAAGCTGTCTAAAGAGAGCCCCTACCTACAGAGTTCAGTACTCACAGCTTTCGCTTTGTCTCTCCTCAGCTTCAGGGTATGTGTCATGCTATGTTCGATTTATCCTGTCCCTGGTCTGCAAGGGAATAGTTATGGAAAGTGTAATTCTCTTAAGGTATTAGCAAGGAATGGGTTTCTACACTGCAAAGCCAAAGGTTGCACTGCAAAGCCAAAGGTTGTCTTATACAAAGTAAAACTTTTATTTGGTTTTATCTTTTAAACTCAATAAAATTATTTTAAAAAAAATATTTAGCTATCACCAAGATTTGAACCCCTTGACTGCCATTATTCTCTAAACAGTCTGAGCAGATGACTTATGCTAGATCTTATACTGAAACTAAATATTAAATTAATTCCTAGACATAGCATAGCATGGGCAAGGGCTCCTAGGATGCAGCCTCATTATATATCCAGCTTCTAAGGGAGGGATTCAAACCTTATAGAATCCCTATAACTTCATCAATTCAGCAGCAATTTCAAAAAGGAAAATACTGTTTGATTGTGGAGCATGCAACTGTTTACTTCAGTGGCTCTTTGGTAGTGTGCATGCTTCTTATTTACCTTCTTACTTTTTTCCACAGGAGACAAAAAGCATCCAGTAACCAAATATTTTAATTACAATATACTTATATTATGCTCCATTTGACATTATCTACCAGTAGGCAGGTTCAGTTGCGATACACAGGTCAGGGATTTCCAGTGTGGTTAGATTAAAATGTCTAAGGGGATAATTGACTCACAGACACAAAGGAGTAATTCTGAAATCTGGGCCTGTGTGTTGTACTACACACTCTCAGACTTACCTACTTCTGTCTGGTCACCTTCGGTTACAGTACACAGGCTTCACCTGTAATCAAGCAGTTTTGCTGTTTCATCTGTGACCAGAACAACTGCTATATATCTGGAGCAGCTTCACACTAAGGGATTGACATTTTACCCAGAGGCAGTTTTCACTTCCTTGCTTATAAGTGAAATTGCTTTCTTATCCTTTTAACTTTTATTAAGCTTCAGTACTATACAACATTCTCTACTTTAACATTTTCTTTATTAATAAAGTTTTTATTAACTTTTCAATATAATTCACATAAAAACAGACGTGAACAAGTTGTACAAAATATTATATACTAGCGACTTGCCCGTCAAAAAATGACGGCCAATAAAAGAAAGTGTTGAAATGCTGTTTGCCACACAATGTGAGTGTACTGTGTGCCTCAACTATATAGACCCCTCTAACACACTAATGAACGCATGTAATAACACTATAAGTGCCATGAGGGTATTCCAGGACCCTCATGACCCAAAGTGTAAGCACTACACCATTTTAACCCGGTCACTTATGGGGGTCTATCCAGACCCTCATAAGCCTCTATTTAACCTCATCAGTCCCATAAGGGTATATTATGACCATTATGGACCTGTTACAACCCAACATTAACCACATAGGTGCCATGACGGTCCTCAAGGACCATCATGACACTAAGAATAAACACTACACTGCACTCTACCCCCACAATAAAACATTAAATATCAACTAAACACCCTCTACACTAACCTATTAACACCTACACTACCTACCTACACGACACTACCTACCCCCTAATAACCCCCTCCCCACCACTGTAATTACAGAAATCAAAAAGACTAAAGTCATCAAAAATCTACATTACATAAAATAAAAAAAAACTAAATCACAAAAATTAAAAAATGTACATTACAAAAAAAAAAACCTAAGTCACAAAAAATAAAAAAAGGAACATTACAGAAAATAAAAAAATACATTACAACCACCATCCCCCCCACTACAGAAAAAAAAATTACACACCTGAAAAGGAAATACATATAATACAATACAACACAATACAATACATACAATACATACAATACAATTAAATACAATACAATTAAATACAATACACCCCTATCTAATATACATACCCCTATATAATATACAATACTATCTAATATACATCCCCTATCTATCTAATACACAATAAGTACTATCTATGTACTAAACATCCCCATATCTAACTAATCTACAATACATGCTATCTCTATACAGCAACCCTAATTCTAAGCTAAAATAAAATAATTAAGACCACTTACCTTTGAGATGTTTCTTCAGATCAGCAACCTAGGGTAAAAAAGATTTTAGAAATTACTACAACACGTTTACATAAAATAAATAAACATTCTAAACATTCTAAATATTCTACTCACCTTTTCAGCATGTCCCGTCCTTCTTCTTCTCCGGTGCCTGTTAAAAAAAACATTACATTAGCACACATACATACAGTAAACATAAAACAAAGTAAAATAAACATCATCTACATTGTACTTACCTCCCCGCGATGTCTCCGGCATCCTCATCTTCTGCCTCGGCTGGGCCCTGGAAGCATCCGCGCTCTAAAAATTTTTTTAAACAAAAACACCACACGTCCGCACTCGCGGATGTCCCCGACGCTAATGAGCTTCCTACGGAGTGTTCCAGAATAAAATTGGCAATGGCGGCTTCTGATTGGCTGAAAACGCTGTCTATCGAATTCAGCCAATGAGAAGACGCCAATTGTGAGCCAATGAGAAAGGGATACACCCCAAAATCCCACTCTGACTGGATAACGCACCTGTCAATCTTTATTTGAACCAATCCGAAGGCGTTATTGCCATCAGCGAATCACAATGGGATACACCCCCACGCAGTGATTGGCTGAAGACATCTGCGCCTTCCCATTGGCTGTAATACTGATTGACATTGACAACAGCCAATGAGAAGGCGCAAATGCCTTCACCAATCAGTACGTGGGGGTGTATTCCATTGTGATTGGCTATTGTCAGTGCAACCAATCAGAATGCGCAGATGCCTCCAGCCAATCGCCCTGTGGGGGTGTATTCCATTGTGATTGGCTGAAGGCATCTGCGCCTTGTGATTGGTTTAAATAAAGATTGACAGGTGCATTATCCAATCAGAGTGGGATTTTAGGGTGTATCCCTTTCTGATTGGTTCACAAATTGGCGCCTCCTGATTGGGTGAATTTGATAGGCAGCGTTTTCAACCAATCAGAAGGCTCCATTACCTATTTTCTTCTGGAAAAGTCTCCGGGAGGCTCATTAGCGTCGGGAATGTTGGCGCTTTACAAATAAATGATTATAATAATGTGTGTTCTTTTCTTCTTCTTTTTTTTAGAGCGCGGTTCTAGGGCGGGGCAGAAGAGGAGGAGGCCGGAGACATCGCGGGGAGGTAAGTACAATGTAGATTATGTTTATTTTTTGGAAAGGTGAGTAAAATATTTAGAATGTTTAGAATATTTAGAATGTTATTTATTTACTGTAAATGTGTTGCACTATTTTTTTTTCCCCCTAGGTGGCTGATCTGAAGGCACATCTGCAAAGGTAAGTGGTCTTAATTATTTTATTTTAGCTTAGAATTAGATTATTTTATATATAGATAGCATTTATTGTATGTTACCTAGGGGTATGTGTTTTATATAGATAACATGTATTGTATATTAGATTGTGGTATTTATGTAGATAGATTGGGGGAAGTATAGTAGATAGATAGGATGTATATTAGATATATAGTCCCTCATTCAATTGCGATTTTGCCAATTGAATACGGCTCTAAATAAGCACATAATATATATTTTTTAAAGAAGTTTTTAGGTAGTGAAAACCGTGCTTTTGGATAGATGCTTAATAACTAAAAACTTCTTTAAAAAATATATGTGATGTGCTTATTTAGACCCCTATTCAATTGGCAAAATTGCAATTGAATGAGGGCCATAGTATTTATTGTATATTACATAGATTGTGTGATGTATATTATATAGATATAGATAGGATGTATATTAGATTATGGTATTTATTTAGATAGATTGGGGGATGTATATTAGATAGATAGGATGTATTGTATATTAGATAGGGGTGTATTGTATTGTATTTCATTTTATTTGTATTGTATGCATTTGTATTGTATGTATTTGTATTGTATGTATTTGTATTATATGTATTTCCTTTTCAGGTGTGTAATTTTTTTTTCTGTAGTGGGGGGGCGTTGTAATATGTTTTTTTATTTTCTGTAATGTTCCTTTAATTATTTTTTGTGACTTGGTTTTTTTTATTTTCTGTAATGTAGATTTTTTATTTTTTGTGATTTCGTTTTTTTTTTAATGTAATGTAGATTTTTTATTTTTTGTGACTTTAGGCTTTTTTATTTTCTGTGATTAGAGTGGTGGGGGTTATTAGAGGGTAGGTAATTAGTGTAGGTGTTAATAGGTTAGTGTAGCAGGTGTTTAGTTGCTATTTAATGTTTTATTGGGGTGGTATAATGAAGTGTAGTGTTTATTCTTAGTGTCATGATGCCCCTTGAGGACCGTCATGGCACTTATGTGGTTAATGTTGGGTTGTAACAGGCCCATAATGGTCTTAATGTGCCCTTATGGGACTGATGAGGTTAAATAGAGGTTTATGAGGGACTGGAGGTGGTTAATTAAGGGCATATGGGGGGCTGTGTTGACCCTCCTGAGTGATGGGGTTAATTAAGTGCTTATGGGGGTCTGTATTGACCCCCATGAGTGACAGCGTTAATGAAGGGCTTATGGAGGTCTATATTGACACCCATGAGTGAGGGGGTTAATTAAGTGGTTATGGGGGTCTATATTGATCCCCATGAGTGAGGGGGTTAATTAAGTGCTTATGGGGGCTTGTATTGACCCCCATGAGTGACAGGGTTAATGAAGTGCTTATGGGGGCTTGTATTGACCCCTATGAGTGACAGGGTTAATGAAGGGCTTATGGGGGTCTGTATTGACCCCCATGAGTGACAGGGTTAATGAAGGGCTTATGGAAGTCTATATTGACCCCCATGAATGACAGGGTTAATTAGGGGTTTATGGGGGTCTGTATTGACCCCCATGAGTGAGGGGGTTAATGAAGTGCTTATGGGGGTCTGTATTGACCCCCATGAGGGACAGGGTTAAAGAAGGGCTTATGGGGGTCTGTATTGACCCCCATGAGTGACAGGGCTAATGAAGGGCTTATGGGGCTCTGTATTGACCCCCATGAGTGACACAGTTAATGAAGGGCTTATGGGGTCTGTATTGAACCCCATGAGTGACAGGGTTAATGAAGGGCTTATGGTGGTCTATATTGCGCTCGGGACCCCCACTGCGATGGTTAATGTGGGGTTAATGCAGGTCTCCGAGCTATCTCGGATCCCTTCTTGGCTAAGTTGTACGTGGCTGGGCAGTCCTGGGGCTTTGAGCCTCGTTTCGTTTTTTTCAGCGTCCATTTTTTCTCTCGCTTAGGGGATATTCGTGTGTCTGAACTCGGGAATTTGGACTTAAATGGAGGCGTAACTTCACTCTCAGAGGTCCTGGGTGCCCCCCTTGCTATGGGTAAACTTTTTATGTATTTTTTGTGGGTATTTATTGTGTTTTGACTGTTTTTAGGTGCGCAAGGTTCGGCCGTTATGGTCGTATTTTTCCAAAGTGGTAATGTTTTTTTCTAAGTCTTGCGTGTGGGTGTTTGTGCCGTTAAGGTCGGTTCCAATGTAGTGCGTGTGTGTTTTTAACCGCGTGTGAGGCGCCTTTGAGCTTCGCGAGAGTCCGCATTTGCAGCCTGCAATGAGCCTTTGGCTCATTGCAGCCGACGTTGGAGCCTCCACCTAATTTAAAACTATGAGTAATAACCAGTACTTTATCAGTTAAATGTAAAATATGCATTTTACTACAATAAACTAACAAATGATAAATTACTTGTTATTACCATATTTGGTACCACCACTGTGTTACTTCAACCAACATGAAAACCATTAATGCAGAGCATGAAATTACAATAGACTAGACTACATGAATTTTATACACATTATTTAGAAGATGAAAAAATAGTAAACCAAAGCTATCTCCAGAATTGATCAATAATGGTATTTATTACGAATCAAAATAGTATTAGATTGATATAGACATGAGGAATTGGTCAATAATAATAACTACCAACAGAGAACTAAAACATTTAAAAAAATGAAAAAATAAGGTGATGTGGAACACAACTCTTTCTTTCATGCTTTTCATGAAACATGCTTTTAAAATCTATCTTCATTGTTTCTCTTAGTCCCCTGAGTAATCAGTTTAATGCATTGATAATGATGGGATCAGTAAGCAATGGGGGGATTGGCCTACCTACATTTATCAGCTCTTTCCTGATTGGTCATTCAGGCCGGTACCCAGACCAAATGGAAGAGAACCGACATAGGCCCTCATGGGATAGGTTCACCCTTCAAGGCCGGTAAATGTAAAACTGTTTCTTAGCATCTTACCATTTGGTTCTTTGATGACCAATCACAGTCTAGTTTGTTCTGTTAAGCTCCAACCCCCCTCTTTATTTTACAAGATCTTTTTCCGGTGGGTCTCACTTGAATCCTGTTGAGCTGTCCGGGCTGAGAAGACCTTCTTCAGTTAACACAGGGCATATGTAGCAGGCAAACAAGTGTTGTCACAGGCACATTATCGAATATCTTCTTTCATATTCAAGAAATAAGAAACTCATTCAATGCCCCTTTTAGCACTGGGACAGGTTTGAGGTCGGCTGACAGGATTCACCAGATTAACCATGCACAGTAGTCTACTTAAAACTCTAACAATATATTATCTACTCTAAATGTTTACATGGTTACTTTAGGAATATAATATGTACAGTATGTCCTAGAATAGACATAATTTATTTTCTGCTTAATATTGTTTTCTGGTATGTTGTGTATTTGGGATACCTAAAGGCATATTTAAATTTCCTGGATTATGAGTGCATCTGATAGAGGAGAATCAGTAGTGTATGAAAACTTCTATATACCTTTAAGGACTCAAGTATCTAATGCATGACATAATCTTGCTCTTTTTGAGGCAAATGTATTTTTATGTACTGTATTTTTCGGTGAGCACTATTGGAATTACCTTTGCAGGATTCCCACTGCTACACAGACAGGTCAGTCATTTACCCCTAGTTATCAGTCCAAGGAGCTACAACAGGACATCAGACTGAGGTCAGTGATTCAAGATGTCAATTCATTGACTTGACTACCCGTATGAAATCCTGCTGCTACAGATTTGACTTTTGAAGATGATATCTAATTGAAATTTTTCAGTTTGAGAAAGATCTTACTGTGTTTGGATGTATACATCTCTCAACTTTACAATGAATTTTGTTTTGATTTTGCAGTTTGAGAAATATCCTACTTGTCCCTACTTGTAAACAACATCAAATTCACACAAAATTATCAAAAACACAACAAACTGTAAAGAAAAAAACATGCTCAGTTCGTGAAGAGAAAAGACACATTTTCAGCTTTTACCTTTTCTTTACTCTAAGTGGTTTAGGAATGATTTCCGAGGCACTTAGTGAACCTTGTTGCTGTCTCTGCCTCCAGGCTGTTCATTCAATATGGCTGTAGGTTGGTAGGTGACAGTTTGGATAAATATTTCCCACTATTCCCTCTGGGGACAGTACAACAAATGATAACATTTCCTAAGTTTATATGTTGTTAGGTTTGTTTGTATTACGATAGAATTCACAAGTTAACATAAAATATTTTGTATATATTTTGTATATCGCCAGCTCAGTAAAATGTTTACTGTTGAAGGGACTCTGAACATGAATACTGCTTGGCATCATCATGTAAAACAGTCAAAATCAAGTGGAGAAACTGCAGTCTTTTCCTCTTGCTGTATAATTGTTTTTAAATGCCACAGTGTTCATATTTAAAGAGCTCAAACCGTTAACTTTCCTTGAGTGCTAGCTCCATGTCAACTACAGAGACAATATATTGAGCTCATGGGGAAAAAGTGCTGCAAAGGTCTCACTCAGGTCCTGAATGGGCCATAACTCATATCTTCTTCTAAATGCGTAAACACCCTCATTGCTACAATTTCTTCTGGGATTAGTATGTCTATAGAAACCAAAGGAAAAACTGATTTTTGTAGCAGCAGAGTGTTAGGGCATTTGAAGAGGACATTGTTTGGTGTCTTCTTATATCCTGTTTTCTTCATATGGAAATTACTCTTGTTGTCTCTCTAAAGTTGATAGGGTAACTTAGATGTCGGCATCTTTTTTGCTGACCCAATTGATATCTGTGGTATCTAGAATACTAAAATTAATAGGCTGAAATTGAAGCCAGCTATATTTATGTGGCACCCTTAGGTACAAAATCTTTAGCTTATTCCTGGGTGCATGTGCATATTCACCCCTGTTCTGCACATTGCTTTACCACCTGTAAGACTAACAGCTGTGTTAGTCACATGCGCGTCACGCCATTAGCATTGGCCAGGTCCCGATGCAGCCGGAAGGAGCGCGGAGGAGCAGCTGCTGATGGAAGGTAAGTGAGGGGAATTGGAGAGAGGGAGGTAATTAGAGGGGTAAAGTGAGGAGGGGGGTTGAGGATGAGGAGCTGGATTGAGGAGGGAGGTTGAGGAGGGGGGTTGAGGATGAGGAGGTGGGTTGAACAGGGAGGTTGAGGAGGGGGGTTGAGGTTGAGGAGGGGGGTTGAGGAGGGGGTTGAGGATGAGGAGGGGGTTGAGGATGAGGAGGGGGTTGAGGAGGGGGGTTGAGAAGGGGGTTGAGGAGAGAGGTTGAGGATGAGGAGGGGGGTTGAAGAAGGAGGTTAAGGATGAGGAGGGGGGTTGAGGATGAGGAGGGGGTTGGGGATGAGGAGGGGGTTGAGGAGGGGGTTGAGGATGAGGAGGGGGGTTGAGGAGAGAGGTTGAGGAGGGGGGATGAGGAGGAGGTTGAGGAGGGGGGTTGAGTAGAGGGAGGGAGGTTGAGGAGGGGCGTTGAGGAGAGAGGATGAGGAGGGAGGATGAGGAGGGGGGTTGAGGAGGGGGTTGAGGATGAGGAGGGGGTTGAGGAGGGGGGTTGAGAAGGGGGTTGAGGAGAGAGGTTGAGGATGAGGAGGGGGGTTGAAGAAGGAGGTTAAGGATGAGGAGGGGGGTTGAGGATGAGGAGGGGGTTGGGGATGAGGAGGGGGTTGAGGAGGGGGTTGAGGATGAGGAGGGGGGTTGAGGAGAGAGGTTGAGGAGGGGGGATGAGGAGGAGGTTGAGGAGGGGGGTTGAGTAGAGGGAGGGAGGTTGAGGAGGGGCGTTGAGGAGAGAGGATGAGGAGGGAGGAGGAGGAGGGGGTTGAGGAGGGAGGATGATGAGAGGGGTTGAGGAGAGGATGAGGAGGGAGGATGAGGAGGGGGGTTGAGGAGGGAGTTGAGGAGGGGGTTGAGAGTGGATTTGCACTGAAAGAAATAGAGAATGGATTGGTGGACATACAGTACAGGAAGATAGGGGATTTAGAGAGGAATGGGAGAGAGGCCTTAGAACGAAGGTATGTGAGGAGGGGGAGGAGATTTGAGGTAATTGTGACAGCCATAAATGGGGAAAGGATGGGGGAAGGTGGGGACAGCAAAGCAGGGTATAGGAAATAGAAATTGAAAACAAAAAGTTAGAAATATTTCTATCTGCCAAGAGGGAGGGAGGGAGGGGTAGAGACACAGGGGAGGGAGGAGAGACACAGGGGAGGGAGAGGAGGGGAAGAGACACAGGGGAGGGAGAGGGGGGAGAGACACAGGGGAGGGAGAGGTGGGAAGAGACACAGGGGAGAGAGAGGGGGGCACAAGAAAGGGGCACAGAGGGCACACAAGAGGGACACAGGGGGCAGCACATTTCCCACCCTCGGCTTATACTCGAGTCACTAAGTTTTCCCAGTATTTTGTGGTAAAATAGATGCCTCGGCTTATACTCGGTCACATATATAGTTGTCAGTGTTGTGAACGCTTATGATGTTGGTGACGCTTTGTGAGCCTTTGCGAGGCGAGCCTTGTACGACACAGTACTAAGGCTGGATGAGCGCCAAATGTGCTCATCTGCGAAGCCTCACAAAGCGAGACAAGTGAGGGTCGCAACTGAGAACCAAGCTCGTAAATCTTAAAAAAAAAAAAAACATTTAACAAATATAATCACACACTCACAGACAGCACAGGGGGACAGCCAGGAAGCCTGGGAGTGAGGCTGCAAGCAATTTTGAGCCATATTTGGGGCTTTTCGCAAATCCAAAATCGGCTAAGCAAGGAAAAAATGGCGGACGAAAAATTTAAAAAATTATAAAACTGGATGAAAACAAGGCTGAGCAAGGCCAGGCATGCAGGACTTAGAAAATACGCAATGGCAAAGACAGTAACAGGAGCTGGTGGAAAGAGACACATGGCATTCCCAATCACAAAACTTTCAGGTTAACGAAATCTGCAATGAGCGGCCCCTACAGTAGGTGGGAGGAAAGGTTTGCAATGAGAGCCAAAGGTGCTCATTGTGAGCCATGAGATGAGTGCCGAAGGCGCTCATCACAGGCCTCACTATGAGCACCGCGAGCACCCAAAATGCTCATTTCGAGCCCCACGCTAGGCGCCCAGGGCGTTCAGCGTGGGGCTTGCAATGAGCGCCAACGGTGATCAGTGCAAAGCAAGAAAGTTGAAGTACACAGGGGAGAGGCTCGCAATGAGCACTGAAAGGATTCTAGCTTGTGTTATGGACCTTATGAGTAGGTAGTTCACCACAACAATCATTGAATATATGGTGGGCAAAAGAGCAATAGAAGCCCTCCAACGTACAGTAGTACAGTAAATAAATAGTACATCTGTGTTCACATTTGAATGTCAAAAACAAGTTAAAAAAAACTTCTTCCTATAGATATAAATATGTATAAATAAATCGAAATATATATATATATATATATATATATATATATACACATATATAAATACATATACTAGCGACGTGCCCGTCAAAAATGACGGCAATAACATTTCTGGCAGTGCTGTTTACCACATAATGCGAGGTTCTCCCCCCTCTAACTTGCGGGCCTTGTGATGAGTGCCTTTGGCTCATTGCAAGCCTCTCCCCCTATCTACTTTACGGGCCTTGCGATGAGCTCCTTCGGCCGCTCATTGCAGGCCTCGGCCAACCCGCAACTTTCATGCCCCGAAATGAGCACCTTTGGTGTTTTTATTTTAAATGAAGTAATGTAAAAAAAGTTTAGTACATGTACATATGGAAAAGACCATGTGAAAAGAAGTATCCACAAATTCACTCTCTCTGATGGAGAAGCAAACCGTGGACTGGAAAAGGAAGAATAGATAGATAAATAAAACATTATGGCATATAATAAAATGTCTTACTTACTTATTGAACACACAATATAAATCATAATTCCTTTTACAGACAAGGGGACATTTCAGTAGTTTTTAGTTAGAAAACAGATATGAGAATGCAGAATATAAGTGGGATGCGGTGTTGTTGAGAGAATCCAGTTAGTGAGCTGATTATGGTGTTTTCATGATCTGAGGGAGGAAGATACCTTGGTGGTAGTCATGCAATGAAATATAAGGTGCTATAAAGAACTGTTACCATCTTTAGGCAATTGTGAAAAAGGCGGTAAGGGCATGCCCTGTTTGTTTTACTATAGTGCAGCACATTGCAAGTCTGCCACTTCACACCCACCTCCTCCCCATCCCAAGGGGAGGGTCCTGGTGCAGACAGATTGTAGGGTCAGAATTTGGTGTAAACAACCATGGATCCTTCTTGCCTTGTGTCAGTGGATCAGGCTGGTGGTGATGTAATGGTTTGGAGAATGTTTCCTTTGCACACATTAGGTCTCTTAATACTAATTGATCATTCTTTGAATTCACCAGCCTACATGATTATTGTGATTTCCTTATGGGCATAGTCTGCCTATCTTCTAATGGCTACTTCCAGCAGGATAACACACTTTGCCAAGAAGGACTTGTCATCTTAAACTGGTTCCACAAACATGATAATGAGTTGAGTGTACCCCAATGGTCTCCACAGTTGCCAGGACTGTGGTGAAACGTTCGATTTGAAGCAATTGTGTGATTTTATCATGTCAACATGGACTGAAATCGCTAAGGAATGTTTCCAGTTCATTGCTGAACCCAAACCACAAATAATTCAGGCTCTTCTGGGGGAAAATAAGCCCTACCTAGTACTAGACAGGTGTACCTAATACACTGACCACTAAGAGTATAAATCTGAATGTCTTGCCTCCTGGATCAGAAAATGTTATGGACCTCTGGCACGGAAAGGGTTAAAATGATTGTATTTTGGTAGTAAAAGAATAATAAACTTAATTTTCTACCTGTGCTTGTGTAATGCCCTTTGAAGCATGGTGAGTACCTTGCTTTTGATGTATCATACAACAGAACCAACATGCTAAGGTATTTCATTCATCAGTGTTGTCATTGACTCTTGATATTGTTTATTCCTCATAGATGAATAACGTTCAGCATGAACATCATAATGCCTATTAAATAATATAGAAGTTAATTTTTATATTTGTAAACATAACTCATTAAGATTATAAAAATATCCAATATATTAAGTAAAATATAACTGTAAAATAATTTAAGCTTATTGTTTACTGGTTTTATAATGTGCACACAAACTAGTTGATACGTTTAATTACTGTTTTAAATAATGTTATATGTAACATGCTGTGTATTTGTCTTTACAGAACTTTTTACATGATATGCTGACAAATGTCAACATTTCCAAAGGTCAATAATATGAGAAATAGTTTTAAAAATTCACAGCTGAAGCTATATCACGGCATAGCATTTGATTGTACTATGGAACAAGGAGGCTATAGCAAAATTGATGTTAGAAAGAAGACACACAGAAAAAGATAATAAACAATTGATTTGTTCAAATTTAAAGAGAATTGAGAGAAGGTATAAACAGGCACTTGTATTAAGCCCCTTATCTGTGATACGTGATGTTGTTTTACATGCAAAACAATCCCTTACTGTCTTATATTATTGTGTTTTTTACATTATAAACTACATTTTTCATATTATAGAACCTTTTTAATGTTTAAAACATGATCTAATAAATATTTGATAGAAAGATTTGAACTACAGTGACTCTTTAACTAGAGTGTTTATGCTTTTTCTACTCTCTCATGCTTGTTATAGTGTACGGTTGGATTACTTATATAAATATATATTTCCAGGAACATCTCCAAGACATATAGTGCAGCAACTAAAAGTAAACATGAAAAGGTTAAGATGATTTCAACGAAGTGTGAATATTCTTGAAGTAACTGACACAAAAGATAAAAGGTGCTCTCAGCAGGATAAACTAAAATCCAATTCCAACTACCAGGTTCTACTTTGATCATTGCTTTGTAGCTATTTTTAGGCCCAGTTAATTTTTTTCCAGGGATTTTATTGAAGGGTTTGTGGACAAGACAGAACCCCTGCGTGATTGCCTGAAGGAAGACAGCAATCAGTTGTTCCACTGGGAGCATGTATGCCATTAACCTTTCTTGGAACTACAACATGTGTAACATTTATATTTAATACACGTATGTCCATTAGTTTGTCTACAGTCCAGCTCACTACCTCACGAGGGCCCTGTTAAATTTCAAGCCCGTAGCAACACCGGTATACCTGCAAAGCCTGTGGGCTTGAAATTCGGAGAAGTTACAGAGCTATTACATTCAGCCATGCCGCAAGCCTGTAAACCCTTTCCGCGCATGCAAGTTTTTAGGTGGCTGGAATAGATGCGAGCCACATTTACGATCACATTTACGAGAGAGAGAGAAGGAGCTTTGTAAGCTTTTTGATATTTTGACCTCTAATATATATTAACTTCTAATTTACAACACACATAATTACTGGTATCACATAATACACACACATAGATTAATACGTACACATAGCTATACATAGCGGTACACCCCCCATACCCCCACCTACCCCCCCATACACTTACTATACTACACATAATACTCACATTCTTGTTTTACAACATAGATGTACACAAACATAATATTATATTTATTTATCATTATTTTTATTTCATAAATTATAGGAGGGTAGAGGAGGGGAGGAGGTAAATGAGGAGAGAGAGGAGAGGAGAAGATAGAGGGGAACACCAGAGGGGGAGAGTGAGGAGAGGAGGAGAGGGAGCTGAGGAGGAGAGGATGAGAGGTAGAGGTATGAAGAGAGGGAGGACCAGGTAGGGGAGGGGAGGTACAGGTGGATGAGCATGAGGAGGGAGCGATGTGCCCACAGATTTACGCACACAAGGAGTAGGGGCAGAGGGTCAGGGGCGAGGCAGTGGGGATGAGGGACTGGTTTCAGGTAGAGAACAGGGAGTTGGAAGGGCAAAAGGGTGTGGATAAGTACAGGGCCCCCAACTATAGCCGAGAGGAGATGGACATCCTCATCAGGTAAATCCGTGCGCACTATGGAATCATGCATGGTGGGAGAGATGTGAGGCTTAGCCAGAAGGCAGAGGCCTGCAGTCAGACAGCTTCAGTGGTTGCAAACAGGGATGTAAAGTATGTCAAACACAGAAAAACGACAGCCGACAGAAGGTGAAGAGGAAGAGGGCAGAGGACGCAAGGCCGCACGTGCAGCCGGTGGTGGGCCACCAGCCAATATCACATACTGTAAATGGGAGCAATCCTTGAAGGAGTGGACAGGTGGACACGGGTGTGCCAAGAACCATGAAAAGTGAGTATCATATCACACCACACGCATTGGTGTATGAACTGGGGTGGTGGACAAATACCCTGCAGATATCATAATGCTTGTATGTATAATTAATTAATGAATTAAGCTTTTGCTCTAGCTGGTGTATACAATGAGCTGTATCCCCCTAGAATGATTCTGGCTCCTACACCTCTGCCCACACACATAGATAACTGACATACAATAGCACTATGGATAGGACTGAAGATATATGGGGCATCAATAACTATGTAAATCCTGGTAGCAAACATATAATTTTCATAATTTGTATCAATGAAATGTCTGGCCAATACCTGCAGTTAAAACTAATTTTGAGTACAATTTCCTATTAGATCAAGGTTGATTTGACTTTCAAAAGAGAGTACATGTCTGGGTGTGCGCACTGCGGCATATGTGGATACAGACTCTGTAGAACTGCATGTGCATGTCATATACTGTCATAACCTGGACAATGTCTCAGCTACATATTAACAACCATTGCTGGGAACATGTCACAGATTGATCAGTCTCACACACTGCACAGCAGATCCAGCAGAGCACTTGTCTGATGCAAATGCAGATGGCACACCACACCTGCAGTACACATATTCATATGAGCCATGATCCACAATCCTCATTATGCAGGCAGTGGTCCATCTGTGTAACACAAGCAGCACAGTCACTCACAGGTGACCATGATGTCAAGGATATGGAAACACATAGCTGTCAATTGTGTGGGGAAACTAACTCTAATATATTTTTTCTTCCATTTCAGTACCCAGGAGGACAAGGCTGACCACAGAGGAACAGGTGGGGTCTCCGCTGAAGGTAGGAGTGGTTGACGAAGAAAGCCAGGACATTCCAGAGGACCTGGGACCATCCACAGAAGATGGCCATTCCCGATCACCCGCATCTCAGGAGTGTAAATGACTGCCCGGGCCCTCAAATGCATCATCCAGCCATGCACAGATGTTCCAGCCCCTTCCACCTGGCATGTCCTGGCCCCAGCCATTATCACACCTGCTACAACAACATTGCAGCCATGGCAGGCCACAACCACTCCCACACAATGGTGTCCCCCAACATGCTTTAGAGTCTACAGAATCTAGATTTAATTAAGTTTCATATATATATATAACATATTATAATTGTCAAACTGTGATTCGTCGTCACGTTTGCAAGCCTGGCGTAGCGAGGCGAGACGCTGAAGCACAGAAGTCTTCCGAGCTTGGAGCACTTAGCCGATGAGCGCCAAAAACGCTTATCGGCTATGAGGCGAGCCGTTGAGGCATTGAAACATGCTGGATTTAGGCAGAAATGAGTGCCAAAGGCGGTCCTGAGAGCCTTGTGAAGCAAGGCGAGCCGTTGGGGCATTGAAAAACGCGGGACTTAGGCAGTAACGCAAGGCGAGCAGTTCAGGCATTGAAGTATGCGAGACTTCCTCCAATCAGTTAGGAAACACGGGATTGCCTTAGACTGCAAGCAGTTGAGGAACGCGGGACTTAGAAAAAAAATGCAGAGTTTCAGCACTCGAAAGCGTACTTATACTGCACACTTGGCACATTGCTGACACTTTTTCCTCAGGACACCAACAGTCCAACTGTACATTGTAAGCTGCAGAAAAATCTAAAGAGATTGTTAGCTCTTCAGGATATTTATTGATGAATATGTTAATTAGAAATAGGTAAAGTATATTAATTTACTAATTAATTCATTCATTATTCTTAAAAAAATATATATAAAAAATAAAAAATCACTAAATAGCATATTTTACACTGCTGTTACTTTATGAATACATTAATGATTCGCACTTCCTAATACATTTATTAATTCCTAATTAATTATTAAAGTACATTAATTTAATAATTAGTAATTAGTAATGGAAAAAATATACTTTCCACTGCACTAAAAAAATGTTACATTTTACACTGCACTTATATATCTGGATTACTGCTCATTGGCTGCCAGAGATAGGACTCTCAAAGCAGTTATATATTTAAATCACGTTATTATGCTCTGAAACCTAAAAACATTTTCTAATTTACACTGCACTAAAAAAAATTGTATTTTTAACACTGTACTTATATATCTGTCTTTGCGATGAGGAGGGGGTTGAGGATGGGGTGGTTGAGGATGAGGATGGGGGGTTGAGGTTGAGGAGGGAGGTTGAGGAGGGGGTTGAGGAGCGGGTTTAGAATGAGGAGGGCATTTGAGGATGAGGAGGGAGGTTGAGGATGACGAGGGAGGATGAGGATGAGGAGGGGGGTTGAGGTTGAGGAGGTAGGTTGAGGAGGGGGTTGAGGATGAGGAGGGGGTTGAGGATGGGGGGTTTAGGATGAGGATGGGGGGTTGAGGATGGGGGGTTGAGGTTGAGGAGGGAGGTTGAGGAGGGGGTTTAGAATGAGGAGGGGGGTTGAGGATGAGGAGGGGGTTGAGGAGGGAGGTTAAGGATGAGGAGGGAGGATGAGGAGGGTGGTTGAGGATGAGAAGGTGGGTTGAAGTTGAGGAGGGAGGTTGAGAAGGGGGTTGAGGATGGGGGGGATGAGGATGGGGGGTTGAGGATGGGGGGTTGAGGTTGAGGAGGGGGTTTAGAATGAGGAGGGGGTTTAGAATGAGGAGGGGGTTTAGAATGAGGAGGGGGGTTGAGGAGGGAGGTTGAGGATGAGGAGGGAAGTTGAGGATGAGGAGGGAGGATGAGGAGGGAGGTTGAGGATGTGGAGGGGGGTTGAGGAGGGAGGTTGAGAATGAGGAGGAGGTTGAGAAGGGGGGTTGAGGAGGGAGGTTGAGAATGAGGAGGGGGGTTGAGGAGGGTGATAAGGGAGGGGGGAAGAGACACGGGAAGGGAGAGGGGGGAAGAGACACAGGTAAGGGAGAGGGGGAAGAGACACATGGAAGGGAGAGGGGGGAAGAGACACAGGGAAGGGAGAGGGGGGAAGAGACACAGGGAAGGGAGAGGGGAGAAGAGACACAGGGGAGAGAGGGGGGGGGCACAAGAAAAGGGCACACAAGAGGGGGACACAGAGGGCACAACGGGACACAGGGGGCAGCACATTTCCCACCCTCGGCTTATACTCGAGTCACTCATTTTTCCCAGTATTTTGTGGTAAAATAGGTGCCTCGGCTTATACTCAGGTCGGCTTATACTCGAGTATATACAGGTATATTAGAATAAGTGACTAGCGAGACTTTAAGTGTTGCTTTTAATATAGCAACATTGATATCTGTGTAAATAATGATTTACTATTCCCAAAGTATATTGACATATATATTTGTGATTTATTTTTACATAAACTAATTAAATGTGATAAAATTCAAATGAAAAAATAAAATAGTGAAAGAATGAAAAAGTGCTATACATTCTATACCAAGGTGCTATACATTCTATTCGAATGTGGTGGAATATCCACTTAGCTGAATATATAACTTCTATGAATAGTTTATTTGTTTATACTGTTGGTCTTATCAAGATGTCTTGAGATTAATAGTATCTGTGGGTATGTTGCCGATACTATTATGGACAATAAAGATTTAGAATTCAATCAGTTATGTATATTGGATTACAAGCATAAATTTCCATAAGTAAGTTGTACTGTTTTTCTCACAAATGTTACTCAGTCTGACTGTGATTACCTTGTGACACTATCTTGGCTGGTGTCACTACTACATCCTACTAATTTTCAATTGCATTATAAAGATATCTATGTTTCTGAAATAAACTTTGTATTTATGTTTCTTACAATCTCTATGAGACCACCATTTCACGAGCGGCACCATTTCACGAGTGGCAACTTCAGCAATAATTGCCTTTTGGCAAAAAAATGCCACTACTATACCAACTATATTTTCTGCAAACTTAAGGGCAAGCTGTTAATATATCTCTTGGATCTACTATGATAAACACTACAAGTTGGAAACTGGCAATCTATGCTGTTTACCTCGTGGTTCTACTATGAGAGACCACTACACCTTCTGTATCATATTAGGACTGAGTAGGTTATACCTCATGGTTCTACTATGAGAGACCACTACACCTTCTGTATCATTATAGGACTAAGTATTAAGTATTAAGACTAAGTATCGTGTTTCTTTTTTAGACAACACTACTATACCCCAAAGTTCTTAATGCAATTGGACATTTATATGGACTAGATATATTATACCTCGTGGTCCCTCTATATCTGGGCCACTACATATGCCTTGTATGGGACAGTATAAGCATGTAAGATCTTCATGGGACATCAGTATAGAAGCTTTTTGTTAAGAAGCTATAGCATATTATCAGCTTTTGCTTCAGCTGTTTGTTTGTTTTTTGGCACCAAAGTGATGTCATCAACACCCGACGTATGTTTCGTGAGATCTGTGGATCTCAGCTCATCTTGCTCTCTAGGAGTATCAATGCAACATGAATAGCATCTAGCACATTAGGAACACCTCCTAATTGGTGAAAATCAGCTTTCACCTTCAAGAACTCTTCCGCAGTGTTGGGGAAACTGATGTATCTGGTAGCTTGCAAACCAATAGCACAGAGGAATATACTCAAACAATTTGAGACGCTTGGCTGAGACATTCCTCCGACTATGCTCAGGGTGTTCTGGAAACTACCAAAGGCAAGGAGGTGTATTGTGGCTAACACCCGTGTCATTCCTGGTATTGCTCTATTGGTACGTGTGCGAGGCCCAAGTTCCTCACTCATGAACACATAGAGCTCTCTAAGTCTGACACTGGTCAGCCTAAAATGCTCATATCCCTCCCCATTAGTTAACCCCTCTAATGTGAGTCTCTCCCTGTATACATTGGGTGCCTGGACCTTCGTTACAGGCTCCTGGACCTGCTCACCCCCTGTGCCTGTTGCTGTGCCAGAGCCAGAGCTCTCTCCCCTCCCTGATCCTCCACCCTGATACTATGCATGGCCTGTGGTAATCCACTTGCCTGGCTTGGTTCTGGCCCAGCATGGATTACATTACCACTCACACTCCCATTCACTCCCAGACAGTCCACTCTGCCACTCCTCATTCACACCTCAATCACACACATTGCATCTGGATCTCCATCATGCCACATACTGTGCAAACAATAGTACCTCAGATGTGACCATGTATCCATATTCTCATGCATCTCTCTGTCATGTTGAGAATCCATGCCATTTTAGAGGTGCTGATGACTTGTTGGGTATGGGGTTATATAGCTTGATGATTACAGCACTTGTTAATAGGCACGGGGATTACAGGTTTGGAATTGGTCACCTGTGGATCTGGAACTTATCTGGTATTCCAGCTGATGATTGCTCTGCTCCATATATAGATCACACTCACTGTTTGATTCAGGGTAAACAAATGATGTTACTGAGAACGGCATCAGATTATTTATTGATTCAGGATGTCTCTGATTGCATTGCTATAGTTAATGTGTTGATGTTTGTTTTACTGTAGTGGTAGGCCTCAACATGGCCTTTACTGTTCACATGTATTTCTTGACCTATGATTTTCATTTGGATTGATATATTACATTGCTCCTTTGTGCCTCTGTGTTTGCTAAGTGATGATATCTCCCATAGTGCAATGATTGTACATGGTTTTATGTAAGTGTGCTATCTTTTTAAATGCTGCATTAATTATTTTTGGCAATGTGTATAGCAGTGTTTTACAAGCTAATCCTCAGGGCTAGCCAGACAGGTCAGGTTTTCTGTTTAACCGTGTGTAAACACAGGTGAGGCAATTATTATTCAACAGGAGCTTCTTATTTGGTCGCCTGGGTTGTTATGGCTAAGGATTTTATCTGGCCTGTCTGGAGGAAAGGCTTGTGAACAACTGGTATATGATGTTTATATGATGAATGTCACTTGAGGAAAGGGGCACATGTTTTATTTTAAAACTAATGTGGAAATTGGAATGTTGAGCATGACAATCTGATAAACTTCCCTGCTTTTGTTTTGTTTAAAAGTGGTTTACTGTCTTTTTAAGGGCTACTAGGGCACTCTGTAAGAACCCTTTGCAGGCCCTGTTTTATTTTCAGGGTCCACATAAGTGCCTCTGTGAGTGAGAAAGGGTTAATATGGCATGAGATTCATGTTTTTGTGTTGCTATTTAATCAGGCAGTGTGTCTTTAATTGTCTTGAGGAGGGGGGTTGAGGATGAGGAGGGGGGTTGAGGATGAGGAGGGGGGTTGAGGAGGGAGGATGAGGAGGGGACTAGAGGAGAGAGGTTGAGGAGGGGGGTTGTGGATGAGTAGGGGGTTCAGGAGGGAGGTTGAGGAGGGGGTTGAGGATGAGGAGGATTTTTGAGGAGGGGTGTTGAGGATGAGGAGGGTGGTTGAGGAGGTGGGTTGAGGACGGTGGTTGAGGAGGTGGGTTGAGGAGGGGGGTTGAGGAGAGAGGTTGAGGAGGGGATTGAGGAGGGGGGTTAAGGAGAGGGGTTGAGGAGGGGGGATGAGGAGGGGGTTGAGCAGGGGGGTTGAGGAGGGGGAGGGGGGTTGAGGAGAGAAGATAAGGAGGGAGGATGATGAGAGAGGATGAGGAGGGAGGATGAGGAGGGGGGTTGAGGATGAGAAGGGAGGATGAGGAGGGCTGTTGAGGAGGGGGTTGAGAAGGGTAATAAGGGAGGAGGAGTGAAAGAGACACGAGGGAGAGGGGGGAAAGAGACACAGGGAAGGGAGAGGGGGGAAGAGACACAGGGGAGGGAGGGAAGGGGAAGAGACACAGGGGAGGGAGAGGAGGGGAAGAGACACATGGGGAGAGAGAGGAGGGGAAGATCCCTTCCCATAGTTGCTCCCCTCCCCAAGACCCCATTCCATGACTGTTCCCTTTCCCAAGACTCCTTCTCATAACAGCTCCCCTCCCCAAGACCCCTTCTCGTGGCTGCTCCCTTTTCTTACAGTTTTTTGCTTTTCTCTCACAATGTGAAGCAGCACATGAATATGCTCCCACTTCCTTGAGATATGGTTTTGCGGGGAAAGGGGGGTTGGGGTCCCGGGGGGGTCCAGGGGGACTAGTACTGGAAAAAAGAGTAGCAGCTTGTGAGCCATTATTTGCCAACACCAGTTTTTGAAAAAGAGGAAAAAGATTAATAAATGAATAATTCACATAATACAAGGATCAAAGAAGGTCTAAAAATATTGAACTTGATGGCCCAATAGTCTTTTTTCAATCTCAATTATTATGTCTCTTCCCCCTCCCTTCCCTCCCCTGTGTCTCTGCACCCTTCCCTTCCCTGTGTCTCTTTCTCCCTCCCCTCCCCTGGGTTTCTTTCTCCCTCTCCCCTCCCCTGTGTCTCTTCCCCCTTCCCTCCTCTGTTTCTCTCCCCCCTCCCATGTGTCTCTTCCCTACCCTCCCCTGTGTCTCCTCCACTCCCCTGTGCCTCTCCCCCCTCCCCTCCACTGTGTCTTCCCCCCTGTGTCTCTTCACCACTCTCCCCTCCCCTGTGTCTCTTCCCCCACTCCCCTGTGTCTCTTCCCCCTCTCCCCTGTGTCTCTTCTGCCCCTCTCCCCTCCCCTGTGTCTTTCTCTCTGAGTTTTCCTCCCCCTCTCCCCTGAGTCTCTTCCCCCTCTCCCTTCCCCAGTGTCTCTTGCTCCTCTCCCCTCCCCTGTGTCCCTTCCCCCCTCCACTCCTCTGTGTTTCTTACGCCCCTCCCGTCCTCTGTGTCTCTTCCCCCCTCCCCTGCACTGTGTCTCTTCCCCTTCACCTCTCCCCTCCCCTGTGTCTCTTCCCCCCTCCCCTGTGGCTCTGCCGCACAATGCGCAGGCATCATGTGACTTAGGAAGTGGTAAGTGTGTACGCTCCCATGGGGCGTTATACACTTACCACAATTATTATAGTTGATGTAATGTAAAGTGCATAAATATGTGAAAGATATTTCTATTTGACCAAATGTAAAGATGGTTGAATGGACAAAAAAGATTCTCTGTGTATGGTTGATTCTATTCCTTAACTCCCACAGCAGTTTTACTGGAGTAATTTGTAACTATGTGGAACTTAATGCTATTAATAAAAAAAATATTTAAAGTAATTGGAATTTTTGTCTGCCAATCTTTCATCAAGAGTTGCTTTTATCTTTATACAACAGCTAATGGATGGGCTTTTCGGTTACCAGCTTCCATTCTAGCACCATCAGAATACAGAACAGGAATCAAGGGGTTAAAAATATCAAATAGAGCTTATAACCTCTAAATAAAAGTCAAAACTCCATGAATACACGGTGTGTGTCTTCATTAGGAAAAGTTGGAACATTTAGAAACAATCAGAACAATACAACTTTGGTTCAATCCACAAACATTATTAAATTACCTGCCCTTAAAGGCATACTGTATGTAAGTTTCATGGATTATGAATGCATCTGATAGAGGAGAATTAGTAGTGTATGAAAAAATGTTTGGCATAGAAATATCCCAAAATAAACATTAATTAGCTTACCCTGAAATTAGCGAAATTTCCAATGATTTTTGGCAGTTGCATTTGATGCAACCTAAAAAATCCCACCTACATTAGCATAATATTCAAATTCAGAATCAGGCTAATACATTGTATCATTCTTCACCTTCCTCAGCACTTCCTCTTCCTGCTGTTCAAGAGCCACTGTGCAAATTGTCTCACTTGGATTGTAACTGCACTTATTACTAAAGGCTACAAAGAATAAAATAGTCTCTGCTCACTCACCTCTCACACTAACTCACCTACCTCTCACTCACTCCACTCATTCCACACTCCCACTCACTACACCCACTTTACACTCACTTCACACATTCCACATTCCCTTCCTTCACACTCACTCCACACACACTCATTCCGTATTCACTCCACACACACTCCACCCTCTCCACTCACACTCACTCTACTCAAATTCACTCCACTCACTTCACCCATACTCCTTCCATGTACACGCACTCAGTCCAACCACAGTCACTCCAACCACAGTCACTTCTCTCTCCTCCCCCCCCATCACCCTGCCCTACCACTTGATTCCATCTGCAACAGTTACCGTATTTTTCGCCGTATAAGACGCACTTTTTCTTCCCCAAAACTGGGGGAGGAAAGTTGGTGCGTCTTATACGGCGAATATACCTTTTCAAACTGCCTCTGTCCTCTTGATTTCACCCCAGCGCTTCCTACCAGCATCGCGTCGGCCGGTGCGTCCTAGTGACGTCACACACGCAACGCTGCAGTACACGTGGAGTGCTGGTAGGAAGCGCTGGGGTGAGATCAAGATGGCAGAGATCAGAAGGAAGGTGAGGATCAGGGGGATCAGGGGGGTCAGGGAGGATCAGGAGGGTCAGGGAGGGTCAAGGGCTCCCAAATGCTGCAGTATATGGATATGTATGTGTATGTGTGTGTGTGTGTGTATGTATGTATGTATGTATGTGTGTGTGTGTGTGTGTGTGTATGTGTGTATATATGTATGTATGTGTATGTATATTTATGTGTGTATGTATATGTATGTATGTGTATCTATAAAGGTGAGGATCAGGACGGTCAGGGAGGATCAGGAGGGTCAGGGAGGGTCAATGGCTCCCAAATGCTGCAGTATATGGATATGTATGTGTATGTGTGTGTGTGTGTGTGTGTATGTATGTGTGTGTATATATGTATGTATGTGTATGTATATTTATGTGTGTATGTATATGTATGTATGTGTATCTATATATATATATATATATATATATATATATATATATATATATATATATATATATATATTTGTGTGTAATGTAGGTGTGTATCTGTGTGTAAAGTGTATTTGTGTTTGAGTGTATTTGTGTTTGATTCAGTTTTTTTTTTTTCTTGTTTTCCTCCTCTAAAAACTAGGTGCGTCTTATCTGCCGGTGCGTCTTATAGGGCGAAAAATACGGTACTTCCTATTCTCTCTACCAGAAAAGTCAAACCGGGTACCTTGCTGTATTTCCTGTGGGTACCCAGCTTATGTAAGCTCCCTGTGGGTGTGAACAGCTGGATTTTACTTTTGGGCAAATAACTTTGTAAGTAAGCTGAACGTATCTATATAACACAACTTTTTCTGATAATCACAGTCTGTTTCTTACCAAACATTTGAAACCAAGGAAACTTACATATCCCTTTACAATTCCCTTCCAAACCAGTTAACTCACTTAACATATTTGCATTCCTGTACACAGCTAGATAATCCCATCAGGCTGGTTGTTGCTAAGAAGTACAGTGCATTGTTCAAGTTTCCTGTCTCTGATGATGGAATTAGCAAGGACTGGAAAGATACGGCCTCTGGGTGGGTCATCACAGGGCCAATCGCAGAAGTGCCTACCTCCCTGTTTAAAGTCAATGGGGGAAAAAATGATAGGAAATAGCTGTTACAGGGAGAAATTTTCAGAAGCAATCAGCAGGCTCCAAGCCAGTGATCATGACCACCTGGCGGTTTGGCCATTCTCACTGGCCACTGAAATGCTAAGCATTGTTTTTAGCATTCAAACCACTTGCAAGAACCATACTGAGTAAAAAACAATAATTATACTTTAAACGCATAGGCTTGGTGGCAGAATTAGAAAGGTTAACTAAAAATCAAGGCTTTAACATAATTTTCTACATTTATTTATAATAACATGACATTGATAGAACTGGTAAAGGCTATATTTTTAAGTTGTACCATTCTTGGAACCTTTCCTGTGTACCTTTTATGTAACATCACTCTTTTCAATAAGACATGTGTGGACTATGTTCTATTTTAATTATTCATGTTCCAGCTTATTTTATAAAGTCTTACATTTTAATTAGTTCTTGACACAAATATAGGCTCTGTAGGCAATGGTTTCTGAAATAACACACCCAAGTAGGTATGAGGTTTAGGAGTGTAGGGTTTTTTTGGCTAATTTTATATTTTTGAGATTCCAAGCAACATAATATACTATGTATAATTTTTGGTCTGGTTCTGCTATCAGTTGAGAATTAATTAATAGGAGAAAAACTGTATATAATATTTAGATACATGTTTATACACAAATAACAAAAACAAATACATTTTGCATATTTTTTAATTCTATATTTTAAATAAATCGTGCACCTTTTAATTTTATATTCAAATTATAATACTCAAATCTAATTCATGCTTTTCCTTATTATTATTCATCATTATGAACATGACTAAATCAGTTAATATATATATATATATATATATATTTATTTTTTTTTATGTGGGATTTCTGTAATGGTTCTTTGAGCTTTAGTATCAAATTATTAATAATTTAGGCTAAATTGTATTTTTTGCCATGAAAAGGACCTACCATTTAGTGATCAATTCAATGTAACCTCTAGATTTATCCTCCTCATAGATTCTAAGAAATGCACAAACATATATTGCATCTTCAAAGTACACATTCAAATTTATAATAAATGCTTCATTAAGCATGCTAGTTGAAACTATTTTCCTAGTAATTAGTTACAATCTCCCTATGTCTTTTAATTAACTCTGATATGAAAATTATCAGTTTAAACCAATCATGGTCAATTACTAATTAAGCGACTATCAAAATATGATTTAATAGTTCTGTGCTTATCTATATTTTTATTATATGCAGTAATACACCCTAAAATATCTAATTTACTTCAAAGAACATGATTTATCTTATGTAACTTTTATCAGATAAATCTATATTTAATTTTTAAATTACATGTTTGATATAGTATGGAATCCATCCATTTTAAATTAGTTGTTGTTAGCACATATTATTTCCTATTTTTTCTTATTTTGTAAATAACAGAACTTAGAGAATTCCTCAATATCATCACGATTATTATTTATTTAAAAGCATTAACACAACTATATACAAAAACTATCCTATTTAGTCCCTTTTATTTCTACATTTAAAGCAGTGGTGGACAATAAATGGCCTGGGGGCTGCATGTGTTGCTCAGGCAATTTCCATGTACCCCCCAGCCTGTTCCCTAGAGTGGAAGAGCATGAACCTATTCAACAACACACTGTCCATTATATATGTCAAAAACAAGCAAATAATTATTCCTCATTCATTCATTCATTTATTCAACTTATATGCAGAGTGCATCATGTGTAAGGCCGGACTGGATGAATCCAAAGCTGGAATCAATATTGCTGGAAAAAACATCAACAACCTTAGATATGCCGATGATACTACTTTGATGGCTGAAAGTGAGGAGGAACTAAAAGACCTACTGATGAGGGTAAAAGAAGAGAGTGCAAAAGTTGGCCTGTTGTTCAAAGTTAAAAAGCCGAAGATCATGGCAAATAGATGGGGAAGAAGTGGAGGCAGTGACAGATTTTAATTTCCTGAGATGCAAGATATCTGCAGATGGTGACTGTAGTCATGAAATTGAAAGATATTTGCATCTGGGGAGGAAAGCTATGGCAAGCTTGGACAAGCTAGTAAACGAGATATTAAACTATCAACAAAGGTATGCATAGTTAGAACTATGGTATTCCCAGTAGTAACATACAGATGTGAAAACTCAAGCATAAAGAAATCTGAGCGCCTTAGAATTGACGCCTTTGAATTATGGTTGAATTGAATTGGTGAAAACTATTTAGAGTTGGTGAAAACTACTTAGAGAATTGGTGAAAACTACTTAGAGTCCCTGGACTGCAAGAAGATCCAATAAATCAGTACTTCAGGAAATCAAGACAAATTGTTCACTAAAAGGGATGATCATGAAGCTGAAGCTCAAATATTTTGGCCATATAAGGAGACGGCAGGATTCCCTAGAAAAGACTCTGATGCTGGGAAAGATTGAAGGTACAAGAAGAAGGGGGCGACAGAGGCGGAGATGGATAGATGAAGTCACTGAAGCAATAAATATGAACTTGATGGAGCTCGGAGGACAGTGACTAAGAGATGTACCTGAGGAGCTGCAGTCCATAGAGTCAATGTAATATAAGGTCAATGCATAGTTAAAATAACTTGCTCCTCTTAGTAGGGCAGCTAAAGTGAACTCTTCAATGGATCTTTAATAATTCTTCCATCATAAACAAGAAGTTTTGCAATCACTATTATGCATTTAGGTATGTTAGCATAAATGTTTTGTGCTAAATGTTATTTTGCTGTTTAGATTATATATAGCAAATAGATGGCTTCTAAATCATGTAGAGAATGGAAATTTGCTTTGAGAGAGTACCAACTTCCAAAACAAATGGAGTAATAGTATCTGGATGGCAGAGAAATGGAGTAAACTAAACAAAGTGTCAAGGACTAATTGTGCTTCAGGTGTGGAACCGTATAAAGACATTGTTTTTGGGAAGCTTGTTACAAGTCCCACTATTGCTTGAATCTTATATGGAAGTTGGCAAATCCAGTAAATGTTTGTTATTGCTAGTTGGAAGAGAGAGCTGGCTATCCAAAGTGGTATTCAGTGTTCTGAAATCTATTTCAGTGAAACAGAGGGACTCAAATGCTTGGACTGGCACAACAACAACCACAACAACAACAAAACATTTCTCCAGCTTTGTATATAATCAATGCCTTCCTAAGTGAGACAACACTATTTTTACGTACTGATGATTCAATCAAATAGGTATCATCAGGAATCTGCCTGATCTCCCTAAACAGGGGGCATCACTACCTCTGCAGGCACAACATAAAAGATGCTGCAGGCAGTGTTCTCGCACACAGTAGGAGTTTTTGATTGGCATTCTCCTACACAACTCCTTCACCTCAACATTCCACCTTTTTGCAAAGTTTGCTGGATTTTCACTGCCAAACGTCTAAAATGTGCCTGATTATAGCAAATTACCTCCCTTTTCATTTTGCTAAATGCCAAGTGCTCTGTGCAAGTGCACATTTCCTTGCGGCATTGACATTTTATGTCAATGATCTCACCTGTATTCCTCCAGTCCTGTCCTAGGATGCCAAAACCTACATTTTTCCTGTCTTCACTTTTCTTTTCCTGCATTTAACTCTTTAACAGTCCTGCAACCTTTCCAATCCTGCCCAGTCTTGCGAGTCAGACAGTCCCATTTCCTGGATTCCTAAAGAAAATGATGCATTCTGCCACCTTTTTATACCCAGATGAAATGAAACAGGAGCGCTCTCTATGTGTCCTCTAAACTGACTTCAGAGCTTCGTCAGGACCCAGCTTGGTTCTGGATTCTAGTCCAGTCTTATTTTCCCTAATGGTTTGTTACCAGCCTGGTCTTTTGCATAATTTCAAAGATCCAGAAAGGTAACACTTTACAGCAATATACCAGAATGCCACCAAGATGTACAGCCACTAACTGGTCCAGGAAGTCTCGGATAACTTTGTTGATAAAGTAGTGGATGGTTGGTGCAGAGTTAAATTGATATTGTGTCAAATCCAAATTGCATAACTGGATACAATATGTTGTTTTAAAAGCTGACTTCTACCTAGTTCCACTCTGAGGAGAACAACATTGTAAGCACCTTTGAAGTCTAGCTTTGAATGAAAATTTGTTAAAATCAGTATTTCAAAGAGTACTGAAATTAGGCAAATTAATATCAGTTAATGGTAACCTAACTGAGCTTCATGTGATCTGTGCAAGGGAGCAGTGATTTGTCTTTATTGTACACAAAGAATATGCCAGCTTAAGAAGTTAATGTTGGATGGCACATGAAACTTAACTTTGGGTTTATATCAGGTAATTTCTGAATGTCCAAATCTCTGGCTGAGATAAAGGAATGATTTACCCAAAGTTGATCTTTGATCACTATAGTAGATATTTCTGAGATGGCTTGAAGTTGATATGAGAAAGCTGACCTCTATTGTCTCCTCTCCTTCTGTGAACTAAGATGGATACACACCTATATCATAAATCTGTTTATGGTACACTCACATACATGATATACAGTATGTTCACTGCATCTAAGTCACACACCGATACACATTACTACATTAGCAGATTTACCTTTTCTATTCCTTTATAAACAAATACTGAGTTATAATAGGAAACCTAGCCTAAAACTTTAAATCATTTTCATGTGTGGTAGCAAGTGAACCTCATGACATATTTGTTGAGACTATTTATTGTAATTTTCTTTTTCTTTTCTTTTCTGTCTTCTTTTCTATTTGTTTTATACATAAATATGTTTTCCATTTTGCAACTTTTATATGATTATTTTTCTCGTACCATTTTTTATTAGTAGAAAGCATTGGCAAAAAAATACAGTTGTAATATTTGTTGTTACATGTATTGGAATTGTCATAGAAAGTGTAATACATAAAGTTATACATAATGAAATGGGTATTCTTTGTTTGATATATTTGCCAATAAAGATTAACATAAACTATAATAAAACATTTTTCTTTTAATATTTTCATTTTTTCTTTGTCCTTTTTTGTTATCCAAACATATTTGTTACATAGTTACATAGTATTTGACGTTGAATAAAGACCTTTAGTCCATCAAGATCAACCTTGTAATATCCCTTCTAATCCTTTTAATATGTGGATTATCTGTTAATCATTGTTAATTGTGAATTGATCCAGAGGAAGGCAAACAGAAACAAAAACATCAATGAAACGTTGCCAATTGTCTCATAAGGAAAAAAAAGCAAAATTCCTTCCTGACCCCAGATACTGGCAATCAAATTTCTCCCTGGATACATTTTCCTTCGCTAGTTATCCAGGATAAACTTGAATGCCCTCTTTATTTAAAAATATATATAACCCCTTTTTAAAATTATCTATTGAATTCGCTGTCACCACCTGTGAAGAACCCTTTCTTTCTTTAAGGTGAAGTCTTTTTTCCTCTAACCTCAAGGGATGTCAAAGCCTTATATTGAGCCTGGATGTATTTAAATAAGGTAATCATATCCCCTCATAGGCACCTTTTTTCTAGGGAAAATACGTTTAATTTGGTTAGTCTTTCTTCATAACTTAGCCCCTCCATTCCCCTTTATTAGTTTTATTGCCATACTCTGTACTTTTTCCAGCTCTAAAATGTCCTTTTTATGAAGTAGTGCCGAAAATTGTACTCCATATTCCAAATGAGGGCATACTAGAGATTTGTACAGTGACAGAATTATATTTGCTTCTCTTGCTTCTATACCCTTCTTAATACATGCTAATATTTTACTTGCCTTTGAAGCTGCTGCTTTGGCATTGAGCACTGCTACCTAGTTGGTTGTACTCCCAAAATCCCTTTCTATATCAGATATCCCAAGACTTGCTTCATTAATATTATAAATTGCATCTGCTATTTAGCTGCCCATTTCTGTAATTAATGCAAATCCCTTTGGATTTAAAGCATATCATTATCTGATTTAATTACCTTGCACAAATTAGTGTCATCAGCAAAAATGGAGACTATACTTTTGAGTTCAACTTCTACGTCATTAATAAATATGTTAAAAAGGAGAGGACCTAATACTGAACCTTGAGGAACCCCACTTACCAATTAGTCCAATCGGAATATGTTCCATTGACAACAACATTTTGCTTCCTGTCTTTTAGCCAGCTCTCAATTCATGAGCATATATTTACTGCAATTCCTGCATCCCTTAGTTTGCACAATAGACTTCCATGTGGCACTGTATCAAAAGCCCTTGCAAAATCCAAAAAGACTACATCCACTGAGTTTCCCTAATCCAAGTTCCTACTAACCTCCTCATAGAAACTGATTAGATTTGTCTGACATGACCTATCTTTCATAAATCCATGTTGACTCATACCCATGATCTTGTTCAAATAGACATATTCTTGTATACTTCCCTTATTAACCCTTCTAAAAGCTAGGTATCACACCTGCTTTTCTTCAGTCATCTAATAGATATAATGGTTTGGCTATTACAGAACTCAGTTCCCTCAGATGTATTCCATCAGTACCTGGTGCTTTATAAACATTTATTTTTTTCCAACCTCTTTTGGATTTCTTCCTGTGGTAACCAATTATTTAGTGATGGTAGTGTAGACCCATTATGTTACAGCATCCCAACCACTGTTACCTCCCTTGTATATACAGAAGAAAAATAACCTATTTAGCTCATCTGCCTTTTCCTGGTCACTAATTATCAGATGGCCTGTGTCACATTGTAATGTCCCTTTAGCTTCCTTCCTCGCCTTCTTCCCATTAATATATTTAAGACATATTTTAGGGTTAGTCTTACTCTCCTTTTCAACGGACTTCTCATTTTCTATTTAAACCCGTCTAATAGCTCTTTTGCAAGCCTTGTTGATTTCCTTATATTCACATAAAGCTGCCTCTGTTCCCTCCTTCTTGTATAATTTAAATGCATGTTTTTTTTCCTCATCATGATCTTTAAATCATTGTTAAGCCACATGGGATGTGATTTACTCATATTAATTTTATTTCCACATGGTACATGCTGATGTGTATGTATGTTTAGTAAGGATTTGAATGTTGTCCATTTATTTTCAGTATTTTTCCCTGTAAATTCTTTATCCCAGTCTTTAGGTTGTATTGCTGCCGTTAGCCCTTTTAAAATTTAGAGTTTTTGTTGGTCCCTTACAACTCTGTTTTTTGTAGTCAATCTCAAATGAAACTGTGTTGTGATCACTATTCCCCATGGGTTATGTTCCCTCTAATTTTTTGGGGTCTGTGTGCGCTAAAAATTTCTGTTGTGCAACATCTTTCAAGGAGAGTAAATTTTGTGCGCATTGGCGAGTTAGGTGATAATCAATGTTATTGTGTCGTAAGCTCACTAGCATACATTGCTTGAAATTTAGCATTTGTTTATGATATTACGGAGTATGGGATAAGAAATTGGACCTATCCTCTTATGGTAGCGCAGAACAGGCAGCATGCAGTGGCAGTGAGCATCCGCTAGATGGTGCTGTCGATATTACTGTGCCATATCATAGAGTCAAGGCTTAGATAAACTGTTAGCGTTGGAGTTAGGGTTAGGGTTAGGCTAACATTATAAGCTTAGAACTTCTCTCACATATCGCAGAGCTGCAAAATATCAGCAGCGCCATCTAGCGTTTGGAGGCCGCACTGCAGCAGCGGACCCGAGCAGACACCATAACAGTATAGATACAAAATTTAGCAAAGTTTTATATGTTGAAATAGATGTATTACTAACACTAACAACCTTATTAAATTGCGATTCGGACAATTGAAAAGGGGTCTATATAAGCACATAGCATATTTTTTTACAGAAGTTTTTAGTTAGTGAACTTCTATCCAAAAGCAAATATGCTCTGTGCTTATCAATCAAGCCCTTTTCAATTGGCCGAATCGCAATTTAATAAGGCTGTAAGTGTTTCAATTCACTTCCACATTTAACGGGAATTCAACTTTCTTAATTGTATATAAATAATATTGTGGGAACTCTTTTCACAATGCGGCAGAGTGATTGGATTTACAATAGATCTTAAACTCCTTTTATAGTACAGTAGACTCTCAGTTAACCGGCACCCATGGGGATTGGTAGATGCTTGCTAAATGTATTTTCTGGTTGCTTGAGAGTTATATATAAAAGAGGCCCAGATTAGCTGCACATAGGATGCTCTGCTAAGTATATTTGTCAGTGAGGGCTGTTCTAGCAGCAGCAGCTTTCACTCCTCACTTACACACAGGTATGTTCGGCTGCAGGCTGTGGTGCTGAACCCGAGGAATGTAAAGCCAACACTGCATTGGCTCAGCTACTCGTGCCTTTCTGCTTCAAGATAAAATTGATTTGCAGAGACATACAGTGTATAAAATCTAGGTGCCTAAAAGCATTTTGTGGCATGACAACCTGACTCCTGACATTTGTTGAGCCCTGTAAATCTTATTTTATTTAAAGAACAGGATTAAAAAATGTTTCTGGTTCCTTGAGAGTTCTGATTACTGTAATCATGTCCATAAGGGGGATCTTTTACTTCACTATCACTCTATTCCTTTTGATAGGTTTGAGTTGTGAATAGGGAGTAATTATACAATAATGGCTTTTATACTGTTCTCATTTTAAGCGTTTTAATGACGATAGCTGTGGAGGGTATTAGTCCATATATCAGAGCACATTTAAACATGATTACCATAGTATACCATCAAAGTGCACCATTTTTTACTAAATAGTAACTCCTTCAGATATTCTAAATATGGTGAATCCTTCAGTCATTTAACCACAGATTCTGTTCTTTGTGTCTTTATCTCCACCAGCCTGTTTACACCTGGTACTAATTCTATATGAAAGAACATTAATTTCTAATTCCCTATAGGTGGATATTTTTATTTTTTTACATTAACTTTTTTCCACCCAGGGAGAAATAGATCTCAATTGACCCTATACCCTTTTCCTTTTGCAATGTATGATGCTTTTCTCTGTTACATGCACATAACATTTTCCCCATTAACCTTTTCCTCCCAGGGAGAAATAGATCTCCACTGACTCTTTTCCTTTTGCCCTGTGTGATTCTTTTATTTGTTATGTGCAAACATTGAAACTCTGTTTACACAGCATAGAAGGATGAATGACGCCAATGCTTTGAGAGAGCAAGCTAATGTCGGACTTTAGCGTCTGACGTCAGTACCGGACGTCCAGATTTGCCCTAATGCGTTCCTCTGCCCACCAGCTCTCTCTCAAAGGGAGCATCTGTGTCATTTACCCTTCCTTGCAGTGTAATGTAAACAGTGTTTCAATGCACATAACTAATAAAATAATCAAACAGGGCAAAAGGAAAAAGGTCAATGGAGATCTATTTCTCCCTGTGTGGAAAAAGTTAATGGGGACAACTAAGATTAAATATCTCCCTAGGGATCTGTGTGCGCTCCATGTTTATTTGTATGTGCTCATCTCAGAGTATGTGCACAGCTTAGAGTGCCCATGGGTTCCCTTATTTTAACATTTGATATTATATCAATATTACTTGTGATGGGTAAATCCAAGATGTCATAACTTCTAGTAGGTTCTTGTATAACCTGGGTCAAATGCACTCAAGAACCTGCTCCCTTTAGCTGAACTGCTGGTCTCATTTATCCATTTTTTTTTCAGGGTAGTTAAAATCATCCATTATTAGAACTTGTCCATACTTACCTGCATTATCTATCTGCAGCAATAATTGCAATTCATCACTCTCAATTATATTTGGGGGTTTATAGCATATTCCTACCAATACTAGTTTAGAAATAGCTCCTCCGCTATTTAACTCAACCCACAAAGATTCAATGTTTTCGCTAGTCCCACTATAAATATCTTCTCTGACTACAGGTTTAAAACCAGGCTTAAAATACAGACAAATCCATCATCCGCATCTACCATTACCCCTATCTTTCCTTAATAAGTTATAACCATCCAAATTAAGGAGTCCAGTCATTAGATTCATCCCACCATGTTTCAGTAATGCCTATTAAGTCCCATTTTTCTTGTACCGCTAATAATTCTAGCTCACCCATTTTCCCAGGCAAACTTCTTGCATTAGCAAGCATACACTTTATGTTGCTATGGCTTTGCCATTGTAAAGTGCTTGCCACTGTATTTGAGTCACCTAGTAATACCTCCCTACTGTATATTGTAACCCTCCCCTTCTCTTCCCCAATGGGTAGATAATACCTCCCTTTCCCCCTCTACCCTTTCTACCCAATACTACTACCTAGACCCTTCCCCCACCTACTAGTTTAGAAAACTCCCCCAGCCGTTCTACCATCCTTTCCCTTAGCACACATGCTCCCACTTCATTAGGGTACAATCCATCTCTGCTATAGAGATTGTATCCAAGTGAGATGTCAGCCCAGTGCTCTAAAAACCCCAAACCCTCTGTCCTGTATCACTTTTTTAGCCATGCACTAACCTCCCTAAGCTCCTTCTGTATTCCTGGGCTAGCATGTGGCACTGGTAGTATTTCAGAAAATACTACCTTGGAGGTCCTTGCCTTAAGTTTGCTTCCTAGTTCTTTCAAATCATTCTTTAGGACACTCCATCTTCCACTAACTTTGTAATTGGTACCAATATGTACCAAGACCACCGGTTCATTTCCAGCCCCTCCAAATAATTTATCCACCTGATCCACAACATGCCGAACCCGAGCACACGAGAGAAAGGAAACTGTTCGATTGCTGGGATTTGGGTGACAAATCACCCTGACTACCTTCCTAATAATAGAGTCCCCTACTGCCACAACTTATCTGTTGCTCTGCCTAATCTGCCCTTCCACTACTTTCAGTAGAACTGTTCTCCCGGCTGTTAGAGGGAACAGCTCTATCTGGCATTGGTGTTTGCTGGTGTTTGCCAACTCAGAACTGGCCCGCCACCTCCTACTGTTCCCCCAGCTTCCCCTTTTAATTGTAACCCAGCTACCTCCGTGGTCATCCTCACTAGCCCCATCTCCACCCTCCATGCTAGGCCCAGCTAAACTGTGCTCTCTGAGCACAACATCCTTTCCATTGGAGCAATGTTACTATGTGTTGCAATTCTCCTCTCTAAGTTGAGCTTCCAGAGAGGCAACATGCCTCTCACAAAGGTATGGATCCTGGATGATCTGTTCCAGAATTGCATACATGTGGCAGGATGTACACTTCATGAGGTTGCCACTGGACTGACTCATGATAACCGGTTACAAATTGATCTGTTGAAGCCAAATGGTAGCTTCCATGGCGGCATAATTTCATATAAAAGATAATAAATTAGAGTCTGTAGAAACACTTATCCTGTGGATACCTAACATTTCATTATAATTGTATGTTCTCTTTGCTCTGTCTTTTCTTTTATACTATTATGTGGTGATAATCCCCATGCCCTCACAGTCATCAGGGTACGGTCTGTTTTTCAGTGTTTCATGCAAGCATTTTTTACTATATATGTATTTTGTTACCAGTTCTTGTATTTCTGCAGCAAAAGGCTCCATTCTGAAATGAGATTGCTGTTTTAGCATTGTTTAGAGCCCAATAAAGACTGGCCAAATGTCTAACACCTGCCAGAAGCAGATCTTTAAAATGTTTTACATTCGCTGGTGGGATATATCTCTGCTAGATACAAGTTTTATATCTTTTTCATGTGAAAGTTATTATGGCCCAATAAAGTGAGTGTTACTTTGATTTGCAGTTCATCTTGACACATTCTGATAGATAAAAGAAACTAGAAAAAACAATATAATAGAAAAACGTAGTGACCTGCAAAACTCCGATCCAAATGTTACAATGTTTGTAAATATAACATATTGTTGGTTCAAGCTCCCCTTTACTTCGAAAATTCATTATTCACCTCCCTCGAGTACCATTTTGAGCCCAACAGTTGCTGAATTTTAGAGTTACATGTTCTGTAATTAGCCTCAAGTCCTATTACTAAAGCATCTGTCTTATGATAACAACTTGCCACAATATTAAAAAAAACTAAGGGCCCTATTAAATTCGAGCTGCGTAAATAATAGGTGAAAACGCAAGTCCTACGTAGTTTAAAAATGAAACCATTTCCGACGCTATTAAATTCCAAGTGCTGCGAGATACGAGCGATGGATGCGAATGCGTAAACGTTAGGATTTGCGCATGAGTTACGATATCTCGGATCCCTTTGCGTAGGAAAAGAGCGCGAAATACGTGATACGTACCACTTAACCTGACGGCAGTATGCCTTTAAAAGGGAGCCAAAAACAGAACATAATTGACTGTGCTGGAGCTTTTGCAAGTAGACACACAGGTCTAGGCGTTGGTGGGTTTTTGGAGAGCAAGGAGAGAGAGAAGAGAGAGGAGAGAATTTCAATTTTGAACTAGCAGATAATTTAACCCTTTGTTTACAATACACATAATTACTGATATCACATAATTCACACACATAGATTAATACGTACACATAGCAACACCTAGTGGTAGGCCACTGCACACCTACACCCCCCCCCCCTCCAAGACCTCCCCCCCCCTCCCCCCACACATAATACTACACATAATACTTGCATCTTTTTTTACCTCCTAAACCAACACAAAGATCATCTTGCTTTATTGTTAATTTTGTTTTGGAGGAGTTTAGAGGAGAGGAGGTGGTAAGGCAAGAGAGGCGCGGAGGAGAGTGAGGAGAACATCTGAGGAGAGGAGGAGGATGAGGAGGAGAGGAGGAGGAGGAGGAGGAGGGAGAGGAGGAGGAGGGAGAGGAGGAGGAGGGAGAGGAGGGAGAGCAGGAGGAGGTCGAGGGAGAGGAGGAGGTGAGCAAGGAGGAGAGCATGGGGGGGAGGGAAGTGCCCCCAGAGCTAGGAATTCTAGTGGAAGGGGCAGAGGGTCAGGGGCCTGATCCCTTGGTGGGAAGTAGTGGGGATGAGGGAGCGGCCCCAGGGATAGAAGAGGAAGACCAGGCACCGTCTGTAAGGCAACGGGTTGTGGCAAGGCCCAGGGCCCCCAATTACAGCCCAGAGGAGATCCAGGTTCTCCTCAGGGAAATCTGTGCCCGCCAGGGAATTATATGTGGTGGCAGAGACATTAATGCCAGCCAGAGGCAGCAGGCCTGGTCCCAAATTGCCAGAGCTGTGTCGGCAGTAGGGGTTACTAATAGGGACTGGAGGTTAGTGCGGCACAAATTTGACGATTTAAAGATGGCTGTGAAAAGAAGGATGTCCGATGAGGCAGCAGCAGCACGTCAGACTGGTGGTGGGCCCGCGGTCCCTTTTGTTTACAAGGAATGGGAGAGGACAGTGATGCGCTTCATCCCTTCTGAATCTGTGGTGGGAATACCAGGGCAGATGGACACAGATTGTCCTAACACCCTGCAACGTGAGTATCATATCACACACATGGTTGGCTGAGATTGTGGGGGGATGGGCTGGCTAAAAGCCTGCAGATAACATGCTGTATGTATGTATGTATGTATGTATAAATAGGCTTGTGTTCTGGCTGTTGTATATAATGAGCTGTATCCCTCTAGAACAGGGGTGGGTAAGGAGGGCCACATACATGCCGGACTTTCAGGATATCATGCTGTATGTATGTATGTATGTATAAATAGGCTTGTGTTCTGGCTGTTGTATATAATGAGCTGTATCCCTCTAGAACAGGGGTGGGTAAGGAGGGCCACATACATGCCGGACTTTCAGGATATCATGCTGTATGTATGTATGTATGTATAAATAGGCTTGTGTTCTGGCTGTTGTATATAATGAGCTGTATCCCTCTAGAACAGGGGTGGGTAAGGAGGGCCACATACATGCCGGACTTTCAGGATATCCTTTTTGGGCACAGGTGAGACAATCAGGATGACTGAAAAGGCGATTGGCTCACCTGTGTGGCCCTCCAGGCCCGAACCTGCCCACCCTTGCTCAAGAATTATATGGCCTCCTACACCCCTGCCCACACTGTCTCACAACTATGAAGACATTTTCTTCATCTTCGAGCAGTACAATACCATCATGTGAGTAAACGCTCAACCCAGTTCCCAACGGGCATTCTATCAGGATTATTCCCCACTGCAGATGGCTCTGAAATTAAATATATGACTCCATATCTTTTCACTAAGAAACATGACTGTGTGATCTTCCATTATAATGATCAGTGTCCAGGCTATCGAGTTGCACAGTCCCATTACTATCTGCTAATCCAAACCAGCAATTCCACATAAGTTTATAGCATTCCATCCCGTTAACATTATGAAATTGGCTTCAGTTTTTTCATGTCATCCAAACCAAAGTGGCAATTTCAAGGGTTTGACTTCATGATCAATGTGCATGTGTTTAGGGGTAATGTGAACAGTGTAATCTGTCTGGCCTTGGTACCACCCATTTAGAAGTGAGATGTGATATCAGCATGGCACAACTATTCCACATAGATAGTGATAGTACATTTTGCTGAAGGATTGTGTTCACAGTGAAGCATGCCTTGTCGTATTCCACATCCTAAGCATCTTCCTGGAAGGCTGACTGAACAGGATAGAATACATATGGTTCTTACTGCTCGGAGATGATGTTCATGTTAGTTGGTTTAGAGTAGTGTCAAAAGCAAAAACAATGTACTCTAATAACAGCTTATGATTGTTCTAACACCTCCTACCTCTGTTTTCCAGATTCATATCATCTATTGACCAATTCACACTGTGTGTGAAATCGCTTAGTATGACATGATCCCTGTTTTATAGTGTCTGTTTATTCTGGCAACCATATGGTTGTTGTATGCGCATTAATGGTTATGTTGATTAGATGTCGTGTTATATGCTGTTGGTTACTGTGGGGTCCTGACCACATATGACCCTAGGAGATGCTATGCATTACCCTGATGATGTTGTCTGTTTCCTCTTCAGATGTCCTCAGATTTGCCACAGCCCCTTGCCATACTAGGATCTCTTCACAACACACACATGATATTAATGCACATTCCTGTCTATTTCTGTTTGTACTCTGTGTATGCAATAAAGTATGATTGTTATACTGTTATCACTGTTTCTGTGTGTTTGTACCATATCATGCTTTCTAGTTGCGACAATACAGAGAGAATGAAGTGTCATTGTTAAATACATATATCTGTGTGTGTTTACATAGATACATATGCTACATTAATCTGGCCCTTGCCAATATACATGTAGGTGCAAGTTGGAGGGGTGTGAATTCTGAAATCAGGTCTAGAGACCTGCAGGGTTGTATATAATGACTTGAAGGGCTCAACTTGAATGATATGAATCGACATTCATGATTATGTAGTAATGTCAACGCAGATTGCCCAGAATAGTTACACCACTAACTGATGGTGATGAGCACATCTGACTTTCAGGGGAATTGAATTGTTACATGGTAAATATACAGGATTACACAAACATTGATTGAAAAAAAAACGGTTTAATTGTTCACAAAGCCACACAGTGACAAATTACCACAGGCATGCTCAGTATCATGGTGGAGGTGGGTAGGATACAGAGTTCCAGTAACACACGGAAATAGGGACATGGGGCCAGAATGCACGCAGGGGGGGTGACATTGGTATAGATGATCAGTTGAGGGGGGGAGATACAGTGCATCAGCCAACGTGAGGCAATATCAGTTATATTCTTAAATATATCAGGCTAACATTCAATATTCAAAACCAACAATACAGAAGGAGATATGCTCATGGGGAGAAGTAATCTGTAGTCTTGTGTGTGCGCGCAACACACACTCCTATGCAACTGCAGAGGTAGAAGTGCTCAATCAGTCAATGTTAGAACCCCCGTAGGTCATGTCACTGGAAATGACACTATGAGAGAAGACTCTACATACATAAGTTTGGACACTCAGATGGGAACATGACCAGGACCATATCAGTGTGTTCCAAATAATTTCAGGTGTTAGCAGAACTACCAACCAACTGGCCAGTTCGAGGTGTATTCTGTTCTGTGAATGAGCATCTCTATTATCTGCTGTTGCATATTCATAACTGAAGGTAAACGGAACCTCATTAACAGTTATGTTCCAAGGCTAGAGTTACTGTTCCCCATATGTACAGGGAGGATCACATCAGCACTGAGGAAGAGATCTGGAAGGAAGTATGATACAGGCTTCACAATAGTCCAAGTAGAGGAGAGAATGGCAGATCTAAAGCAATAGGTACATATAAAGCGATGTAGAGGATGTGATATCACACCCGATGCAACACATGATGACTGACATCTGAACATACATGATGCAATGTGACAATAGCATAGTCCTGGAACGTGGGAATGCTCATCATTCCTTGTTCTGACCGTGGAAAGGGACTAATCTTTGCGATCTGAAACATAAAAGGAACATGTCAATATTTACATTGCACATGCTCCCAGAGCGCTTACTTCGTCACTTACAGTGGTTATAAAAAGTCTACACACTCCTGTAAACAAATTAGCCAATGAAAAATCATTTCAGAACTATATCCACCTTTAATGTGACAAAAACTGGACAACTCAATTGTCAAACAAACTGAAATCTGTAAGGTGGAGGGAAGAAAATATCAAAGAAAACTAATGTGGTTGCATAAGTCTGCACACCCTCTTATAACTGGGGATGTAGCTGTGTTCAGAATGAAGCAATCACATTCCAAATCATGTTAAATAGGAGTCAGCATACACCTGCCATCATTTAAAGTGCCTCTGATTAACCCAAAATTAAGTTAAGCTGCTCTAGTTGGTCTTTCCTGAAATGTTCTTAGTCGCATCCCACAGCAAAAGCCATGGTTCACAGAGAGCTTCCAAAGCATCAGAGGGATCTCATTGTTAAAAGGTATCAGTTAGGAGAAGGGTACAAAAGAATTTCCAAGGCATTAGATATACCATGGAAGACAGCGTAAAAAATATGGCACAACAGTGACATTACCAAGAACTGGAGCTCCCTCCAAAATGGAGGAAAAGACCAAAAGAAAACTGGTCTGGGAGGCTACCAAGAGGGCCGACAGCAACATTAAAGGAACTGCAGGAATATCTGGCAAGTACTGGCTGTGTGGTACATGTGACAACAATCTCCCGTATTCTTCATATGTCTGGCGTATGGGGTAGAGTGGCAAGATGAAAGCCTTTTCTTACAAAGCAAAACATCCAAGCCAGGCTGCATTTTTCAAAACAAAAAAACATCTGAAGTCTCCCAAAAGCATGTGGGAAAAGGTGTTATGGTCTGATGAAACCAAGGTTGAACATTTTGCCCATAATTCCAAAAGATATGTTTGGCGCAAAAACAACACTGCACATCACCAAAAGAACACCATACCCACAGTGACGCATGGTGGTGGCAGCATCATGCTTTGGGGCTGTTTTTCTGCAGCTGGAACCTTAGTTAAGATAGAGGGAATTAGGACCAGTTCCAAATACCAGTCAATATTGGCACAAAACCTTCAGGCTTCTGCTAGAAAGCTGAACATGAAGAGGAACTTCATCTTTCAGCTTGACAACGACCCAAAGCATACATCCAAATTAACAAAGGAATAGCTTCACCAGAAGTAGATTAAAGTTTGGGAATGGCCCAGCCAGAGCCCAGACCAAAATCCCTGTGGGGTGATCTGAAGAGGGCTGTGCACAGGAGATGGACTCGCAATCTGACAGATCTGAAGTGTTTTTGCAAAGAAGAGTGGGCAAATCTTGCAAAGTCACAATGTGCGATGCGGATAGACTCATACCCAAAAAGACTGAGTGCTGTAATAAAATCACAAGGTGCTTCAACAAAGTATTAGTTTAGGGGTGTGCATACTTATGCAACCATGTGATTTTCTTTTTTGATTTTTTCTTCACTCTACTTAACTGATTATAGTTTGTTTTTCAAATGAGTTGTCCAGTTTATAGGTCACATTAAAGGTGGAGAAAGTTCTGAAATGATTTATCTTGGTCTCATTTTTTGACAGCACAGAAACATGACATTTTAACAGGGGTGTGTAGACTTTAGACCTTTTCGATCCACTGTACCGATATATGTTGCTCATTTCATACAAACGTCTTCACTGTTCTTTCCCTACAAAGGAAACGAGCTACTCATCTGGCTAATGATGTAGGAATATCACATAGATTACACATTAATGCATCTGTGGAGAGCCAAATGTGGTGTTTTACCTTGGACGCAGTCCCAAGCTCATCCACGAGGTGATTTGTTCCGCCAGGACACGTGCGCTGTGGATCGTCATTAGTTATCACCGCTTACCTATCTGCTGTATCCTGGAAAGAGATAGGCTGATATTAATAAAGTGATTGATGTGTTATTTGTGTCCTTCAGCATACGTGGCCATATTATTACACAAATACTCGCTATGTAGCTTACATTGATGTAGCAGTTCTGTTGCTGGTCATGTTTTTCCATGTCTAGGTTGTTTAAAGAAGAGTTGACACACGACAGCAGCTCTGTAAGGTTAATATGATGTTAGGATTACAGTCACAAATTAGACTAAAGTATGTGTGTATGGTATTTTTCAACCACATTTGGATCCCATTTCATGTGGTTTTGCAGGATCAGACAATGTGAGCAATCCTGGTCCGTAGAGGTTGTAGGTGACTTTAAAAAGGGATTGGGTATCTTTTTACATTACAAAACCAAACAGGCATTAGGGGCTATCCTGGATAAAGAGATAGGGAGTATTGATCCAGGGATGAATACGATCACCAGTATCTGGGGTCAGGAAGGAATGTTATATTTTTCGTCCCTGTGTAGACAATTGGCAAAGCTTCACTTTTTGTTTTTCGGTGACTTCCTCTGGATCAATTAACAATAATTCTGCGTATTGCAGATCATAGATCTATAGAGGTTGAACCTGATGGACTAAAGTCTTTTTTCAATCTAAATTACTAGATAACAATGTAACGTGGGGCATATATACATTGACATAGTGGGATATATAATCCACTCAAATTATCTATGCCATTGATGTTTCTAACCGTCAGTACTTAAGATGTGTATGGGAATGTGTGCTTACTTACCTGTAACTGATCATGTGGCTTGTTCCAGTGTACAAACATTGACAACGTCAGGGAACTCTCCTCTACTGTGGACTGGTTGGAATTCTGTATGACAAGGGAGATGGATAAAGGTGGATTTGGGAGTTAGGCATAATCCAGATACATTAGGCTGTATTCCATGCATATTGGGTATGTACTTACATGTGAAGTACTCACTAATTAGGCGGGCACGTTGTTGTGACCCCTGCAGATTATCCACTTCAGGGTGAAATAAAGGCTCTTCCTCCACAGGTAGCGGAGCCGCATCAATGTCCCCCAGACAGTTGGCCTGTAGTGCTATATTGTGCAGACAGCAGCAGGCAACGATGATGCGACAAACTTTCTGGGGCTTGTATTGTAGAGCCCCCCCAGTGGAATGTAAACATCTGAAGCGCATCTTTAGTACACCAAAGGTGCGCTCAATTACATTCCGGCAGGTTTTATGCGCAGCATTATACCGCGCCTCTGCCACAGGCCGAGTCTGGGGATTGCTCACAGGGGTCAACAACCACGGCAAACACCCATATCCTGCATCACCTGGTGTAAATAAAATATGATGTTGATATGAATAGGATGTTGTGATGTTTGACAAAGCATATGGCCAAATATCGTCATCATGACCTATCAACACATCCCTGTGGCTAATACACAGTTAAAGATATATGTAAGAGAGATGGATCATGGATGCATCTGATAGGATAATTAGTAGGGTATTAACACATGGATTCTATCTGAAGCTTCAGATCAATTATAATGTAATTTCAACAAATGGAAAATCCAGATGTTCACACCCACAGGACACTTACATGAGGCGGAGATACAAGGGAAATACAACAGGGTACATATTGCGACCCTTCTGTTAGAGAGCAGGAAGTCACTGTTGCAGTTCTTGTAACGAGCACATGCCAGAGGTCTGAGGTGAAGAGTGATCGTGTATTCTTGTGAACGTAAATGTGATGCTAATTCAGGTGGAATTTCCCAGGGGCGTACACGATCAAACGCAAATGCCAAAAGACCTTGGAGATTTTGATAACTTCAAGGTAAGCTAATTCATGTTTATTCCGGGATATATTCAGGCAAGAAAAAGTTTGCCAAACAATATTAATTCTCCTCTATCAGATGAATTCTGAAGACATCTCACTTACATAGGCCGTACAAGAACACACAACACGTTATGTAGACTAGAGATGTCCATGTCACAGGATACAATGGAATGCATCAGAACATAAACCTAATGATTAATCAGTTATGGTTTTTGTCATATGTTGTTGTCAACTGCATACTGTTTGGCCAAGCTAACACAGGGTTCTGGCCAGCAATGAGCTATTCTGTTCTGGCTTTGGTCGTATTACTCCGTAATGCACATGTGAACATCAGATCAATAGAGGGAAACATGATGTACCGTATGTGTTATTGTATCCAGTCATAGTAAGATATGGTTGACTGCCATTACTAATGTGTACTCACCCAGTAGCCATCAAGATGGAAATCTGCCGGACTCAAAGATGTCATATATTCCGGATGCACGCAGGATATAGGCGTCGTGAGCACTTCCCGGGAAGCCAGCAAACACACCTTGTATGCGCATGTTCGCATCGCAAACAACCTGTACATTGATTGAATGATAATGCTTACGATTTCTGTACAGCGCTTCTTGCTCTCTAGGAGGTATCAGTGCCACGTGTGTACAGTCAATAGCACCAAGCACATTGGGGATACCTCCTAATTGGAAGAAATCGAACTTCACCTTCGAGATCTCTTCAGCAGTGTTAGGGTAACTGATGTATCTGGCAGCTCTACGACCAATAGCACGGAGGAATGCACTCAGACAATTCGAGAGGCTTGGCTGAGACATTCCTCCGGCTATGCTCAGGGTGGTCTGAAAGCTCCCAGAAGCAAGGAGGTGTATTGCAACTAACATCCGTGTCATTCCTGGGATGGCTCTATTTGCCCGTGAGCGAGGCTCAAGGTCCGCTCTGAGAACCTCATAGAGCTCCCCAAGACTGGCACGGGTCAGCCGAAAACGCTCATACACCTCCCCATCAGTTAACCCCTCTAATGTGAGTCTCTCCCTGTACACATTGGGTGCCCGCCTCCTCACAGGCTCCTGGTCAGGCTCCTGGTCAGGCTCCTGGTCAGGCTCCTGGTCAGGCTCCTGGTCAGGCTCCCCCCCTTCTGCCTGAGCCAACACATCCTGTACTCCCCCCAGCAGCTGATCACCGACAACATTGTCAGCCTCCCTGGGTGCAGGTGGCTCTATATCCATCTGTCCCTGTGCTACTGGAGCTCTCTCTCCTCCCTGATCCACCCCCACGATACTAGGCATGGCCTGTGGTAATTCCCTTGCCTGGCTTGGTTCTGCCCCAGGATCACATCACCACTCACACCCTCATTCACTCCCAGACATTCCTCTCTGCCACTCCCCATCACCCCCTCAATCACACACCTTGCTTCCTGTTCTTCATACTGTGCTAGTTGAGCTGCACAAAAGCGTCTCAACCTCATACGCCCACTCATCCTAGCCCTCATCCCTCTCACATGATCATCCATGCTGTTTCAGACATGCTGATGACTTGTTGGGGATGGGGTTATATAGCTTGTTGATTGCATGATCTGGTATTAGGCACGTTAATTTCTGCTTTGCCATTGGTCACCTGTGGATCTTTACATGGCATTCCAGCTGATGATTTTAGGTCAAGAAGCCTCTCAACCTATTACATACGCACTTGGCCGCATGTAATTGGCTGTCCCAACGCGGGACGCCAAGTGCGTATGTAATTGGCTGAGAAGCCCAACGCGGGACGCCAAGTGCGTATGTAATTGGCTGAGAAGCCCAACGCGGGACGCCAAGTGCGTATGTAATTGGCTGAGAAGCCCAACGCGGGACGCCAAGTGCGTATGTAATTGGCTGAGAAGCCCAACGCGGGACGCCAAGTGCGTATGTATTGGGACTCTCAGCCAATTACATACGCACTTGGCGGCCTGACACTATACGTGCGTATGTAATTGGCTGAGTCTGTTGGCGCGCTCGCAAGCTGATAAGGGGACGTCCTAGCGAGACACGCCTCTCAGCCAATCACGTACGAGCTAAGAATTTGATTGACAGTATGAGCTTATAAATGTGAGTGATACAAACCCATGCGCTGACTGTGTTGTAAGAGCCATTGGAGTTAGCACGCAGTTTCAGGAGCAGGTGGGAGAGAGTCTTTGAGATTAGTACTTTGGAGAGAGGGAGATTAGTAATTTTTTTCTTTTTGCATTGTCTATTTCATAAGTCCTTCCATTTAAGCATTACACATATTTACAGATTTCACATATTTGCAAGACACATAGATTAAATAACACACATAGAGACATATATATAGTTAGGACACACACCCCACACACCCATTCCCCCCACCACACCCCATCCCCCAACACACCCCATCCCCCACCACTTATTAAATACACATAGCACACACATCTTTTCTTTCCAACAGACATTCCAGTAATACTTTTATTTCTTTATCGTTCTTTTGATTTGTAGGCGCACTCTTTTGGATTTCTTTGTATTTTATTACTAGCATATTTACACGTAAGAGTTACACATATTTACACATTACACATATTTGCCTGACACATAGATTAAAGACACATAGAGACATACATAGCGTTAGGACACACAACACACACCTCCCCCCCCCCCCCCAACCTTTGCACCGCATCCCCCAACAGTTAGTAAAAACACATAGAACATACACTTTTGTTTCCATCACATATATAACAGTTACACTTATTTTGAGTTATCCTTATTTTTGTATTATTTGAGCATGGAGGGAGGAGATAGGTGGAGAGAGGAGGAGAGGAGAGGAGCGGAGAGTGAGGAGAGTGAGGAGAGTGTAGTGGAGGGTGGAGGAGAGGTGGAGGAGGTGTCCCCGGAGGAGGAGGTGTCCCCAGAGGAGGAGGTGTCCCCGGAGGGGGTGGAAAAGGTGTCCCCAGAGGAGGAGGTGTCCCCAGAGAAGGAGGTGTCCCTGGAGGAGGAGGAGTGGTCCCCAGAGGGGGGGGGAGGAGGAGGAGGAGGAGGGAGACAGAGGCACTTGTAGAGGAGGGACAGAGGGGAAGGGGCCTGTTCCCAGGGGGCGGGGTAGTTTGGGGAAGGGACAGGCCTCAGGAAGAGTGCAGGGAGGCCAGGGTCCCCCAGCACAGTCGAGAGAGCAAGGGGCTATTGGCAAGGGCAGGCGCAGGGCCCGTAATTATACGCCCCAGGAGAATATGGTCCTCCTGGGTGCGATCCGTGACCGGCCCGTCATCCTTGTGGCAAGGGAAGCGAAGCCTGGGCCTAAGGCTCAGGCTTGGAAGGAGGTAGTGGAAGTGATGAAGGAGGTGTCCACGGTTCCTAGGGGCTTGAGGTCCTTGAAGCACAGATATGTGGATATCAGGGCCACGGTGAAAAGGAAGATGGCCAGAGAAGCGGAGGGACACAGTGTCGCCTATAAGGAGTGGGAGAGGATCGCAAGGGACTTTCTAGGACCATCGCCCGCAGCTGGAGCTTCATCCCCGGTGGCCCAGCACGACCCAGCCTCCAGTTCAGGTGAATATCACATACACCAACATGCCACCACATGTGCATCACACACACTACACATGGTGACCAACAAGGACACTGACATGTCAGCTCCATGGAATTAACAAGGGATGGATGGATGTATCATTAAATCCATGAAGCTGACAAATCACTGTCATTCCTGGCCACCCCAAGAGTAATTAAGCAATAGAGTCCATGTACTGGTGCGCCCAATGCAGCCTATGCAGTTACAGACCGCAGGCAAAATCCAGACAGTGTTAGGAGCCAGGAGAGGTCAAGACAAGAAACCAAAGAATAGATCCAATCTAGCAAATGAGAGCTAATGGGAGTTGCAATTAGGAGAATCATCCATGTTCAGGCCTAGATGTCAGATAGTTAGGAGTGAAACCGCAGGCAAAATCCAGACAGTGTTAGGAGCCAGGAGAGGTCAAGACAAGAAACCAAAGAATAGATCCAATCTAGCAAATGAGAGCTAATGGGAGTTGCAATTAGGAGAATCATCCATGTTCAGGCCTAGATGTCAGATAGTTAGGAGTGAAAACATATCAATGTATTGATCAGCATACTAATGACATGTACCTTTCTTTTCTCTATTTCAGCATCCAGTAGGAGGTCTGGGTCCAGTGATGAACCACGAGCGGGGCCGTCAGCCCCCGCCCCGCAGGAGACCGCTCAGGGGGAGGAGGCTACAGGCTCATCCGAGGGCCCTGGCTCTTCGGAGGGGGAGGTCGTGGTCGTTGACAGCCCCCCTGTCCAGAGCCCGACTGTCCCCCTCCTCCAAAGACTTGCCATCTCGCCGGGGCCCTCAGAAGGAGTGGAATATGCCACAGCTCCTCCTTCCCCACACTCTGAGCCACCGGGGACAACAACATCAGAGCCCCTGTCTCCAGCCGGGTCCCAGATCCTCCCCACTCTGTCCCCGCCATCTTCCCACCCGGCCCTGCCAGCAGGACCCGAGCCCCCACCACCAACGACCGAGGCTGCGCTGCTGGAGTTGTTGGCCGCCGTGAATAGGATTGATGCCAACATCTCTGGCATGAGGCGCAGCCTGGACAGGCGCTTTAGGGAGGAGAGGAGCCATCATCGTAGGCTGGAGCAGCATTTGGTCAGGCTGCTGGGAACGGGGCAGGTCACCAGCCAACAGCAGCCTGGCCCCTCCTCTCCTTCCACCATGCCTCCGCCGCCACCACCACCCGTGGTGCCACTACCTCCTCCTGCTCCCCCACCACCAAGGAGACGGCGTCCGGCCGCGGACGATGCAGGTCCTGTGCCCAGGCGGAGGAGGACCTAGGGGCTGTGGACATAATTGTGCCTTCTCAACAGCACTCCTCAGTGACAATCTATTGGTCACAATGCTGACCTCATCTAGCCTGGCTACAGAGTTTTGGATCTTTGCCTATGTGATGGTGACATTTTGTATGCAGATGGCTACCTCCCATCACATGGTCCATGATCCTCTTCTCTGTGGACACGTAGGGTTCGGTTGAGCATGCCACCAATTGATGGTCACTTGGGAATGCTGTTGGGAAGGGATGCTGCAGTCCCCTTTTTTTTTAGGCCCTTAGATTTTATGTTTTCTCTTTATGTTTTTCTTTCCATTTGTTTTAGGTACAATTCAGGCCCATGAAGGCATCTCCTGCATCTGCAAGCATAGTGGAGGAATTATATGAGGCGTAAGGTTTTCCCAGTGCCTCTCAGGTAGACATTACTCCAATAACAGCCCCCTCCTTAACATGTAGCTCCCACAATCTTAAAGCTATCATATTGCCAGATATCTCAGACATGATTATTGTTAGCTGAAATGTAGACTAATACCGCTATGGCGGTGGACTTGCAAAGTCTCACAATGGCATGTTAATGACAGCCAGCATTAATATATGCACTAATAAAGCATGTGATCCTGACCTCAATATCGGTCTGAGAACAGATCCTTGGGTCTGATGTAAGAAACAGTCAATGTGGCTGCTGACCTTTGTGTCCTGTCCATATTAATGGCTATTTGCCCATATTACTCATTATCCATAGACCTAGCTAATAGTTAGTAAAGCTTGCAGATGGGAATCAGGTGAGTTGGTATATTGGTACAGTATTTAGCACTTTACTGTACATGCATTGTCATTATTTTTTTTTAGCCTCCTCCGCCTTTTTTGTATTTTGTGGACCATTCATTTTTGTGGGCAATTTCACACACCATACTGTATGTGTGAAACTGGATTGGATTACACAGTCCAGAGGTTGAATCATTTGTTCAATTGAACAGATCCAGACAAGTTGTAAGTGCCGTGCACTCTAATGGTTTCTTCAGTTAAATGGAGAGATTTCTGGTTCCGGTTGCAGCATGTGACCCTGGTAGGTGCTATGCATCATGCTTATTCTAGACTATTAGATTGACCCCTGTAGGTATCCCCTTTTTTTAATTTAGCCCCTTGCTCTCTCGGGACCCGCCCACACCACACCCATGATATTAATGCACAGTCTTGACCACTGCTGATTGTGGTCTGTGTCCACAAATAAAGTTTTGTTATACCGTTCTGTGAATGCACAGTCTTGACCACTGCTGATTGTGGTCTGTGTCCACAAATAAAGTTTTGTTATACCGTTCTGTGAATGCACAGTCTTGACCACTGCTGATTGTGGTCTGTGTCCAAAAATAAAGCTGTGTTATCCTGTTCTCCCCATGTCGGTGTGTTTTCAATGGTTGGGGTTAGGGGACATCCACATGCATCACATTAGTGTCACATTACTATAGCTGTAAACTAATGAGCACTAGTTAACCTGCAATAGATCCATACATACTAAGAGGAATAATAGTCCTAATAGCATTAGATATCATATAATGCATCTAATTGATCTACAATCTATGCATAATAAAGGGTTAATGCACAGGCCAAGTACAATTTGCGGGAATGGGGAGTAGGAACATTCCCCTGTGGGCCTAAAAGGATAATGATAGGTGATACTGCAGTGGGTTGTCAGTTCCTTCTCCAGTGATTATTGATTTGTCCGTCAATTCTGCTCTCACACGCACTTCCCCAACATCACTTAGCAATCGAAACTAATGTAAATTGATGAATAGCAGAACATAATGGGAGGTCACCAAATGGGAATGAATGGTCATCTTGGCACATGGCCACCAGCAATGTCGTGGGACTTCCTTGGATAAGAGAAGTGGCGATTACCCCTGATGGAGGTGAGTTGGCTGGTGCTCATTGTGCCTCTGCAAACCTTCTGTGTGTGTTTGCTGCGCTTGTGGGTGGGAGAATGACAGCACAACTGACAACCCACTCCGGTCTCACCGGCATAGGAACCTTGTAAGAAAGCAGTGACAGAGGGTCAGAGTGGGACCCGACCGAAAGACCAAACAAGAGGTATTGTGTATTTCAATGAAGCTGTGAGCTATCTTATTAAGGGTCATTGTGGGGGTGAGAGGGAAAGCTGAATGCAGGGCCAAATCCCAAACCACTGGGGAAGGAACTGACAACCCACTCCGGTCTCACCGGCATAGGAACCTTGTAAGAAAGCAGTGCCAGAGGGTCAGAGTGGGACCCGACCAAAAGACCAAACAAGAGGTATTGTGTATTTCAATGAAGCTGTGAGCTATCTTATTAAGGGTCATTGTGGGGGTGAGAGGGAAAGCTGAATGCAGGGCCAAATCCCAAACCACTGGGGAAGGAACTGACAACCCACTCCGGTCTCACCGGCATAGGAACCTTGTAAGAAAGCAGTGCCAGAGGGTCAGAGTGGGACCCGACCGAAAGACCAAACAAGAGGTATTGTGTATTTCAATGAAGCTGTGAGCTATCTTATTAAGGGTCATTGTGGGGGTGAGAGGGAAAGCTGAATGCAGGGCCAAATCCCAAACCACTGGGGAAGGAACTGACAACCCACTCCGGTCTCACCGGCATAGGAACCTTGTAAGAAAGCAGTGCCAGAGGGTCAGAGTGGGACCCGACCGAAAGACCAAACAAGAGGTATTGTGTATTTCAATGAAGCTGTGAGCTATCTTATTAAGGGTCATTGTGGGGGTGAGAGGGAAAGCTGAATGCAGGGCCAAATCCCAAACCACTGGGGAAGGAACTGACAACCCACTCCGGTCTCACCGGCATAGGAACCTTGTAAGAAAGCAGTGCCAGAGGGTCAGAGTGGGACCCGACCGAAAGACCAAACAAGAGGTATTGTGTATTTCAATGAAGCTGTGAGCTATCTTATTAAGGGTCATTGTGGGGGTGAGAGGGAAAGCTGAATGCAGGGCCAAATCCCAAACCACTGGGGAAGGAACTGACAACACACTCCGGTCTCACCGGCATAGGAACCTTGTAAGAAAGCAGTGCCAGAGGGTCAGAGTGGGACCCGACCGAAAGACCAAACAAGAGGTATTGTGTATTTCAATGAAGCTGGGAGCTATCTTATTAAGGGTCATTGTGGGGGTGAGAGGGAAAGCTGAATGCAGGGCCAAATCCCAAACCACTGGGGAAGGAACTGACAACCCACTCCGGTCTCACCGGCATAGGAACCTTGTAAGAAAGCAGTGCCAGAGGGTCAGAGTGGGACCCGACCGAAAGACCAAACAAGAGGTATTGTGTATTTCAATGAAGCTGTGAGCTATCTTATTAAGGGTCATTGTGGGGGTGAGAGGGAAAGCTGAATGCAGGGCCAAATCCCAAACCACTGGGGAAGGAACTGACAACCCACTCCGGTCTCACCGGCATAGGAACCTTGTAAGAAAGCAGTGCCAGAGGGTCAGAGTGGGACCCGACCGAAAGACCAAACAAGAGGTATTGTGTATTTCAATGAAGCTGTGAGCTATCTTATTAAGGGTCATTGTGGGGGTGAGAGGGAAAGCTGAATGCAGGGCCAAATCCCAAACCACTGGGGAAGGAACTGACAACCCACTCCGGTCTCACCGGCATAGGAACCTTGTAAGAAAGCAGTGCCAGAGGGTCAGAGTGGGACCCGACCGAAAGACCAAACAAGAGGTATTGTGTATTTCAATGAAGCTGTGAGCTATCCCATTAAGGGTCATTGTGGGGGTGAGAGGGAAAGCTGAATGCAGGGCCAAATCCCAAACCACTGGGGAAGGAACTGACAACCCACTCCGGTCTCACCGGCATAGGAACCTTGTAAGAAAGCAGTGCCAGAGGGTCAGAGTGGGACCCGACCGAAAGACCAAACACGAGGTATTGTGTATTTCAATGAAGCTGTGAGCTATCCCATTAAGGGTCATTGTGGGGGTGAGAGGGAAAGCTGAATGCAGGGCCAAATCCCAAACCACTGGGGAAGGAACTGACAACCCACTCCGGTCTCACCGGCATAGGAACCTTGTAAGAAAGCAGTGCCAGAGGGTCAGAGTGGGACCCGACCGAAAGACCAAACAAGAGGTATTGTGTATTTCAATGAAGCTGTGAGCTATCTTATTAAGGGTCATTGTGGGGGTGAGAGGGAAAGCTGAATGCAGGGCCAAATCCCAAACCACTGGGGAAGGAACTGACAACTCACTCCGGTCTCACCGGCATAGGAACCTTGTAAGAAAGCAGTGCCAGAGGGTCAGAGTGGGACCCGACCGAAAGACCAAACAAGAGGTATTGTGTATTTCAATGAAGCTGGGAGCTATCTTATTAAGGGTCATTGTGGGGGTGAGAGGGAAAGCTGAATGCAGGGCCAAATCCCAAACCACTGGGGAAGGAACTGACAACCCACTCCGGTCTCACCGGCATAGGAACCTTGTAAGAAAGCAGTGCCAGAGGGTCAGAGTGGGACCCGACCGAAAAACCAAACAAGAGGTATTGTGTATTTCAATGAAGCTGTGAGCTATCCCATTAAGGGTCATTGTGGGGGTGAGAGGGAAAGCTGAATGCAGGGCCAAATCCCAAACCACTGGGGAAGGAACTGACAACCCACTCCGGTCTCACCGGCATAGGAACCTTGTAAGAAAGCAGTGCCAGAGGGTCAGAGTGGGACCCGACCGAAAGACCAAACAAGAGGTATTGTGTATTTCAATGAAGCTGTGAGCTATCCCCTTAAGGGTCATTGTGGGGGTGAGAGGGAAAGCTGAATGCAGGGCCAAATCCCAAACCACTGGGGAAGGAACTGACAACCCACTCCGGTCTCACCGGCATAGGAACCTTGTAAGAAAGCAGTGCCAGAGGGTCAGAGTGGGACCCGACCGAAAGACCAAACAAGAGGTATTGTGTATTTCAATGAAGCTGTGAGCTATCTTATTAAGGGTCATTGTGGGGGTGAGAGGGAAAGCTGAATGCAGGGCCAAATCCCAAACCACTGGGGAAGGAACTGACAACCCACTCCGGTCTCACCGGCATAGGAACCTTGTAAGAAAGCAGTGCCAGAGGGTCAGAGTGGGACCCGACCGAAAGACCAAACAAGAGGTATTCTGTATTTCAATGAAGCTGTGAGCTATCTTATTAAGGGTCATTGTGGGGGTGAGAGGGAAAGCTGAATGCAGGGCCAAATCCCAAACCACTGGGGAAGGAACTGACAACCCACTCCGGTCTCACCGGCATAGGAACCTTGTAAGAAAGCAGTGCCAGAGGGTCAGAGTGGGACCCGACCGAAAGACCAAACAAGAGGTATTGTGTATTTCAATGAAGCTGTGAGCTATCCCATTAAGGGTCATTGTGGGGGTGAGAGGGAAAGCTGAATGCAGGGCCAAATCCCAAACCACTGGGGAAGGAACTGACAACCCACTCCGGTCTCACCGGCATAGGAACCTTGTAAGAAAGCAGTGCCAGAGGGTCAGAGTGGGACCCGACCGAAAGACCAAACAAGAGGTATTGTGTATTTCAATGAAGCTGGGAGCTATCTTATTAAGGGTCATTGTGGGGGTGAGAGGGAAAGCTGAATGCAGGGCCAAATCCCAAACCACTGGGGAAGGAACTGACAACCCACTCCGGTCTCACCGGCATAGGAACCTTGTAAGAAAGCAGTGCCAGAGGGTCAGAGTGGGACCCGACCGAAAGACTGAACAGGACATATTCACATTCTCCATGTGCCCCATATTTGTGTTCCCAAATGTAGATGTGATGAGCAACATGTATACAAAATAACAGGGTTAATATTGCATTTTCTGGATGTTTTAGTGTTTTTATGTAATCAGGTAGTGTGTCTTTAATTTTGGTTTATGTAAGCTGCAGCATGGCTTTTCATTCAAAATGTAACAACTAATTGGTTGTATAATGCCTTGGCTTTGGTGGGGGGAGGGGATGGTTAAATCAATTGTAATGGCCTTCCATGCTTTTCCTCTGTTAAACTCACTTTTAGATTTTTAAGTTGTCTGTACGTAATGCGTAAACCATTTTACGTGGGTTTTTTGTGCACTTAGCGAATTTGCGAGATACGAGCGTCTACGCAAGGAATTCTTGTCCGCTACTTACTACGTAGCGCTTATCGGAGGCAAATCTCGGCAAAGTAGTCCGAAATTACGCAAGTCAATCGCAAGTCGACTCGGATATCGTAAATCGACTTACGATGGGCCTTTGCGAGATACGAATTCATCCGCAGCTCGAATTTAATAGGGCCCTAAGTTTAGTTTATAAACTGAATAGATTTACAAACTAATGCTTCTCCTCGTTCACCCCATATTCACTAGTCTTTATTGTTTGCTTCATCCCTCTATACTTTCTCATCATTTAACAACCTCATCTCTTCTTTCTTACAATTGTGTGTGTTTGTATTGCTCAGTCTTGTCTGACTCTCCGTGACTGCAACACATGATGCTGATCCACTTGGTATTCATGGCAGAGATACTGGAGTGGGTTGCCAGTTCCTTCACCAGTGGGCCACAGCATACAGCTCCTGGTATTCCTAAGTGGTCTCTCATCCAAGTACTGACCAGGTCCAACCCTGCATGGCTTCAGGATGGTTTGACCTCTTGGTTCTCTGACTGGAATCAAACCCAGGTCACAGCAGTGAAAGTGACGAATCCTAACCACTGGAACACCAGGGAACCCAATTTTGTACTTCCCTTTATCTCTCCTACATATATTTTCCTCATTGCATTTGCCTATTTTCATACCAACCCCTTTTAGTTCTATGTCTTTTTAACTATGACCACCTGTTGCTATCCCCTCAACTTTCTTATCTCTTTTACGGTTTAAAAACTTTGTCTAACCAAGAGCATTATTAAGCAGAAAAAAGTAATATAGCTAGCTTTAATTAGAAAATATATATATATTGATGCTAGGCCAGGGTGGAATCCATGATGCATAGGGGAAAGTTTTGTGTATATGAGGGGAGTTTAAATATCTGGAGAGATATGGATGCATTTCCTGAAGCAATGAGTTTGTTTCTGGGCCAATGACAGGGAAGGCATATGGTGTCAATTTCAATCTTATCCAACTACCCTCCATCCCCAGTGCTCTCTCCACTGATAGCCAAAACACACATCCTCATGATTCACCTCTGAGGAAGTGATGTAACAAACACAAAATGGATTCCTATTATAAACAGGGTCTTCAAAAATGCAGATTTTCCGCCCATTTCACATTCAAATGTTACACCAAAAAAGTTAGGTAACCTAAAACTCGCTCTAATGAAGGAACGTGATAATGGTAGGTAGGTATATAATGTATTCAGTGAAACATTTTTTTTGTTATTTACAAAAGTATAACAATGTAGAGAGGATACAATAGGCACATTAAGAGGTAAAACAAATAATAAGGTATCTAGAAGTATACAATATGGCAACATACAATTTAGTAAAATTTGGGTTTCCTATTCCGAAGCGATTATAATCTAGAAGGTATGGTTGGGTGTGATACATGAGTTGGTTGTGTGCTATGCTGTAGTTTGGGCATGTGAACAATTTGCTGTGCTATACAGATTGTGCATGTTAAGGCTAAAGGTGATGAACTTTAAACAAATATATTTTTTTTGAGGCAAGAATTCTGGAAATGGAGAGGACAACAATGAGCAAGCTACAGTAGTGGAGAAGTGATATGATGAGGGAATATATTAGGATCTTAGAAAGTGACATTTTATGGAGTTATTTTTTAGGTGAAGATGACTGTTAGGACTGAAAGAGAGGGTAAAGCCCAATAGAACCAAAAGACACAACAGTATTGTTGTGGTATTTGTAGATATACCTAAGTAGTTTTATATTACTTCACTATATTTATTCTATTCTGGCTGCCATGTAGGTTTTATACTTGATTTTGCTATTTACTGGTTTAATAGAGTAATGTGCCCATAAGCGTAGGAACTGGGGGTAATGGCTGGGGTCAAATCCCCCCAGATTATATGATCAGGACCTACATTTTGCAGTGTGAGTGCTTTGTAGCACATCAGCTTGAACTGCAACAAAATAGACATGAAGGTGTTAAAAAGTGTACTTAGTGTACAGCAGCTTCCAATAAGGATCACTGCTCTATGTAAGATCTCGCTCCCGATCCAGTCATGAGGAGCTGCAGTTGGGAGGCGACATTGAGCCAGTAAGACATACAATTGTTTTTATCTTCTCAGCAATATTTGATTTATTAATCATGTTCCTAAACCTAACTATTTATTAACCCTGCATCAGTTTGAAGTAAAGTTTCTTACTCTACAGATACTCTTATTTACTCTTATCCTTACTTAAGTAGCCAGGTAATTAAAATATTGATATTTATCTGCTGATTCCTGCACATTTGCCTTTTTTTATTGCCTCTTTCTCTATCAAGACAGAAACTTCCTTTATATACTAGAGGAAAATGACCAAAAACAAACAAACTCATAGAATCATTTTATTTAAAAAAAAGTAATTATGTAATTATGAAAAGTATACCTTGACATATATAATGATATATATAATGATATATATAATTGATATATATATATCTGAATAGTTAGATTTTTTTATTGGACAGTTTAGATTTCCTTGTCCAATAAAAATGTATCACTATATACTGCAATAATCCGATTATTCCGATTAATCTAAGCTAATTTGTGCAGAGATAATTTAATTGTGTATTGTGTGTGTACTATATATATATATAAATATATATATATGAATATATATATATATATATATATGAATATATATATATATAAAAATATATATATATATATATATAAATATATATATATATATATAAATATATATATATATAAATATATATATATATATATATAAATATATTTATATATATATATATATTTATATATATATATATATATATATATATATATATTTATATATATATATATATTTATATATATATATATATATTTATATATATATATATATATATATATATATAAATATATATATATATATATAAATATATATAAATATATATATATATATAAATATATATATATATATATATAAATATATATATATATATATATAAATATATATATAAATATATATATATATATATATATATATAAATATATATATATATATATATAAATATATATATATATATAAAAAAATATATATATATATATATATAAAAATATATATATATATATATATATATATATAAAAATATATATATATATATATATATAAAAATATATATATATATATATATATATATAAAAATATATATATATATATATATATATATATATATATATAAAAATATATATATATATATATATATAAAAATATATATATATATATATATAAAAATATATATATATATATATAAAAATATATATATATATATATATATATATATATATATATATATATAAAAATATATATATATACTGTAAAAAGGGGGTGCCGCAAGAAAATGTACGAGGAAAGCATATGATTGGGCCTAGTGCAGCAAAAATACACCTCTTATATTTTTATTTAGATAGTCTTTGTATTTTTCAAACTCTATTCCTTCCAGAATTTTTTGGGCTCCTACACCCTTGAATGTGCCCTATGACTGTATATCAATACCGAATACATTCTATGGGGCAGACATCAGATTCTTATCCAAGTTTGATAAGATTTTATTCTCTTCTTACCGATTTCTATCTTGTTCTAACTTGTCTATAAATTGATAAGTGAACCCAATAAAAAAATATTATTCTATACATTGTAATATTTTTGTCATATCCAAATTGCAAGACAGTATAAATACCCTATTATTAAAATATTGCTTACATTTAAAATATGTAAAATAATAAAGTCTCACGAAATACATATGCTTTATGAAAACTCTGGTTCACTATGGAACCTTGCTGAAACTGTAGAGACTTAATGTGTTGATGTAATCTATTTCCAGAGTTACCAGACACTCTGAGCCTCATTCAATTGACCATTCGGGAGATCCGGGATTCGGAAACGTAGCCCATAAATAATTTTGCTATTCAATTGGTGTCTTTTTGCTGGGTCCGATCGAGTTAAGTGCTACAGCCTCCAATTTGATGCGATGGCTTACATTGTTAATGCCCCTCCAAGCCTTTGATCTTTTGCGGCCACAAGACTTCCGAACGCTAAAATCACAAATTGCTATTCAATTGATCCGATTCCCCCTTGCTAACCACCCCATCAATTCCGAAAATGGCAAAAATAGAATGATAAGTTAATGGTACCAAGAAGGACTCGCAAAGAGCTTAATGACATGTCCAGAGCACTTTAAAAGAAAATTAAAAAGAAATACTGTACTTTTATTAAAAGTGAAAGTGATGTTAGGTCTTAGAATTAATAGCACAACATTCTCAAGCTCGAAAATCAACCCACAAAAATACTTTATTTCATGTTTAAATTCCGTGTTATATCGATCACGGCAATCAATGTGTTAATACATATAATGGAACTCGCATGTAAAAGAATATAAAATTTACGGTTTTATGGATATTGCATTATATCTGGAATGTGGGTCCCATCATAACCCGTAATTCAAGCCCGTAGGACTTTGAAATCAAAACTCAATTTGCCATAGACGTAATTATGACGATCTCTGTTTCCATTGGCTGTTTCTATCGCGGGAGTTACAGCCTTCATGTTCAAGCTTGCATATGCTACATACGACGGCATGGTTTACGAATTTCGCTAACGGCCCATAACTTGCAGCCTTGAGCAATTGAATAGCACCATAACTTGGGAACAGACATATGGCCTACTACGACTGAGTTGCGGGCTTGCAATCTTTTTTTTCTTGTAAATAGTTTTGACAATTTGATATTTAACTTATGCTATTGTTTTATCTAAAAATGTATTAAAATCTACAGTGAAAGAAATTCTGAATATATGTAAATATTATTGAATGTTGCTTTTTTTCAGTTTTAAAAAAGGAGCTGAATTCTCACAAAACAAAGGTTGTGTAAATTACAAAGAAAGTAACCAAACTAAACGTTGTTTGTATTCGAAACTGTAATTTATTTGATGAAACTGCTTTTTCTTTTGGCTGGTGTAGATACAGGTACTTTTCTAATCCCCTTCTGGATCACTACCTTGTCATGGTGAAGGGGCTTGTGTACTTCAGTGAAGCTGTGAGCTATACCATGTAGGATCACCTAAGATTGGCAGGTCATAGCAGATAGGTCAGACAAATCGCTGTCCACTGGGGAAGGAACCAAATCCAGTATATTTGCCAAGAAATCCTTATGGACAACCACAACCCAACACAAGATGTGCCTGGCATGCTGAGGACCATAGGGTTACGGAGAGTTGAACACAACTGAAGGAATAAACAACAACAACTTTTGTAATCATATAAAACAAAAGTGGTCAAAGACAATAACTTTTGATGACTAACTGATGGGAAAATTAGGTTCACCTCTGGTAAAGAGAAAGCCAAGTATTTTCCAGATTCATTCTCTATTGTATCTCTCTGGCCACATCCTCCATGTATTCATCTTTACTAAACACAGATTGCTGACCCTTTCCCTAAAGTAAAATGTACTTTAAAATGGTTCTCCACCCATTTAAATAAACAAAACTGAAATGGAAAAAGTGCAATAAATAGAGTTTTATTATAAAGGTACCATAGAGGACTAAAGCACACCTGAAGTAAAGAAAACTCATTGATTTACACACGCAAGATTCAATATATATATTTTCCAGTACAAAACATGAAATGCTGACAGACAAGCTAAATTCAATATTGTATAGTAAAGATGCATAGTATTTCCTTGGCAGTTATGAATCATTGCTCACTGAGCAATTCTCCAGAATATTTTTTCAGAAAGTCACTCACATTTGGAATGTCTTTAAATTGGTGAAACAGGCTGGAAATTATCAAATGCACTGCACGCAAAGTGATAAAGCCTGAGGGGAGAATACAAGATCAAATGTTTTGTGCTGAAAACATCCAAATTAAAAAGTGTTCTCATTAGAGTACTTGAAGACCAAACAGCAGACAGGTTGACATGCTTTAGGGTACATTCTAAACAAGAAAAACGAACGTTAGTTTTAATGCCATACTATCGTGAATCTTCAGTACAGACTAAAATTCCCCCTGGTAATTCTGTTACCTGAAAATTTGCAAATGTGCAGCAAAGTCAATAAGCACAAAACAGTCCATTTGATTAAACTTTGTGTTGCTAAGTATAGAGTCAGGATGTTTTTACCTGATAATATATTATTAATGATAGCATTTTTTTTTTTAAATGTGATGACATTTGGAGGAAAGAAGACTGAATTGACACTATTTGCAGACAATGTGTGAATATATTACAACAGGGATGGTCAATTATTTTTCACTAAATGCCTCGAGGTCCAAATTTATGTGCAAAAATGAAATCAAGACAGTCACACAAATATTTTAATATACGTGGGTTGAAAAGGGCACAGGAAAGAAGTGTGCAAATTGTAGGAGATCTAGCAAAAGCGAAATCTATTTTAAGGTTTTGAGCCTTTATTGAAGGGTACATAGTAAATGGCTGAATATCATAGTGTGAGCCCATGCCCATCAATTGACTAGGGCTTGATACATTGACTTCAGAACATCCTTCTTCATTTGAGAAGTAAATTCAGTCCAGTTTACAAATTAATTTCTTTGTATTTCACAATGAAAAGTATACACATTTAAAACAACAAACAAGAATATATTTGTTTATAATTTACTCAGGTCTCTTTACATATAAAGACTCACCCGTACATGACTTTTCATTCATCCTAGGCTTAAAACTGAAAAGACTCCAAACCTCAAACATAACTCCACACAAAAAGGCAATTGGTTGACAGGAGTACCTGGCCTGGTGGGCCTCAGGGCAGGTCATGGAAGGCCATAGTGACTCGCAGACTGGTTTTGTTCATGTGTGACTCCGCCCCTTAGTTATTGACAGGTGCTGTGGCTCAGTCAATCCGTAACAAGTGAGAACTTTAAGATCTGACTATGAGCCTTCGGCTCTGCTTGTTCCACTGCTATGGCAGCTTTATGCTATTGCTAACTTCTGTTCATGTTTGGCAGTGGTCCTGCCTGCATTAACTACTTTGTTCAATTTACAGCATTACATCCACCTGTGTTCTGGTTCCTGCCTTCAGTTCACAGTCTACTCTTGAGGACCTCTGTTCCCTGTCTCTGCTGCTAGAAAGCTGTCTGCTGCATTGGCGATCTGTTCCTGGGGACCTCTGCTATTGCTGCTATAGCCATATGCTGCATTGACAGTCTGCTTCTGAGTCTTTCTGCCACCTAGCTGAAGAGTTATAAAGAAGACAGACAGCAGTTAAGGAGAAGTGTGCCCTAATGAGATGAGGGGAGGATTTTATTTAACCACTTACCTACTAAAGGATTTTTGCTCTGCTAACTCTTCCCTGTTTGAGTCTTGGAAACATTATTCACAGGAAAAAACGTACCTGCCACTACACCAAATTGAACACAATACTGTATTTGCTTGGACCACAGTTGTATTTCACAACACTATTACTTTCCTGTCCAAGCAACTTGTGCAAAACTGTGTACACTTTCTTATTTCACCTCCATTAATCTCCCTCAGCTTATTTATCCAACTCTCTATCCAATAATTTAAAATTGCTGTTCATATCCTTTAGAATATATAAATAATTCCAGCAAAACAACTTTGCTGTGCTGCATTGTGTGCATCTCTTACGCCACCACCCTGTTTAGATTTTAGGTCACTCAATGGTAGCAGAGCTACTTCTATCACATTATGCAAACAGTGGCATTAGTTGAATAAAAAATATAATTTAGATAATACTAAACCTGAGTTGAATACAATGATGATCAACAAGGAATAATTGTCTGTTAAAATTATTATTAATCACAATTTAATTTATTTATTTTTTTAATTCTGAATTCTTCTCACTGCACATAAGAAGATATTTCCAATGTAGCTCTTTATCTGAAAAGATTGGACACCCCTGCTGTTCAACATGATTGTACAGAATGACAGCCTTCAATGATCAACACTGACTGAAAGTTGGCAAAACATTTCTTCAAAAACTAAATTTTGTTCACTAGCACCCTAACAGTCCACCATTGATTTGATGGCACACAATGTCCAAATTACCAATTTTTCTGTCCACCTCTTCTGTAGAAAAAAATGTTAATCCACTGGATGGCCTTATGCTTATCCCTGTCATGTCTGTATTCTTGTATTGTGTTTGTCCCTACCACTTCCACTTATTTACTTTCATTTTCTGTACAGTAGTAATCCATGGCTTTACATTTTGGAACCGTTTCTCCAACTGTATAACCTAATGCTACAGTGTCTTTCACAGAGAGTTATAGTATATACTATAACAATAAGACATTGAGGCTCCTAATACTACTAACATTCTGTTAATGACTGCATGCATTTACGGTGCTTTGAATTAGGCACAATCAATCTTCGCATGCTTTTCAATCCTCCCTTTAATTCTGCTCATTTCCCTTCAAAAGTGCTCTTTTTTGCTCCTGCACCCATTATGATTGATTTTCTGTTACTTATAATTTTATTATTGTTTTCACAATTTGCTAAATTTTAATGTTCCATATTATTTACTCACTTGATTGGTTTGATGTGGTTTTCCATGTTTATGATTTAAAAGAACATGGTAGTAGTATTGTGTTTCAGATATACTCTTTTGAAGATTATATTAAAAAATATAAATAGAATTATATTCATACACAAGTCACATTCACCTAGAAATCTATGCAATGTCTGTTAATAATCTAAAAGGTATTTAGGTGGTGAAAAGCAGATCAATGCATGGTGACAGTTTGATGTCAAGTTGGGAGAATAATGTCAAAACATTATTAGTAAAAAAATGAAATGTAAAAAATATAGCAGTTAAAGGATTTTTGCGTTTATGTCATTCCTCCTACAATATATCTTCCACAGCTATTTCAAGTAATTGCTTTTTTTCTAAAGAAGGGGTTATTATTGAAATTATTTTTTATTTGAGGCATATAATCATGTAGAGTGTGTTGTAGCTTATATTTACTTAAACATATTATTATTACCGTTTTTATATCAACACTTTTCACAAAGCAAATCCTATCACATTTGTCTATAAATTATGAATTTGTTATATTTGTGCTAACCACAGTAATTTGTTTCATGTAAACATTTTTTTTTATGTAGATTAGTTGTAAAAGTACATTATGTATCATTACATTGAAACTAAATGAGTGTAAGTAAACATTACATAATACAATATTAGAAAAAAGAATTTACATTTATTCTATAATTAATGGTGGTTCATACTTTCTCACGCCTACATAAATACAGACCCACATGTACACACCAATACACATTGAAACATTACATGTATAAATAGGACTAGATTTTCTCTAGTTCCAATTGGATATGATGTCATAAAATAAGTGAGTTCTGAGAAGAGATGAAATTCATATGAAGCCTATGTTAACCAAGCTGTGTTCTAAGGAATCCATGTTGTATGATGGGGAGTTCCACTAGACAATTATTCAAAAGGTTACTCTGTGGAAAACATTGTGGTAACCTTGAAAGTGCAGAAAATGTTAGATCCTTGGCAGAGGTTTTGAGCCTGGGTAGCCAGTTATGGATCTCTCTCAATACTTTGGAGTTGAAATAGGGTTCCATTACTAACATCTTTAAAAATACTGTCAATAAGCTATTTTTTAATTGTCTTTTAGCATCACATTCATCTTGTTCTATACTTCATTTTCTATGCAATGCAAGTAGGTATGCCAAGCGCAATAAAAATACATTTGCTTAATGCTAACAGTCCCATGGGTGTACCAGGGTATTTGAGCCTTTTGTTCAGTAAGTAATTTGGAAAGACACCTAAAGTGTAAATGTGTCTGGTATTTTTTCTCAGGATTATTCAGTGGTCACCTTGTCTTGGCTGTTTAGGGCTCAGTCAGGTGTGAAGAAGAGAGACTCATATATGATGAGAGATGAGGTATGGAGGTTAGAAGAGAGGGGTGAAGAGGACTGCAGAGTAGAAAAGACAGAACAAAGAGGCAGAGGATACTTAAACAGGTCTTTAATATCACACTACTCACACACAGTCACTAGTGTTAGATACCAGTAAAATATACGCAAGAACTTAAAGCAACATGGAAGGTTTTGGGATTTCACTAGGAATATGCATCTATTTACTTCTGTGAACGTTCTTTCACTAAATTTATAAGCTCTGTTTTTTGTGCCTAAAATAATAAATTCTGCAGCTTATGAATACACAGACTGTGAAGTACAATTAGTCAATCAGTAACCTCTCTCAAGTATTATGTTGCAGGATGTTGCTACTGATTGGTAACTCTGTTAGGGCCAGCACTAGCTGGCCTGAAGACTCGGGATTGGACTTGCTCTCCAAACCCAGTCATTTCCCCATTGGCTGTCCGCTCCTGTCTGATTGGTGTGTTTATAAATGGGGGTTGTCGGTCTCTGGTGCATTGGTTAAACTCTCTTGTCGGGGACCAACTGGAACTTTGTTTTGATTGGGTCCCGGGTTGGGCAATTCAATTGGATGCTATGGAGCTGCTCAGCTGGAGGAAGAGGGTGCCAATGGGAGAGCTGCTGGAGATTTTAAAATGCTAAACTGTACTGGAGAAGTAAACTTATTCAGCAAAAGGGCTATATGTCTTTTAAAAGACTTGGTACACTCCATCATCTCATGTACACCAGAGCACACTACCCTTTAGCAATGGTTCCTTCCTTCCCATTGGAAAAAATGGGTGCTGTAGGCCATGTGTGGAGTGCCCTGATTGAATCTCCCAGGCTCGTCAACTCTCATCCTATTAAATCCCTACCTGTTAAGAGGGGGTCTGAATTCTTAGTGTGACCTCATCCCCCCATCACCAGGCCATAAACCCCTCTTCCAGTGCCAGATACACAAGAGGTGGATTTATCTGGTTAGGTCACTAATATCACAGACCTTTGCTGTTAGGTGAAGTATAACATTTTATGGTTGTGGTCGTGACCTTCTCTTGGGTAGTAGCTGGTGTGTGGCAATTGCTACTAGACCCATTTTAGTCTGCTTAGAGGGCTTAGGGGTAGAGGAGAAGGCCTAAATTGGGGTGAGGTGGGAGGGAAAAGTGAATATTTTCAGGTGAGGATGTAGGTTAAGGGAGGGGTTTATATAGGGGAGGAGAGAAGTTCCCTCCCACAACTCCCAGGTTAACACATGGTTATTTGTGGTCGTGACCTTCTCTTGGGTAGTAGCTGGTGTGTGGCAATTGCTACTAGACCCATTTGAGTCTGCTTAGAGGCCAAAACGTGAGCAGAATTTTAGGAAGAAGGTTAATGAGTGATGGTTTGAAAAGCCTGTTTAGTTTCTGCAATAGGAAAAGGTATGTAGCGGGTGTAGCAATTTGACTTCCATCGACCCATGGATTGAATAATGTGCGTGGGAATGTTGGCTTTGGAGGCTGAAGAGGCGGCTCCAATGCAAAAAGAGTGTCCTGAAAAGCTGTAAGGGTCGAGGCCGAGTTTGAGTAGCAGCAATCTAATGTAGTGTATGAAGGAGGTGGTGGACAAGGGTTGGCTTGCTAAGCTCAGGAGAGGGTGAGTAATTGGTTTGGAAGATATTGAATTTAAATGGGATTTAATAGTGGAGACTGGACACCAGTCGTTGTGTGATGGGTAGTATGTTATGAGTATGGGTTTGCGACTTGTTTTGGTGCGCTGGAGTGTGAGCGTGAAGTGATCTGGATGTAAAGTTATGTCCTGCTTGGTGAGATAGTGAGGGTTGTTTTGCGAAGTGGTAAACTCACCTGGACGCAGGAAGCCGTAGAAAGCAAGCATAATGGCCCCTCGGATCGTCCTGGATGTGTCGGGGCCAAATGGGTTCGTGGAAAGCAAGGTGGTCAACCTTTTGAAAAGTGCGCCATCTATGGGATGACGTTGTAGTTTGGAGGGGGGTGCTCTGTGCTGTAGGCCTCTGAGAAATGATTTGATTTGAGGCGATGATATGATTGATTTGTCGGTTTGAGCAGTTTGAGGTGAGCGACTGGTATATAGCATGGCGTACGTGTAGGGATTGAAATGAATGGTTTCGATGAGGGGACGAGGTTAGAGCAAAGTCCATTTGGGCATATGGTACTGAGCCGAATGCGTGATGGCAATGATGAGCATGACGTAGGGAAGCGACTGTTCGAAGCGTAACTGTGGGTGCATGGTAAACGAAAATGTTGTTCGTGAAGTATAGTAGTTATGTATTTACTAGATTGTAATGCTATATGAAGGTGAGCCTGTGATTAGATTCAGCTAGAGACTTGGTCTCAGGTAAAATGGGGGTGAATTGGACTGACTGAGACGGTGCATGAAGGAGATGTGCTCTGGCAGGTCTGATTTGCCCATGTAGATTTTAATTACTGAATGGTGTATGGTGAACGTTTAGTGATACGATAGGTGTGCGGCTGGTAACTAAAAGGATTGATTTGAGTCTGCCAGCACGAGAACATGGCAGTGTTTGGTGCTAGCGGGATCCGAGTGTGAGAATAGAGTAGAGGCCAAAAAAGGCAATGATAGGGGGAACAACTGGCCAAGAGGGGCGAAGCAGGGTGCGCTGGGCGAACAGGGGGCGCAAGAGAAGCGGAAGCGCAGAACGAGGGAAGGGACAACGAAAAGAAGGTGGGGCTGCCGGAAGAGGGGCGTGGCGTGAGCGCCGCCGAGGGAGAGCGCAGGAGAAGACGGAGCTGGCAAGAGAGGGGCGAACCGCGAGCGCCACCGGGGCAGGAAGGGGAGAAAGGAAAAAGGAGCCGCGTCATGGGACGGAGGAGGGACGGAACAAAAAGAAGGGTGGGGCCGCCGAAGGATAGGGGCGGCGCAAGCGCCAGCAGCGAACACCGGACAAAGAGAGGCGGGCCGCCGAGAGAGGGGCGTGCCGCCGAAAGAGGGGCGTGCCGCGAGCTGCGGCGGAGGTGTCTGGAGGAGGGGAGACGGGCAGCAGCGGAGGAGGCATGGGAAGCGGCGGAGAAAGGAGGAGGAGCTGGGCCAGGAGAGGGGCACGCCGGGACGCAGGATGAGACCGGAGACGGTGGAGCAACAGGAGGGGGCCATCGGGACGCAGAGGTAAGACGGGGCAGGGGCTAGGAGGAGGGGAGAAACGGGCAGCAGGGCATGAGTGAGGAGGAACAGGAGATGCAGGAGAGTGCATGAACGGCTAGGGAAGCAGCATGGAAGGAGGCCGGCCGGGGAGACGGGGGAGCCCAAAAAGGGAATGGAGAAACGGCAGGCATGGGACGAACCTGCGAGAAGCAGAGGAACAGCAGGGGAGCCGGCGGTTGCAAACGGACGGCGTGCAACCTGAAAAGTGAATATGTTCAGGTGAGGATGTAGGTTAAGGGAGGGGTTTATATAGGGGAGGAGAGAAGTTCCCTCCCACAACTCCCAGGTTAACATCTGGTTATCTATCAGAGGCCAGACAGTGTATGCCTGGTTGCTCTCAGGGGCCATATAAAGATAACATTGGTAAGATAACATTATTACAGTGCATATAACATGATATATAGTAAGCCCAACATTAATTATTGTGGTGTACAATACACTATAGAAAACATTGCCTGGTATTTCGGGGCTGGGTCACTCTTTTTGAGTGGGACCAGACTGATATACTACAGGATATTTCTCCCTGTGAAGGGCACAAGTGAGCTAAAAGAGGTTGCTCTCAGAGTAGCTTATCATGGCTATAGAACTAACCTATTAAGGTTGGTTCGTTCTCTGATGAGCACCTCTGTCTTTGTTGTTTTGTTTTGTACAATACACTATACACAAAAACAACACATCACAGTTCCCACAACAACTCTCATTTTCATGTTAATAGCCTTTGATATTAGCAACCAGAGTCCCCAATAACAGGGTTACTTGTGGGGTGCAGACGAGCCCCAAAATTAGTCATGACAATGTCCCTTTAAATTAATAAAGTACACCCATTAAATAAAGTAAAGTACACCCATTTTATTTTATATTATATTATATTATATATATATATATATATATATATATATATATATAAATACTTGACATAACTGTGCCTGATCACAGACAACATTTACAAACACAAAAAACATACAAATAACATTTAATATTTAATTAATGCATTTAATTGTGCTTTGTTGGAACTAAAATTTACTTTTGTTCCTAACGGGATCATTCACCTTGGAGGGTTCAGCTTAAAGAACTACTGTCAATTTATTGTGATTAAATTATCTTTTGTGAGACAAATTAATAGTTCCACACTATCTAAGGGTGAAGCTCTTACCATATTTTTCACCCTTTGGACCAGTCCAGAGAGGACTTCCCTGCAATTGCCAATTTTCTGCATTGCTTTACTGGCACAGTCTGGGGAATTATACTGAACTGCCTACAATTGCAAGAAAAAAGATGGGAGAAGATGGTGGGAAACCATCAGTTGGCAGTGTAAACTTTCTCACAAACACTCAACTTTTTTTTTTAATAACAATAATTTGGTTATACTGATCTTCACTGCTACTGAAGAGGCTAGATCGGATATAATCCTTTGAAGGGGGGCTGAGCAGGCTGGGCTTGGCGGCCAGCAATGAGTTGGCGATAAAGCTCGACTTTTCTTGTGTTGGCCGGGAATGGAATGCCCCGTTCTTTCAGCTTTTGGATGACCACACATTAATAACAATAAAGGTTGATTATACTGATCTTCACTATTACTGACCACATTTTAATTGAGAAAAACAATTCCCACCATAAAAAACATAATCTAATCTGGAGCACCTCATAGGATAAATCCCAGCAGGAAAGTAAAAAAAAAAAAAACAACCATATTGATGTACATCCAAGGGTACTGAGGGAACTGGGTTCTGTAATAGCCAAACCATTACATCTAATTTTCAAGACTCACTCACCACAGGGTCGCTACTAAATGACTGGAGAAAAGCAGAGGTGATACCTATAATTTAATAAAGGAGCTAGAGCAAATCCGGGCAATTATAGACCAGTGAGCCTTTACATCTGTAGTGGGGAAGCTTTTAGAAGGGTTAATAAGGGATAATATACAAGAATATGTCTATTTGAACAAGATCATAAGTAGCAGTCAACATGGATTTATGAAGGATGGTTCATGTCCAATCAAATTAGTTTCTATGCGGAGGTTAGTAGGAACTTGGATCAGGGCAACTCAGTAGATGTAGTCTTTTTGGATTTTGCAAAGGCTTTTGATACAGTGCCATATGGGAGAATTACAGTAAATATCTGCTCATGGATTGAGAGCTGGCTAAAAGACAGGAAGCAAAGGGTTGTTGTAAATGGAACATACTCTGATTGGACTAATGTGGTAAGTGGAGTTCCTCAAGGTTCAGTATTAGGTCCTCTCCTTTTTAACATATTAATGACGTAGAAGTAGGACTCGATACTAGTGCCTCCATTTTTGATGATGACACTAAGTTGTGCAAGGTAATTAAATCAGATAATGATGTACTTTCCCTACAAAGGAATTTGCATAAACTAGAGAAATGGTTGGCTAAATGGCAGATGAGATTTAATCCAAATAAATGTAAGGTTATGAATTTGGGAAAGAAAGATAGCCATGCAATTTATAATCTTAATGGAGCAAATCTAGGAGTATCAGATATTGAAAGGGATTTGGGAGTACTTGTGGACAACCACCTAGGTAGCACTCAAAAGAGTGACCCAGACCCAAAATACCAGGCAATTCTACCCTGAACAGGAGAAACAGTAAACCCCAGCCGTGTTTCAGCCTCTATGGGCTTCGTCAGTGAAATGCAGCTGTACTCCCTAAGGCACAGTGAGCAGGGAGTCCACGTCTGGCTCCCCCTATCACCCATAAGGGGAGAAAATGTAAACAAAAAGCGTAGAGGTGCTCATCTGAGAACAAACAATACCTAAGTAGGTTTGCTCTAAAGGTCTGGTTACCTTCTCAGAGAGCAACCTCTTTTAGCTCACTTGTGCACTTCAGAGGAAGAAATATCCTGTAGTATATTACTCTGGCCAAAGCTACGTCATCTCGGCCTGAGAAGAGTGCCAAGAATGGTAAAGAGTGTTGTGCAAGCAGGGAGAGGTGGGTGGGTTGATTGGGCGTGCATGATTGGAGGCAGGGGTTTTTATGGTGGTGTGGGGAGAGGGACCCTCTCACAATTTCCGGTGTTACCTGATTATTTGTAGTTGGGGACCCCTCCCTTGGTAGCTGGTAGTGTGACCAAAGCTATGTCATCTTGGTCTGAGAAGAGGGACAAAAATGGCTAGACATTATTGCGAAAAGCCTTTAAAGGCTTCTCTTAACTCTGATTTTGAGTCCGGTATTTATCTGGAGTAGCAGTTGGTTTTCCATTGTCCTAGGCTTTTTAGGATTGTGGTGGGCTTTTTGATTGCGAGAAGCTGTGCGGGCTGCTCTGATTCTAAAGGAGTGGCCTGAGTAGTTAAAGGGGTTGTGCCGAGGCGGGAGAGGATGAGGCTAATGTAATGGACGAATGTGGATAGGGGTTGGCTTGGTATGCTTAGTAGTGGGTGGAGGCTTGGCTTGTGGAGTAAGGTTGAATGAAGATGGCGAAATGTGGAGAGCGGGCACCATGAGTCTTAAGTGAGGTAGAAGGTGATGGTAATTGGAGTGCGGCTGGTTTTAGTGGATGATAAGGATATTTGGCATGTGTCTTTGATGAATGTGATGTCTTATTTGATGAGGTAGACTGTCTGAGACTGGGAGATTGTGAATTCCCTAGGGCGAAAATAGCCCATTTTTGTAGGGGCTGAGATTGTAAGGGATATGTCTTTACCAAATTGGTTGGAAGTTAGATAGAAGATGATCTCTTTGAAAGGAGGGCTGTCAATAGGGAGACGTGGGGATTTAGTGGGTTCTGAGATTCTAGTGGGGCCTTGAAGGAAGAGTTTGACTGGAGGTGAGGAGAGGAGAGAATGTTGGAGGAAGTGAGATTAGGCAAGATAAATTGTACTCTGTAAGATGTGTTTTTATTGTTGATGGGTGAAGATTTAGATTGTTACAATGGGCACCAAAGGCCAAAAAAGTGGGTAGTGAACAGAGGTCAGACAGACCGTATGCCGGGGTGAATTGGGTAAAAAGGTTCCAAGCTCTGTCGTATGTCTTTTTAGAGTTTGGAGCCAGGCCATTGGTCATGACTTGGCGTGCTTGGAGCAGGAGGCAGTCCAGGGGAATGGTCAAGCTCAAGGAGGGGGGTGCATTCGGAAGACCAGCAAAGTGACTCCACAAAGTTATTGAAGCGTTTCGGCCTGCTTTTACAACCAAACGTTAGGTGGGTTGCGAAGTAAAAGAGGCCTCTCCAGCGAATGCTGTGGAGGTGCTATAGGTCAGGGTGGATCGGCAAGAGTTTGAAGGCGCCTTTGATGTCGGATTTGGATGACCTCAAAGAAGTGATGATGGATATGGCGTTGTCAACCTGGGCATTTTGGAGAGAGTAGTAATTCAAAGGAATTGTTGCTTGGGGGAGAAAAACAGTGGGGGGGGGGGGGGCAAAGGTCGATGACCAGGCGTTTTTTCGAGGAGTATTTCCTGGTGGCGATTCCTTTGGGGTTGACTCTCCAGAAGGGGAAAGATGGCGAAGAGAAGGGTCGACCATGTATTTGTTGCAAGTTTCAAAAGCTAGGAGCTGATCCACCACTCCAGGCTCCTATGTAATGGATTGCAGATTATCACTGCCAAAGGAAGCCTGGGGTAATGTTGCCACCCCCTGTGTAAAACCTGTGAATGAGGCCCTTTAGGAGGAAGTGCACAAAGTGAATGTCAGGGTGCTGAGAGGAGGAAGGACAGTTTGGGAAGGTTGACTACGGATAGGCATTTGGTGTGGGTTGGCGCAGACATGAAGCAGGCGACAGGCGTTGTAATTACAACCTTTGGTGTTGAAGTTGTTACAAATCAGATTTGCACCCAGGTAATCGACTTGCCTGCCCAAGCGTTCCTTGGAAGGATGGGGTTGGGGAGAAGCGTTGATTAGGGAGACAGTAGGGGGAGGCTGAGGAGAAATGGTAGAGGACAGAAATACGTGTTGTGCAGAGGAGATTGCCACTGTTGACAGACGGCAGCTTTAATTCCTGCAAAGTGCCTGCAAAGAGGTCGTGGTCGAGAAAAGACCAGTTGAGATGGTAGCTAAATTGGCTAAGGGCGGCCGTCACTTTAGCTGAGAAGGATCTGTGGTAATCCTATTAAACAAAACCAGAGTATCGGTAGGCCAGGTCAACGAGGAGGTAGAGGTAGTCGTCAAGCTCCTGGTGTGTCAGGGGAAAGATTGAACAAATTGTGTATCAGTAGAGGTCGAATGCTTTATAACAAATTTGGGTACTGTCAGTTTGCGGGACAATCTGGGGTCCTTGGACTTGACTGTGACAGAGACGTCTCCTTGAGAAATTGTTTTGTTGTCTGTAAGCTCGTTGGAGGAAATGAGAAGGGCCACAACATTGCCGTACTTCCCCTTGATGATGTGCCTTCTTAGATGGGCTGGGATGAAATAGGAGGGCATGATGGTTCCAGGGGTAGATGGCTCACCTTGGCTTGGAGTGGGAGCGATTGGGGGAAAAGCGACTCCTGGAGGTGGTGGGTTTTTGATGGTGGATACCCGGTCATGGAGCAAGGTCATTGAAGAGGCTAGATCGGATATCCTCATTTGAAGGGGGTGAATTAGTCGGGCTGAGCAGGCTGGGCTTGGCGGCCGGCAATGAGTAGGCAATAGATCTCGGCTTTTCTTGTGGTGGCCAGGAATGGAATGCCTTGCTCTTTCAACTCTTGGATGAGGCTGGAAACCATTCATGTGTGAAGAGATGCCTGGCTTCCGTCGATGGAAGGTGCTTTTCCTGGGAATGGGGAGCTTTCAGCATTTGAGGCATCGAAGTCAGCCATTGGGAATATCGGTGGTTTGCAGAGGAGAATGGTGTGAAGGTGGCGAGGGTCAGAAAAGCGACTAAGATGAGTGATTATAAGGATAGACAGGTAGGGCTACTGGAAGGGCACCAAGTAGAGCAACTGGAAGGATGACAGGTAGGGCGACTGGAAGGGCGCCAAGTAGAGCGACTGGAAGGGTGACAGGTGGGGCGACTGGAAGGGTGACAGGTAGGGCGACTGGAAGGGTGACAGGTAGGGCGACTGGAAGGGTGACAGGTAGAGCGACATGAAGGGCAACAGAAAGAACGACTGGAAGAGCGGCAGGCAGAGCATCTGGAAGAGCAGCAGGCACAGCGACTGGAAGAGCAGCAAGCAGAGCATCAGGCAGAGCGACAGGAAGAGCGTCAGGCAGAGCGGACTCACCAGAAGAGTGACAGGGGAGCGAATATAAGGGTGTTAAATAGGCGACTAGAAGGTCGACAGGTGGGGTGATGAACGCTGGCAGAAGAAGTTGCATTTACTACGATGACGAGTATAACTAAGTGTCAGCGAGATTATATGGAGTAGGCAGTAAAATGATCAACAGATGGATGGACAGATGGACATGGACCATTAAGGTTATAATATATATCGATCCATCGAAACGGCCGATCAACTGCCTGGTCATGTATAAGTGCGGATGAGAGAAGTGTAATAGGGGTAATGATAAGCGCTCTGGGGAGGTTTGTTGAGTGTGATAAATGCTTGAAATGAAAATGAGGCTACACGACCTGGAACTGCGCAAAATACAGCCAGCGAGGTACGGGGTAGAAAAATACTAATAGGAAGGATGCAAAATGCTTGCAAAATGCTTGCAAAACGCGTAAAACATAGACTAACGCCGCCATTTTAAAACACTAACTTACACATTAAGATTCTGAAATGTCGGATTACCCGCCTAAACCAACAATTTTGTCTTGCACACGCAGCCTATATATAGGGCACAATTGCCACAGAACTTTCTCCTCAGGTGATGACAATCTTGAGTGGACATTTTCTGCTGCCAGAAAATCCAAAGAGATTGTAATATATTAATTGAATAATTAATTAGTAATGTACATTAATTTATTAATTATTAATTGGTAATCATTATGAAATAAAAATGTATTAAATTTTAAAGTTTATTAATACATTAATGCTTACCTCTTTCTAATATATTTAGACATTAATTATTAATGTACATAATTTTATTAATGAATTATTAGTAATCATTATGAACAACAACTATTCTATATTTTACAATGACTTTAGTTTATTGATATATTAATGCTTAGCTTTTTAGAATACATTTAGTCATTGATTGATTATTAATGTACATTAATTTTTTTAATATTAATTAGTAATATTACCAACAACAACAAAAAAAGGCCACAAACAATATGTATATTTTACTATGCACTGATTTATCCATGTTGCTGCTGATTGCCTGATAGGGATGAATCCAAATATTACAAATGCTTTCCATCTGATTTGACAGTTTTATCATCTCTGCAGCTGACTGAACACACACAGTGACGTTTGCAGCCTTTGACCAGCCTTTCAACAGCACTTTACAGGTATATCATTTAATTATGTTCTTATGGAACAAAAAAGGATAAAGTCTTTTTATTTCAAATTGATGACAGTTATTGATTAATTAACGTATATTAATATACTAATTAATAATTAGTAATCATTGCAAAAAAGAGCTTACATTTTATACTGCAATAAAAATAATAACAATTTTAAACCTGCACTTATATATCTGCCTTACTGCTCATTCATGTACATTGCTTTTGGAACTATTCATTAATATTAATAAAAAAAAAAAAACATTTATAATACATCCAAAAATATGTACATTTTACAAAGCACTTACATATCTGGAGTGCTTATAATTGCCTGACAGGGATAGGACCTTGAAAGCTACATTTAATATTTTATACTGCTTTTATTTATGAATATATTGATTATTATGCGTTTATGTTTTGCATCTATGCCAATTAAACATCATAGTTTCAATGAGTCACAAATTAAATAATTACAATTGTCATGTTATTTCACAGATTACTCATCTCTGCACCTTTGAAGACAGTGAATTCTGCAGGATTTTTTCTGAAATAACATCAATTTCACAGGTATATGATTGCATAATGCCCTTTATTTTTTGCATTGATGACAGTTAATGATTCATTAATTAACCTATATTTATTTAGAGCCTCATTCAATTGCAATTTACAAAATTGAATAGGGCTCTAGATAAGGACATAGCATATTATTTTTACATAACTTTTTAATTAATGAACATTGATCCAAAACCAGGGTTTTAAACAACAAAAAAATACTAAAAATATATATACTATGTGCTTATATAGTGCCTTGTTGCATTGCACAAATTGCAAATGAATGAGGCCCTTAGTACCGTATTTATCGGCTTATAACATGCACTTTTTCTCCCTGAAAATGGGGAGCAAATTATAGGTGCGTGTTATACGCCGATATTACCTCCGCCTCCTCATCCTACCTCCTCATTCTAACCCCCCTCCTCAACCTAAACCCCCCTCCTCAACCTAACCCCCCCTAAATAACTCCCCCTCACTTACCTGCTTCTGTTCCAGCCTCCGCTCCGCTCCGACCCGGCGCGCATGTGACGTCACATGTGCGCCACGTCATTAGCATATACCGGGTGCACCCGGTATATGCTAATGACGTGGCGCACATGTGACGTCACATGTGCGCCGGGTCAGGGAGCGGAGCGGAGGCAGGAACAGAAGCAGGTAAGTGAGGGGGGGTTAGAATGAGGAGGTGGGTTAAGGTTGAGGAGGAAGGAGGATGAGGATGGGGGGGTTGAGGGGGTTTGAGGATGGGGGGTTGAGGATTGGGTTTTAGGAGGGGGTTGAGGAGGGAGGTTGAGGAAGGGGTTGAGGATGAGGAGGGAGGTTGAGGATGAGGAGGGGGGTTGAGGTTGAGGAGGGGGGTTGAGGAAGGAGGATGAGGGGGCTTGAGGGGGTTTGAGGATGTTGAGGAGGGAGGTTGAGGAGGGGGTTGAGGAGGGAGGATGAGGATGGAGGTTGAGGAGGGGGTTGAGGATGAGGAGGGAGGTTGAGAATGAGGAGGGGGTTGAGGAGGGGGGTTGAGGTTGAGGAGGGGGACGAGGAAGGAGGATGAGGATGAGGATGGGGGGTGGAGGAGGGGGTTGAGGAGGGAGGATGAGGTTGAGGATTTTGCTTCAAAGTTCTTTATTTGAATTTTTTTTTTTCCCTGAAATTTCCTTCTTAAAATGAGGTGCGTGTTATATGCCGATAAATACGGTATTTAATTATTAATTCATAATAACCACAAAAAAAATGTATGCATACATATATGCTTACCAAATTAACTTTTAAAGAACGCAAATTACACCTCATAAGTAAATTGATTTCAACATAATAAAATTACAGAATTGCACATTATTTTAAGCCCAATCTATACTTTGTTCATAGCTCTGTTTGCCCTTCTTTAGGGAAACATAATTACCTCTTTAGGTTTACCATTGATGTCAGTTATTGATTAATTCATTAATGTATAGTGACTTATTAATAACTTAATAATTAGTTATTACAAAAAAAATATTTATCAATATATATATATGTGCAGCGCTTCCTTTTTTAATGTACGTCAATAAAAATAATTAATGGATTAATTTATTTTATGGAAAAATTTTAAATGCTTTTCAAATCATTGCATTTTTTTCATTAATGCCATTTAGGTTTTGCATTGAGAGCAGCTACAAACAATATGTACAACACAAAAAACATTACATCTTACACCTGTATTTACAATTACAGATTACAATGGTGGACCACAGTGAAGATAGGATTGAACGCAAAAGAAGAGCGGCAAGGGAAAGGAAGCAAAAGGTGGAGAGATGCACAGTCCTCCTAGACTTCCCAACGCTTAATAGAAGAAGACCGACAGAGACTTTAAAATAAAATAAAAATGAGTAAGATAGCACAAAGTGAGTGTGCTGGCGCTTCAAAGAAAAGAAAAAGTAAACAAAAACATGTCTGTGATACATTGCCTAATGATCCAATATTGCCTATTGACACCAATGTTCATACACATGACACCAATGTAGATATAGAAAGTTGTAGTGATATCTATGGTGAGGAAGCTCAGGATACTGCTTTCATTACAGCACTAACAGTAGACACTCATTATTGTGGATTACTCAATGTTGTTTGTCAGTTTTGTGGGGCCTATAATTTTCTCAAGGAAAGACTAACTGACAGACACTTCATTAGTTGCACTTCCACAAAGACACACATTCCAGATCCAGATTACTTACAAAGTATCATGAGCAATCCAACATTTCCAATTTATACCAATTAAAAAAAAAAACATCAGGTCTTATAACAGTGCAATTTCATTTGCTTCAATTGGTGCTACATTAGCAGAAAATGTCCCAGGACATGGTCCTTACTGTTTTAGAGTTCAAGGACAAATTTACCACCGCACTTCACATTTACACCCACAAGAAGGAGAGCAAAGGAAATTTGCACAGTTATATGTCTTAGATATAATGGAAGCTGTTGAACAACGGATGACTCTTCCAGAAAATAAACAGTGTTTGCGCATAGTCTTTGAACAGCTGGATAAAATTATGGCCAACAACCCATACAGTCAAGCATACAAACAATTAGCACAGGTTGAAAAAGAACAACAGCAACATGGTCTTAAAAATATGGTCTTAAAAAGAGATTGCAACACTGATATCCCAAAGATGGTATAATTTACCAACAGTAAATGAGTTTTAAAAATGAGGATGGTTAACCACCTTTTCAGTGGGATATTAGAATATATCCACAACCTTTTATAAACATAAATATATTAAGTTGTAATTTGGATCCAATGGCATATTCCATTTTCTTTCCAAATGGTGAACCAGGATGGGAACCGAAATTACAATTGAAAAGTTATCCCAATAGTAAAGTTTGTGTTAGATGCAATATTTCTATGCTGGAATATAAAGTGGCACAAACTGCTATTCAGGATTATTTTAATCCTATTTTATGTAGGGGCAAACTCACACAACAATGGATTATTGATTCATATCTACAAGTCAAAGCAAATAATATACATTTTAAAATTTAAAAAAAATAAGCTTTAAGTAGAACAATATTGTGGATTGATGGATTATGTAGCTGAATTGGCTACCAGAGACATTCCAACTGGAAGAGCAATATTTTTTGCCATCCCCTTTCCAATGATCTCCTCACAATATGCGAGAAAGATATAATGATGCCATGGCTATTGTCACAAAATTTGGAAAACCAGATTTATTCATTACATTCACATGTAATCCACAATGGCCAGAGGAAAATTTGAATCTTGGACAAAATACTGCTGACCAACCAGATTTAGCGGCAAGAGTATTCAAAATAAAACTCAATTCATTAATACATGATATAACTAAAGCACACTTATTTGGGAGATGTGTGGCTTTTGGTATACCAGTGAATTAAAAAAAAGGCCTGCCACATGCACACATACTTTTAATCCTGCAGGAAAAAGATAAATTGAATACTGCAGAGAGAGTGGATTCGGTCATTACTGGTGAATTGCCACATGCAGAAAAATATTCCAAACTTTATGAGATTGTAACACACAGAATGATTCATGGGCCATGTGGAGATATCAATCCAAATTCACCATGTATGAAAAAAAAAATGTACAAAAGAATTTCCAAAACAATTTAAAATGCAAACTTGTGCTAATAGTGATGGATACCCTTTGTATGAAAGAAGAGAAAGACAAACAGCTATTATCCGTGGCCACAAGGTTGATAATAGATTTGTCATTCCATACAATTCACATTTGCTCATGAAGTACAATGCACACATAAATGTAGAAGCTTGTACTTCTATAAAAAAAACATCAAATATGTCTATAAATATATATAAAAAGGATATGATGCAGAAGTGTTTTTGTGCAAGGTGCACAAAACAAAAAAACAATTTTACATGATGAACGTTCTAATTATTTAGATGCTAGCTATGTCAGTGCTCCTGAAGCAATGTGGCGTCTTCTAAAATTTGAGATACATGATCAGTCACATGCTGTGTATCGATTAGCTGTACATTTGCAGGTCAGTTTGTTTGCTTTACTGTAGACAATGAAAGAACTGCCTTAGCCCAAAGTGAATATCGAGAAACAACACTTACTGCTTGGTTTTAATTAAACTTCCAGGACACTCAGGCGAGACAATTTTTATACATTGAGATTCCATATCACTATGTATTTGTAAATGGTCAATGGCGACAATGAAAAAGAGATACTCAAAAAATTATACCACAAATTTATACCGTCAGTCCAAGAAACATTGAACGTTTCAGTTTAAGATTACTTTTCTTACATGTTCCAGGTGCACAAAGTTATGAACATTTACGCACAGTTAATGACATAGTTTATAATACTTTCCTATTAGCTGCAAGACATCAAAACTTCATAGCAGATGATACAGAATGGCAGAGGTGTCTGGAAGAAGCAGCACTATGTCAAATGCCAAAGCAAATGAGAGAACAATTTGCATTGTACCTAATGCATTTGCTTTGTGGGAAACATTTCGAATTAAATATGTCTGAAGACTTCTTGAAACGTTACAATGAGCCCATTGCACTCTTAAAAGTGTTAATGGAAATTCAAGAAATCTTTCTTGCTCATGGATTAAATTGTGCAAGTTTTAATTTGCCTGATCCAGTACTTATAGATGACATCAACTTTGATGATTATGACACTGAGCTTCAACAACAAAAAACACAAGAAAAACTGGCAACTTTAAATACTTTACAATTGAAAGCATTTAATGCCATAACAAATGCTACAGATGATGAAATGGTCAAAGACTGTTATTTCTATCTAGATGGCCCTGGTAGATCAGGAATTGTACAATTGTTTGATGAGTTACATTCAAGCACAGGGTCAAATAGTAATGCCATTTGCAACATCTGGAATTGCCGCACTTTTGTTAGAAGGTGCAGAACTGTGGATAGTGGATTTAAACTGCCAGTTCCCATTTTAGAAACATCAGTGTCCGATATTTGACTGAATTCTTTACAAGCCAAAACATTTAAAAAAACTAAAGTAATTATCATAGATGAAGCAACAATGACGTCATGTCATGCCTTGCAATGTATTGATAGATTATTAAAAGAAGTGATGGATAATAATTTGCCATTTGGTGGAAAGGTGATGTTGTTATGAGGAGATTTTAGGCAATCATTACCTGTTGTGCCACATGGAAATAGGACTGACATCATTGAACATGTATCAAGACAAGTAAACGGAGGAAAATATTTACACACCACAAATTAGAATTAAATATGAGATCTGAGGCCAAAACGAATTCAATGATTGGCCCATTCAAATTGATTTACCCAATGATGCCATTGAAATTCCTTCACAAATGATTTGCAAGGAATCACTCATATCGGCAATATTTCTAAACACTCTGAATAACGACGATTACTCAGACATTGCAAACAAAGTGATATTAACATCAAAAAATATAGATGCCTTGAATCTAAATAACGAAATTTTTAAATTCATCAACGCACCCCAAAATAATTATTACAGTGCAGATTCAGTTCATGCTGACAATAAAGACAGTGAATCTAATTTTAGTAAAGAATTTATTAATCCTTTTAACACAGTCTGGAATGCCACCACATGTTTTGCAATTGAAAAAAGGGGCAATATGAATCCTTTGATACAATTGGCTAAGTTTCAATGGTGTTTTTTACGGTTTGCCTCCCTCTGGATTCAATACCTATGTGCTATACCAGTAGTTCAACTACAAGTTGCATGTTAAGAAGCATTCTGTAATGGTTTAAAATACTAATTTATACAAAGTTGACCTATTGATGTTAGTATTGTTAAAAATAATTCATTCACCACTGTTTACAATATAAGTTGCATGTTAGAGAAATATATGTAATGGTTCACAATACATATTTATAAAAAAATTCATGGATTGTTAGAATATTACTGCATACATGACAATTAAAAAAGTTTAATATGGTTTAACAGTTCATTGTTAAAAAAATAAAAAACTTTATTATAAATTTTGGTACTTAACAAAAAGGTTAAGAGTATAAGAGAATCACATTGTGTCACAAACATCATTTCCAGCTTTAAAATGTTATTGACCGTAATTTTTTGACGGGCAAGTTGCTAATTAATTATAATAATCATGACGTTCTCATTCTTGTTTGGTTCCTAGAGCGGTTTCTCATTCGTAAAGCTTGGTTTGGTGTAATATACTGAGTGAACACATACATCCTACACTGAAATGTCTTGCGGACAAGGCAGGATTTACTGATGTGGGCTGAGTGCCATACTTACCCAGGCTTTGATCTTGGCCCTCCACATAACACTTAACTTGTTTTTTTATCAAATTTTCTCTTTTAAAAACTCCTCGAGTGATCTATGTACTGTTCTTCCAAATATACCAGTCTCGTCATAATTGAAGACTTGTTGGTGAATAAAAGCCTCAGCCTCTACATAGTCCCTTAACTCACTAACAAAGGTTTGGACACCTTCTCTGTTGGCACTGGCTGCATCTCCACATTGTGAATGCCAATTCTCTTTTTAAAATGATCAAACCATAACTGGCTTTAATTAGTTCACTGCTCTCACCACTTGTTGCAGTCTTGTCTTTTAACAGATTGACATGCAATTGTTTTGCTTTCTTGCAAATTATTGACTTGGATATACGATCACCAGCTGTTCTTCAGTAATCCAAATGTAAAACAATTTCTCCACTTCCTCCAATGTCTGTGACCTTTGCTTAGTCATATCCTTCATACCTCTAGCCACATTGGCTCTTTAATAGCTTCCTTATTTTTCAATATTGTAGAGATCAGACTAAACCTAGCCTAGTAGTGGAGGACATTCTGTCTTTTGGCTCAAAGGTCAGTAATGAAGACATTGAAGAGTTAGCACAGACAAGAGCCCCGCACTGAGGAGCTGCAGGAACTTCAATCAGAGTAGCAACAGATAGTGAGGACATTTCTTCAGGTGAAAAGGAGGGAAGGAAGCACCTACGGCATGGATAAAAAAAAAGGCATTCTAAATGGGTTGAATTACAATTATTTTTTTTTAAAGTATCCCCCAAACAAAGCCGAAGCAAGCGGAAATGTTGACTTGTTTAAAGATAAATGTCTCACTTCAAAAACATTTTGAAATTTAGACAGAAGCAAGGTTCTCTTGAAAGGTTTCTACATCAGAGTCTCTAGCAGGGTTCAGTAATGTTAAGAGACAGAAAAGAGAAATAACTACTGTGCAAGTGCCTGATGTTTTAAAGGAATAACCTCTCTCCTCCTCCTCTACCTTACCACCATTCCAATATGCCATCAGCTCCTCTCAGTACAAAAATTGTACAGTGAAGTTACATTTTATTTTAATTTTATAGAATTTTTTTTTTATTTTATTTATGTCTGTTTAATTTTAAGGTTTAGATTTAAAAAAAAACACCACCATCAATTAAAAGTAGAATGTGAAATTTCTGGAGTTCAGAAGCAGATTATTTCAATTAACATTAATCCTTATGCAAAAAGTTTGTTTGGTACTCATCGTGCTATCTGAAACAAAATTAGAATACGTGGTACCTTGGTACTCGTTAAATTACTTTTGCCTAAATATAACTTTCATTTATATCAAGTATATTTTTATGCCCCTTTAATTTTTAAAATATAACATCAATTAACAGAATTTTCAAAATCTTGAGAAAAACTAATAAACTCACATATTAAGTCTCCCTTTACATTAATACAGTCATATGTCTATTTTACAAATATTTTAATTGCCATTTTTTTTTATCCACTATGATCTGCACTGGAAGACAGTTCATTTAGTCTACAAACCTTTATTTATATTATGTTCGTGAAGGTATTCTAAACACACAAATTGCCCTGTAGAATAGACAACCCCAATGGAAATGTTATAAACACTTTTTCAGTTGATACTTTATTAGTTCACAATATTTTTTTGTGTTATATCCTTCCTGTCAGCTTAAATATGCCTAGCTTGATAGGGTGTCCAGTTAAGCTACACTAAACAAGACACTGAACCTATGGGGATATCAATTAGAGAAATAGCTTGGAATTCATGAAAACACCTTAAATAGCAAGATCCCTACAATTGGATATACCCTCTAAAAGGAATAACAGATTTAATTTTTTATCCTTTCCTTTGGAGAAGTACATCTGTAGGATTAAAGCAGACCAACCTATGTAACATGGATAACTGAGCTATATAAAAACTATTGTAAAAATAAAGAAATAAGCAGCAATTTTAAACATTCAAAAAGGTTGCACATCTTGATTTAAGTGCCTGCTGTTTTCAAAATATGTTTCTTACGTTCCAGAAAAAGTGGATGATTTAATGCATTTTCACTTTCTCCTCTTCTACAAGCTATGCGTTCTTTTCTACAGGTGTATAACATATGCAAAAACAGACACCAATAAAAATAAGACCACACAATTTCTACTAGTATTTATTTTTTTTAAATATTTTTGAAAAAATATATATATTTTTTTTTTACAATATTTCCAACTTAAATGCTATTCACATTGAACACACATGGCAGCTTAATCTACCTACATATGAAGTTTAAGAAGCAAAAACTCTATTAAAATGGGGAATTAAGTCGTGCTGAAGACCATTGTGTAGTGGTAAATGGAACATTGTAAGGGAAAAGCACCACTCAGATTACTAATACTAAAGTTATTTGGTATTAATGAACTATGTAACAATTTTAACAAAATATACATGGATATGACTATGTATTTAAGTACATAAAAGAAAGTAGGGCCAAATCATATAAATAGCAGATAAATAATAATAAAAAAAAAGTATGGTTCTACTTGATTCATTCCTTATACAATGTATCTTCTTTTTTTCCTGTTAGCCAAATAATTTCACATATGCCCACAAAATGTGTACATATTATGAAGGCATAATCTTAAGAAAATTAAAGCACAGAAGAATTCAGAATTTTGAACAAAAATAATGAGCTTTTGCATAATGACATGTTATTCTTGGATATCTTAAGGCATTGAACAGGTGCAAAATCCAAAACAAATATCAAATTAAATGACCATACCTGCTATAAAAATTGCCATGTTGAAAAGTCAGAGTATTTTTGCTACAAGTATGACTTGACTGGTGCTTCTCACTTTAAAGAGTTTCCAAAAAAAATCAATGCAGGGCACATCTGTATAGTGTTTAAAAATCTGTTTAAAAGTCTTTTACTTAATAACAGTCTCAGCACGTTATTATTAAGCATGCAAGACTAACAAAAACTTTGGCAATGCATAAGTGTAACACAGTGACAAGAAGAGAGAGCTTTTACAATTAATCTTCTAATACTGGCTTCACAGTGTGGAGATTGTGCTACATCCACCAAGACAGGACCCAGATTACTTAGGATACTTAGTACTTTACACCAGGAACAAATTCCTTTGCATTTGGATTCAGATTACTCTTGACCTGAAAGAACAAAAAAACACACAAAAATGATCATAACTACATATAAATATATATAAAATACTAGGACTGTGTAGGAATGTACAAATTATCACATAAAAAAAAATATATATAATAGTCCTATATATTTTATGTGATGTATGAGAACACAATAGTCTAAGTTGGTGAAGTGAAATGAGAAAAGTATATACATAAAACTATTTTTTAGAAATAAAAAACAGAAAATTGGTATGTGAATATGTATTCACCCCCTTTGTTATGAAGCCTATAAAAAGCTCTGGTGCAACCAATTACCTTCAGAAGTCACATTATTAGTGAAATGATGTCCAACTGTGTGCAATCTAAGTGTCACATGATCCGTCATTACATATACAAACCTTTTTTGAAAGGCCCCAGAGGATGCAACACCTAAGCAAGAGGCACCACTAACCAAACACTGCCAAGTGAGAGACAATGTTGTTAAGAAGTACAAGTCAGGGTTAGGTTATAAAAAAAATATCCAAATATTTGATGATCCCCAGTAGCACCATCAAATCTATCATAACCAAATGAAAAGAACATGGCATAACCGTAAACCTGCCAAGAGACATACGCCCACCAAAACTCACGGACCGGACAAGAAGGTCATTAATCAGAGAGGCAGCGCAGAGACCTAAGGTAACCCTGGAGGAGCTAGAGAATTCCACAGCAAAGACTGGAGTATCTGTACATAGGACAACAATAAGCCATGCACTCCATAGAGTTGGGTTTTATGGCAGAGTGGCCAGAAGAAAGCCATTACTTTCAGCAAAAAACAAAATGGCACATTTGAGTTTGCGAAAAGGCACGTGGGAGACTCCCAAAACGTATGGAGGAAGGTGCTCTGGTCTGATGAGACTAAAATTGAACTTTTCGGCCATCAAAGGAAACGCAAGCCCAACACATCACATCACCCACAGACACAGTGGTGGCAGCATCATGATGTAGCGATGTTTTTTAGCACCTGGGACTGTGAAACTGGTAAGAGTTGAGGGAAAGATGGATGGTGCTAATCACAGGAATATTCTTGAGCAAAACCTGTACCACTCTGTGAGTGATTTGAAGCTAGGACAGAGGTTCACCTTCCAGCAGGACAATGACCCAAAACACACTGCTAAAGCAACACTTGAGTGGTTTAAGGGGAAACCTGTAAATGTGTTGGAATGGCATAGACAAAGCCCAGACCTCAATCCAATAGAAAATCTGTGGTCAGACTTAAAGATTGCTGTTCACAAGCGCAAACCATCCAACTTGAAGGAGCAAGGAGCGACTCTACAAAGTATTGACTTCAGGGGGTGAATAGTTATGCACATTGACATTTTCTGTTACTTTGTCCTATTTGTTGTTTGCTTCACAATAATAATAATAATAATAATAATAATAATAATAACAACAACAACAACAATCTTCAAAAGTTGTGGGCATGTTCTGTAAATTAAATGATGCAAATCCTCAAACAATCCATGTTAATTCCAGGTTGTGAAGCAACAAAAAACGAAAAATGCCAAGGGGGGTGAATACTTTTGCAAGGCACTGTGTGTGTGTATATATATATATATATATATATATATATATATATATATATATATATATATATATATATATATATCACAAACACACATTATATGTAACTGTTATTCATAAGTATACATACTGCAAGTATAATTAGTTTTTAATTAGTTTATAATTAGTTTTTTTAGTGAAAGTTTGTGTGCTGTGGAGTAATGTTCATTATACTTTATTTTGTTTAATTAGTACTCCATTCCCATTTGAGGGATGAATTGTACAAACAACTAAATGTAGAGATGCTCTCCCTGCTATTTTGTAAGAAGTGTCTGCCCACTAATGTGAATGGCCTAACCTTCAACAGTGACAGCAACTATGCCTATTCTTCTGAAATCTACAGCTAAAAAAGATGGAGGATGATGCCAGTCAGGTAGAATGTGAAGGAGGACATGACTGATGTGAAGAAGGGTAGGATTGTGTTGGACAACTTTATTAAAATGTTTAAAAGTTTTTATTTTATTCATTATATGTGAAGCTGATCAAATAAAATGTGCTTGTAGAAAATAAAGAGCAATATCATGTATGTGTGAATGTAATATGGATGGATATGTTAAATAAACAAAATAAGCAAAAAGTCTGAAAATGTTACCAAGTGTTATAGGTACTAATAATATGTGAAACACTTTATTTGACACATTTCTGTGTACAGCCGGTTTCATATATTTGACAGTAACATCCAACTCAGGTGCTTAATGGCCTCAGATATGCCAGAGTTTAAGGATTTCTGTACTTTACCCTCCATGACTTCATCAATTTCAGTCATACTTGCCATCAGTGCTAAACCAGAGATCCTTTAATCCTGGTATGTTTGAGCACTGAAGTTGGATATGTAAAATAACCACATTACTAGCCCTGCAATGAAAGTAATTAAGTTTTGCTACAAAAGGAAAAAACAAAAAGGCATCTTACCACAAGATCATCCACTGAAGAATTGTCACCAATTACAAGATCATTAAGCTGGTCTTGAATTTGATCCATCGTTTGCGGAAGATCTCGTGCAGGAATAAACCACTCATGTTCTTCCTCCTCTTCTAGCATTTCTTGAAAACAGCGTTCAATAAATTCTTCTTCCCACAATTCTTCTTCAATCTGTAAGAGTAGTACTGCATTAACACTATATTCTGCATGAAAACAACATACTTGTCCACATATGGTTAACAGATTTAAAAAAAATAAACACTGTAGTTGAGAACACAGTGATTTCACTCAACACCTAGCTACCCTACATATTGAAAACATGGGTTCAACAGTATGGGAAACATGGCTAAAAATGCAATGAATGCAGTTACTAGATGTGTAAAATGCTATATTTGCTAAATAGAGCAAATTTTTTTTTTTGAAAAGTTAAAGTAAATTGTAATTTATATACCATATGAACTGAAATAAAACTACAATTGCCGTTTTATTTTAGATACCTGGTTAAGAGGGGAGGGGGCTTGGGAGACAAAAAATGTTTTCATTACTTGTACTTAAAGCTTGCCATCCTTTACACAACCATACAATGCAAGTAATTGAAATATGTATTATGGCTGAAATAAACATAATAAAAAAGAAAAAGAAAAGAAAATGATCACTGGATTTTATTTCACTGGTATCAATACCTTCAGACCCCATGCCAGCGAAAATATCTAACAAGAGTGAATATAGACATAATCAGATTCTACCAAAAGTAATCAGAAAAAGAAACAGCCTTCCAATAGAACAACAGCCTTCCAATTTATATATATATATATATATATATATATATATATATATATATATATATATATATATATAAATAAATAAAATAAATACCACAATTTTTATTCATCCAAAAATATCTTTATTGGTACACCATATATAAAAAATTAAAGCCAGTCGTTTAAAACTAACATAGCTGCTCCCATTATCAGAGTGTATCACCTCTCAAAAAAAGAGCATAATTAAATCTTTGAGGATACGCCGTAATTGTTCAGATGAAGATAAATTTAAGAAACAAGCAAAAATACTGAAGGATCATCTGAAAGATAGAGGATACAGTGGAACATATTTAAAGAAAGCTTACCATCGTGTGTTGCATACTAATAGAGACATTGTTGATACCAAAAGGACAGAAAAAGCAGTATAAAGAACCATCCAAGATTTATAAGCACCTTCAATGAGCAGTGGAAAGGGATTGATTCCATTCTCAATAAACATGAGCATGTCCTGAGGTGTGACAAACAACTTGATGAGTTCCTATGGGACCGTATACTTACGGGTTGGAGAAGATCACAAACAATAAAGGATAAAGTGGTGAGAAACCATTTTGCCAAACCAAAGAGAAAATCATCTTTGCAAATTGGTACACACATGTGAGGCCATTGTAAAACATGTATCCACATGAAGAAGTTGGATTACAGGAAAGACAGAACAGTAAGAAAACATAAAATCGGGTTTCTTCAATTGTGGATCAAAATTTTTTATTTATGCGGTATGAAGTACATTGGAATGACATCTACGGAAATCCGTAAGAGGGTAGGAGAACACATTAACAATATCAAGAACAGCAAGAAAGATCTGGACAAGGGCAAAACCCTTACGACTGTCGCAAGACATTATTTACAAAAGCAGTGATGTAAACCACAAATTAAGTATACAGTGTTACAACAAATTAATTTGGGGACCTGTGGCAACCTGGAAGACAAATTATTAAAAGCAGAGAGTAAATGGATCACTTTACTTACTAAACACCTTAATGCCACACGGTTTAAATGAAAATGTGAATTTCTCTGTATTCCTGTGAGGACCTTTATAGGATACTAAAGGCGATGACGATAGCCCTTTATGCTCTTTGGTATAATTTGGGATCAAAGGTCGGAGTAAAATTGCCCATATTTTTTCATGTGTACATGTGCACATGAGTAAAACACGCTTAATGGTGTATATATAACTTTAAATATGGTAGACATCAATTGTGATATACTTTATGTAAAATCACAATATTTATTCTGGATGGTATATCTATAGATCTGTTTATGAAAGTATGATATTTAGTTGCAGGTATTCTGCAGAAAAATAGTACGACTAGATGACATAATAGAGAGGAATATTGCCTTCCCTATAAATTAATAAAAAAATATCCTTAAAATGGGATATGAATGATCATAATAGGTATGCTTACTGGAGGTGTACTGATTAATAGATGGAGTAGACTTGTTTAATGATATTTGAGGTACCATTTAACATATGATTAATAGGTCCTGTCGTAGATATTACTGTTTAGGTTCCTATGAAAGTTCTAATATTTGAATTTGATTTTTATCAATGTAACCTTACCTTTGTAGACAGTAATTTTGGATTATTATAATAGCCAGAACATGTAGGTTATTGAGGTGCCTATAAGGTGAATTACTGTTTATTTAAAAAAAATATATATATATTTGAGGACTCATTAGAGATACTCTATTAGTAAATTACAAATATATATATATTTTTCTATAAATGGTAAAGAGTTGCTTTTAGGATTTTCAGTTCTTTTTATGCACCTTACGGGACCTTAACTGCCTCTATGTATCTTGCAGGACCTTGAAACACTGATTGTCTGCACACCACATAAAAGGACACACCCCTCTTGCCCATATCAGGCCCTGGTAGAAGCCCAAGGCAAAACAATTGCATCGGCCATGCTGCTCTCATTTACCCCGGAAGTGATGTCACTACGTTGAACCGGAAGTGGTTGAAGAATCCAGGAAGTGAAGTACATGCTGCAATTATGGATACAAAAACAGCATTGGACTTATCTTACTAGCCCACAAAGACTGGAGATTCACTCACCTTGAGATACCTAAGTCTATCTACATACGTTGAGCCAAGTATAAATTTATATTGACACTTTTTGAATGACATGTATTTATACAAAATCTCTGCAATATATACACTGATGTTACCACATGATTTACCTTGAGTTTTTATTACATACAGGGGGTTAGTTTTGTATTTTTTGGGGTTAAGGGGATTTGTGGCAATCCTCAAATACCTCCACCAGGTGTTTTCTTCTCTTAGAGAAGATCTACTTCTGTATGAGGGATTAGTTTAGTTTTTCTTTTTCACTTATAGGGAGCAAGTGGGGGGCTCCACCACTGACACTTATATTAGGGTTGATAGTATTTCTGCACAATTTTGCACTAAAAATTACTTTAAAAAATCGTGGAAAATCCAACATACAATAGTAGTGTGTACATAGAATAGTGATTTAATTATGCTCTTTTTTGAGAGGTGATACACTTTGGTAAACTCCGATAATGGTAGCAGCTATGTTAGTATTAAACGACTGGCTTTAATTTTTATATATGGTGTACCAATAAAGATAATTTTTGGATGAATAAGAATTGTGGTATTTATTATATATATACACACTGGTGATAAAAGGCCAACCGGTTCTATTGGAAGTCTGTTTCTTTTTCTGCTGGTAATCTTACATTTATTCTAAAGTTTACATATAGGTAAGCAGTGAAAATAATTTTTCAGAAGAGGAGGCAAGTAAATTATTTTTGCCGTTTACCTTGTTGCTGTTCACAACAATGATTGCAATGTGCTTAAATTCTGTGCAATCGATAGTATAAAGCCAGGCCCTAGAAAAGGAGATCTGGAAAGAAAGCTTCTTCAATGTGAAACAAAATGGATATATACATTGAAGGCCCAAGTTCCATATGGGCCGAATAAAGGTTTTTCCTTCACTCCATTTATTTAATGTTAAATCTAGCTGGATATATTTGAGTATTAGTTGAAGAACAAGGATAACATGAGATTCATAAGAGTAGTATTAAGACAACCAGCATAGTCTGATATGTCCAACTGGATGTGGGATTCACTTATATCGAAACACATATGATATGTGTGATAAAATATATAGGACATGAGTGACAATGATAGAAATATGAAATAGAGCAAATTAATTACACCAAGGAATTTCAATGTAGTAACCTTTGGTCAATACATGTAAGAAAACTGATGAGAATACCGGAAAGATATGTTCTAAGTTATTATATGCTGAGAAAAGGAACCTAGGCATGATGCATGGAATGTAAATATCTTATTTTCCATGGGTGTAAGGGGCCTATAGGCCCTTTGGATCTATATTAAAGCTATGCTTAATAGGATTGAGGAGTTTTGCCATTTGTTCTAAGTCTGTTTCTGGGCTTAGCCTTAATCTTATATATATATATATATATATATATTATGTATGCCATATGACACTCTTTATTGTCTAACTGATATACAGTTTAATAAACAAAATTTACTTTAGTAGATTGATAGTACCCTGCTTTGTTTATCAATTACACATAATGGATACATTTTATTACAGAGTTATTAATATCACTTTATTTTACTCACGTTATTCACTCTTAAGACTAAAATATCACTTTACTGTAATTACTAAAAGGGGACATGAATGTACATGTATTTCTCTAATATATGAATATTTATGATTCCTTGTCAAGGACCTATATTATATACACTTGAATCTTAAATTCACTCACTTTACCAATATCTTGTAAAGTTTGTTAGTATCTATCTAGACTTGAGGCTTGGGAACAATTGTTGTATTCCCCATTTTGTAATGTTGATAAAGTTCACAATAGTATTCATTGAAGCAATAGTTGGTATATTTTTGATATATGATATAATATGGTATTAGATTGTGATCCATACGTTTTCCAATTTGTTTTTTCCCCCTATGGCTAATCCGTGCTGTAAGCTGAGAATGTGGTTACCATAACGACAAGAATACTATAAAAGGGCTGATTCCAACGTTTACGCCCCTTCCCCCTTTGACAAAAAGACGTCTAGGATGTCGAAACGCGTCAGGCGTAGGATAGAACGTGAGTCATTGCATAAGACGCATGCTTGAGTCACATGAGCGTGAATCAGGAAGTCGAGTTGAGACAAGGAAAGCAGCGTTCTGAGCATTGCAGGGAGCCTGAAATAGGCTATTTTGGACAGATATCAATGCATTGAGTGGGTCTAAAGATATTCCTTTAGATTAAAGTCTATAGAGAAGGTTTTCTTAAGAGAATCAAAGTTATATAAACGTTTGATAAATGGAGATAGATTGAATATCATAGACTGGCCACCAGAAAACGTTTGTGGCATACTCTCTCATGACTACCTCTTAAACTCTCCAGTATTCAAGTAACAAGATCTAGAGATATATTAGATTTTGTTTTTCCTTTCCAGGGTAAGAGCAATTATAGCTACTTTTTGTCTCAGTAATCTATAGTGGTACATAAAGACAAGTAAAGACGCACCTAATTACTAGTGTATGGAATCAGGCAGTGGGCTTGGGTATTGACTTCTGTCTCCAGTACTGCAGTTTATCCTGTATATGCCCAAATATGTGTACTCATATTAAGTTACTTTGAAATTAATAAGAGGCTGATTAGCCCAGACTATATGTGGTACAGGCATTAAATGCCAAGAATTTTTCTGCCAAAGGAGCAAATCAGTGCTTTTGTTTTTAAACTGTAAATTTTAATAGTTTTTACTCGTCGTTGTTCCCTATATTAAAATAAAAGTTGTCATATTATTAGCAATTAATCCTTATTGTCTGTTTACCTTGAATTCCAGCTAGTTTTAAAGATACTTGTTACGGAAAAAAATATGTATTTGACACTTGAACATGAGCCAATACGAATTCTAATGAAGGGGATTGGTACTAAGAAAAATTAAAACCTAATAAATATGTAAATGAGCAACAAGTTTCCATAGTACCTGGAGATTGCAAAAGGAAACCTTCGGCATAATACTGGTGTTGAAGTGAAGAAGTCAGCCCATGAGGTGTCCCAACAGACTCATTTTCACAGTATCTGACAAAACTGATTCATTATCCACAATTTCCCTTCAATTACACAGCCTCTTACAGGGAAGCATTCCCCTAGGTACTCAATCAGTGAGAAAACAAGGCTGCTCTTGAATAACATCATGCCATTACCATACTGATTATCACCAATATTGTAATTCACTTTCCAATTCAAATTCCCATTTAGTCCTCCATTTTCTTTTAAATTGGTCTGATCTCATGTAATTCTAAGTTTACAAGCATTACCTGAAGCCCATCAGGTGAACAAAGTCAGGAAAAATCAGGTCTAAATCTTACAATCAAGTGACCAGATTGCAAGGCTGCATGCTGGCACAAGCTGGATATTGCTGACCTTATTCCCACACATAGAACATGTTGACCAGTGACAAATTGTGCGATTTAACATGATGGACTTTAATAGGAAGATAACATTTTGGTAAAAAGGATGCCAAAATTGTAAATGGGAGGTTCTGCTTATGTCAGAATGTAATTAAATTTTTTTTTAAATTAAGGCAATAAAACTTGAAGTGTGGAATGCTGTTTGACACACAACATCATGCTTTGCAATGGCTACTGGCTTTGGTTAGGTGTTACTGGCTTCGGCCTCGTTTTGAAGTTTTTTCGTCCGCCGTTTTTTTCTCGCTTAGCAGATTTTCAAGTGATGAAAAGCCAAATATGGGTCAAATAATATTGCAACCTCACTCACAGGCTCCCTGGCTGTCCCCCTGCGTTGGGTGTGAGTTTTTTTAATTTCTTTTGTCCTTTTATTTTTTTTATTTGGCGTTTTTTCGAGTTACGTGCTTCGGATAAGTGTTACTGGCTTCAATGTCTAATTTCTGAGGGACTCACAATGTGCACCTGTGGCGCTCATCGCAAGGCCTGCAATGAGCCGAAGGCGCTCATTGCAGTCTCAAAGTCCCACAGGCCTCGCGATGAGCTCCTTCGGCGCTCATCGCGAGGGACTCGACTGCGTCCTTCGCTTCGCGAGGACCGCAATTTTTAACATTGCATGTTGACAACTCGCAGTACGACAACTATATATGTGATATAGCATATATTTTTTTTAATTTTGATTATAAATAAAAGTTATGTTTTATAGAATCATGTGTATGGTTCTAATAAGCCCAGTATCACTACTGCAATGTTACTACTACTAAGTAAAATGTAAAATACTAGATTGATGGTGTTCTTTTTCCTTTTTTTGATTTAGAGTTAATACACCACTAGTTATTCGTATCAACCGGCTCTTATATATAAATAAATTACAAATCTGATAAGTTACCTATATTGGTCTAGGAAGGTTAGTTCTCTCCCAGTGATAAAATACTACTATTTTTCTTAAAATTTCAAAACGACAAAGAATGGCAATTAAACAAAATATAGCAAATAAAAATGAACAATAAAACATGATAAAAAAAAAAAAAACATGCACCTTACAATATATAATTATGATAAAGAAAAACAAACCTGTCTGTTAAACTCCTCTTCATTTTCCATCCACATGTATTCAGCAAAGGGATTGTCATCTTCATGAGAATACCCATTAATAATTAAATCTTCATTTATCGCGTTTGGGCTTGTGTTACTGCGACTTGGATCTTTCATGATTCCTTAATTTCAGCTAAACCTTGGGGAGAAAAATAGGATAAAATAACCACTCAAAAAGAAAACATTTCACAAAATCTCCTCCCCAAAAAATTAGTTCTGCAGAGTCCAAAAGCATCTCAGAGCACAACTTTGCCACTAAGGTCTTCCTACACAGAATCTCAAATCAGGATCTTCTTACTCACAGAGAAAAAGCTAAAACATTATGGGGAAACTAGCTATTTTTAATGTAAAGTTTTCAGTTTTCTAACAAAATATGGATAAATGGAAATGTGTATGCCTCTATTTTCTTCTTACTAGTTATGAAAGCTGGACCATTACAGTGGCCATTTAAAAATTACTGAAATAATTATTTGAAACTTATGATATATATATATATATATATATATATATATATATATATATATATATATATATCACACACATTCAAACCAAATATGTATATTATACATAGTCTAGTCTAAATGATTGTGTGTTGGCTGAGCAGAATATAAATGTATATACAGTGCCTTGCTAAATTATTTCCCCCCCCACACTTGGCATTTTTCGTGTTTTGTTTGGAATTAACATGGATTGTTTTGAGGTTTTGCATCATTTAATTTACAGAACATGTCCACAACTTTGAAGGTTTTTTTTATTTTTTTTATTGTGAAGCAAACAACAAATAAGACAAAATAACAGAAAAAGTCAATGTGCACAACTATTCACCCCCTAAAGTCAATACTTTGTAGAGCCACCTTTTCACCTTTTGTGGCAATCACAGCTCTTAAGTCGCTTTTGATAAGTCTCTATGAGCTTGCCACATCTTACCACTGGCTTTTTGTTCATTCCATCTTGCAAAACTGCTCCAGCTCCTTCAAGTTGGATGGTTTGCGCTTGTGAACAGCAATCTTTAAGTCTGGCCACAGATTTTCTATTGGATTGAGGTCTGGGCTTTGACTAGGCCATTCCAACACATTTACATGTTTCCCCTTAAATCACTCAAGTGTTGCTTTAGCAGTGTGTTTGGGGTCATTGTCCTGTTGGAAGGTGACCCTCCATCCTAGCCTCAAATCACGCAGAGTGGTGCAGGTTTTGCTCCAGAATATTCCTGTATTTAGCACCATGCATCTTTCCCTCAACTCTGACCAGTTTCCTAGTTCCGGCTGCTGAAAGACATCCCCACAGCATGATGCTGCCACCACCATGTTTCACTGTGGGGGTGGTGTTCTTTGGGTGATGTGATGTGTTGCGTTTGCGCCAGACATAGCGTTTTCTTTGATGGCCGAAAGTTTCAATTTTAGTCTCATCTGACCAGAGCACCTTCCTCCATACATTTTGGGAGTCTCCCAGATGCCTTTTTGCAAACTCAAAAACATGCCATTTTGTTTTTTGCTGAAAGTAATGGCTTTCTTCTGGCCACTCTGCCATAAAGCCTAACTCTATGGAGCATAAGGCTTATTGTCGTCCTATGTACAGATACTCCAGTCTCTGCTGTGGAACTCTGCAGCTCCTCCAGGGTTACCTTAGGTCTCTGTGCTGCCTGTCTGATTAATGCCCTCCTTGCCCAGTCTGTGAGTTTTGGTGGGCAGCCGTATCTTGGCAGGTTTGCTGTTGTGCCATGTTCTTTCCACTTGGTTATGATAGATTTGATGGTGCTCCTGGGGATCATCAAAGATTTGGATATTTTTTTTATAACCCAACCCTGACTTATACTTCTCAACAACATTGTCCCTTACTTGTTTGGAGAGTTCCTTGGTCTTCATGGCAGTGTTTGGTTAGTGGTGCCTCTTGCTTAGGTGTTGCAGCCTCTGGGGCCTTCCAAAAAAGGTGTGTATATGTAATGATAGATCATGTGACACTTAGATTGCACACAGGTGGACATAATTTCACTAATTATGTGACTTCTGAAGGTAATTGGTTGAACCAGAGCTTTTTATGGGCTTCATAACAAAGGGGGTGAAAAGATATGCACATAGCAATTTTCTGTTTTCTATTTCTAAAAAATAGTTTTATGTACATATTTTTCTCATTTCACTTCACCAACATAAACTATTGTGTTCTGATCCATCACATACAATTTAGATTAACAAAACATTGAACTTAAGGCTATAATGTAACACAATAGGTAAAAAGTAAAGGTGGGTGAATACTTTTGCAAGGTACTGTATATTTATACACCCGGTAGCAAGGAAAGAAAAAAAACAACCCAAGCACTATTATTTGCTAAGGATTTTATTCTAATTTAAATTATTAAAAATATACATTCTAGACAGGGGATTTTAATTTTTCATGTCAAAAATATGCACAAACAAATGGCCTAAGTGCAGATTATGCTAAATAATTAAATTATGGACTGAGTATTTCACAAAAAATCCCTATTATAAAAATAGAAATAGACACTTTAAGCAAATTGGTCTATTGCCTACTAAACTTGAGATTGGAAATCACGTGAACATAGGAAAATAAGGAGCTGCAGACGTTTTTATATAAAAAACAAAAGTTTGCTCCAGTTTTAATTTTAGTTAAAGGGACACTAGAGGTAAAGCAAGATTTGCTCTTTGAAAGTATAAGTTGCATTGAGCATAATTACTTTTTTTCAATTATCTACAATGTGATCACCTCTAAGGGAAAGCCTTGCTGTCCTCTCTACCTATCCCTTTGGATTACCAGGAGGTAAGCTGTAAACTTCCATAATGTCTCTAATGCAAACATAGTATTTCCAGTGGCTATTTTTCCACTGGGTCATCTTGTGATGGCTCCTAGTCAACTATCTACACCACATGATCTTGTAAATCAATAGGAAGCCTCTGGCCTTGCTGTGTTTGCTTTAAAAATGTAATATGGAGATTCACGGCTTGCTGGAGCCCATTCTCACAACAACATTTTTAGGGATAGAGGCTAAAATGGCAGCTTACTACAGTTGAGATGAGAGAATTTAAAAAAAAGATATAAAGAATGAATAACCTGTAGTAATAAAGCGAATGTAGAACAATGAATACCATATTGATCCCATTATACAAAGTCCCATGCATTTTTTTACAACTTAACTGTCCCTATATCAATCTTTCAACCACACAGAATCTCTTCACTCATATGTGCTGTGAGAGATTGTTATCAAGTGATACCTAGCAAAACATTTCAAAACTAAGATGTGATCTTGGTAAATATAGCAACATAGTGGTGAGATAATAAACGCAACATGAGGAGGCATACTTTATATGTCAGCAATACTAATGACTGCCAATACAGTATGAAGAAGAGCATACTAAAAACAAGGTACTTCAGTTGGACTTTAAATGTAAAAGTAAATATTAGGGACACACACATTTTTGGAGTAGTCATGCAAGAATAAAAGAGATTAAATTGTTGCATATAATGCTTTTGCAGTTTGTATTTCTTGTATGAAGTCATTACTGTAGAACATGTATCTTGGGAACTATAATTACATGTACAGTAGTAGAAATCCAAAAAAAGTTAAATTATATTCATGAAGCTTACCTGCAGCCTCTGAATATTTATTACTGTAAGTTAAAAGCATATCCTTTTACTTGTCTTTTAAGACATATTTTAACTAAATCATGAAATTAAATGCCCCTGTTTTTTCAGCTCTGCAGTATTGCTTAACAATTCATTTGCATTATAATTGTGCAATGAGTATCATTGGAACTCTAGAGCTGCTTTATAAAAGCAAATCATATAAAGAATTTTTTTTGGCCATCACTGCATAGGTCCAGCTAGCAGGAAAGATCCACATATTGTAATTATGACACTTCATTGATATGTTAAATATGTACAACAGCAAAAAAAAATACAAAAAAAGTGAAAGGGTCTATGTCACCCCAAAATCACATTTGTTTTAGGTTATTCGTAAACAGCATAAAAAATTGCCTGCACATTGCATTAGCCATTATTTTCTAAAGTGCATTATTTCTCAGAAAGCAAGTATTACATGAGCTGCATTTGTATGAAAATAATCAACTCCTGAACACTAATTAGCTGTTTTGAACTGCTAATTAAGAGACTTAGGGACCTATTAACTTTGCTGGAGTTACAGAGCTATTAAATTAGAAAATCCCGCAAGGACATGGCCAGAATCCAAATTTGTAAACCATGCTGCGGCACGTAGCATTTCCGGGCGTGAACATGATAAATTATTCAAATACGTAGTTACAGGTTTAGACGCAGGCAATAGTAAAAGAGACCGTCATCATTACGTCACTAAAATATGGAGGTTAAGTTTCAATGCGATCAGAAATAATTCAATATAAAAGTATCAATAAATATAATATTCTCGTCCCTGAGAGTTCTATTATATGTATTAACACACTCTGGGATCGATCTAACGGAAATCAAACATTATTATTTATTGCAGATGATAAGTTTTACGTAGTAAAATAGTGGCGCTCTGCAACAACTCTAACCCTAAACCCCTAAATCTAACACTCACCCTAATCCTAACCGTAAGAAATTGAACAAAGTCTTGCAAACCACCGTCGAGCCCTGCTGCTGGGGAGGAAACAGGAAAGGTCCCAATTTTACTATTTTTTTCTTAGCACATATAAAGAAAAACACTGTGTATGAAGAGATATGGAATAACATATTATACTGCAACGTTTTTGTTGCAAAAATGCAGTTTTGCTGGGTTTAAATATTACTATTTTTCCAAAAAGAAGAGATTTGAAATATAATATATTGAGTGAACAAAACATTTTTACAATCTTCTCGTGCAGTGGACTTCTTTATACAAGGTATGCAAAACGTTGTGGTTGTTCAGTTGTGTTTGACTCTCTATGACCCTATGGACTGCTGCACACCCGGAACATCTTGTGTCTGGTTGTGCTTATCCATAAAGTTTTCATGGCAAAAATACTGGAGTGGGCTGCCAGTTCCTTCTCCAGTGGACCACAATTTGTCTGACCTCTCTGCTTTGACCTGCCCATCTTGGGTGCTACATGGTATAGCTCACAGCTTCATTGAAGTACACAAGCCCCTTCACCATGACAAGGTAGCGATCCAGAAAGGGATGAAAAACATATGAATGCTTAAAATAAAGCAAAATTTGATTTTTTCATGCAAAATCATAGCAATTTTGTTGTTCATTCAGTATAATAAAATATTCCTAATCTCTTCACATGCACTGTATTTCTTCATACATGTTATAGTACTAAGTAATACAGAGCAACACTGTATTTTTCAGGCAGTCTAATATTACATTCCTAATCAATTCACATGCAATGTACGTATTATTAAATGTAATTAAAGCATGGACAGGTTTTCCCACAATGAATATAGCCCTGACAGATAAGCACAACATTATATTTTTGAGGCAAAAGCATACTTTTTTGCTCATAAAATAATTATTCACATGCATTGAATTTTTATACAGTACATGAGAGAATGATAGGTTTCACCACAATGGACATGTTATGAGGATATAAACCCAAAAATTGTATTTTGCAGTCTAATTCCATCAGTTTATTTCTTTCTACTTGTTATAAAGCAATGACAGGTCCCACCACAATGGATAGAACCCAACCACGTCAGCAGAAAACTATATTTTTTCATATAAAAAACTAACTTTCTTTCTTGTTTTCTGTAAATTATATTTTTAATTACTTGCCATGTAAAAATATTTCTAAATAGATATTATGAGGTAATGGAAGCTTCCACCACTATGGACATAGCCCTGTCAGATCAGCACAAAATTATATTTTGGAGCCAAAAACATACTTTTTTTGGACCTATCCTGTGTTATGTGCGCATTTGTTGCAGCGCTGGAAGAGCGGCGCCGACTGTAGGAACGCGGACGCACTCGGGTTCCCATCTAGCTGTGATGTGCTAAGACGCCTGGTAAGTCGTTAGGGGTTTCAGGTTAGGGTTAGGAAGTCAGGTTCAGGGGGTTAGGGTTAGAAAGTCAGGTTCAGGGGGTTAGGGTTAGAAAGTCAGGTTTAGGGGGTTAGGGTTAGAAAGTCAGGTTCAGGGGGTTAGGGTTAGGAAGCGAGGTTCAGGGGGTTAGGGTTAGGAAGCGAGGTTCAGGGGGTTATGGTTAGGAAGCGAGGTTCAGGGGGTTAGGGTTAGGAAGTGAGGTTCAGGGGGTTAGGGTTAGGAAGTGAGGTTCAGGGGGTTAGGAAGTGAGGTTCAGGGGGTTAGGAAGTGAGGTTCAGGGGGTTAGGGTTAGGAAGTGAGGTTCAGGGGGTTAGGGTTAGGAAGTGAGGTTCAGGGGGTTAGGGTTAGAGGTTCGGGGGGTACTACCTAGTTTTCCCAGCTAGATTGGGAAGGGAGCGACCCCGCGTTCCTGTAGTTGGCGGCGGCGCGCTGCAACAAATGTGCACATAAAACAGGATAGATCCCCCCTTTTTTTTTTCTTTGCTCATAGTATAATATTCACATGCATTGTACTTTTATAGATGATAAAATGATAGGTTTCACCACAATGGACATGTTGTTAGGGAATTACATGTTTCCTGTCAGATGAAAACAAAATATAATTTCATCCCAGTTTATTTCTTTCTACTTGATATGAGGCAATGACAGGCCCCACAATAGACAGAACTCTACCACCTCAGCAGAAAATTTTATTTTTTGTATTATAAAAACCTAACTTTTTTTCTTGTTCTCTGTAAATTATATTGTTAATTACTTGCCCTGTAATAATATTTCTATATACACATTATGGGGCACTGACAGGCTCCACCACAAAGGGCAGGGCCCTGTCAGATAAGCACAACAGGTATATTTCACATATAACCGTTGTGTTCTGTCATTTCAATACATTATTAATATCCTGACATGCAAGGTGTTTGTATATACACGTTATGGGGCACTGACAGGCTCCACCACAATGGGCAGAGCCCTGTCAGATAAGCACAACACTGTATATTTCACATATAACCGTTGTGTTCTGTCAGTTTGATATACTATTATTAATATCCTGACATGCAAGGTGTTTGTATATACACGTTATGGGGCACTGACAGGCTCCACCACAATGAGCACAACACTGTATATTTCACATATAACCGTTTTGTTCTGTCAGTTTGATATACTATTATTAATATCCTGACATGCAAGGTGTTTGTATATACACGTTATGGGGCACTGACAGACTCCACCACAATGGGCAGAGCCCTGTCAGATCAGCACTGCAGCTGCTTTGTTTTCTATGGCACTCCCAGCATGCAGCGCGGCATCCTACCAAGGTAATGGCACCAATCGCCATTTCACCGAGCGGCTACAATTAATATGGAGGGGTATTTCGTTATACATACGTTGCCTACACCATATTATACAACACCTCTATATCCAAATTCAACACACATTTCAAACAAATAACTCGCTAAGAACGTCATGTCCCATAACCCAGCATTATAACCATTATACTAAATCCCTCAGCGCCCATTAGCGGGGAAATAAACTAGACGCCTCAAAGCGGCATAGCCCCTCACATAGCGGATTATCGTTTATATAAGCTTAGTTATAGCTTTCACCTTAATTTATATTTGAGGGTTACCTACCTCTTTACAAACAAACACCAAGACAGGAAATGTCATCACATCCGCCAGTCGTGCTACGTGACGAGGTAGAAAAAAAAGAAAACAGAAGATAATATGGCGCATGCGCGCTGGTGACAGGCTGTCAAAGCAGTGAGGGCTGATGTAAATTTGAACTCAGAGTTAGCGGTGAGTGCTGAGGTAAAGGGGAACTGGGAGGCAATGATGAGTGCTGAGGTAAAGGGGAACTGGGAGGCAATGATGAGGGCTGATATAAAGGAGAACTGGTAGGCAGTGATAAGTGCTGATATAAAGGGGAACTGGGAGGCAGTGATAAGTGCTGATGTAAAGGGGAACTGGGAGGCAATGATGAGTGCTGAGGTAAAGGGGAACTGGTAGGCAACGATGAGTGCTTAGGTAAAGGGGGACTTGGAGGTAGTGATAAGTGCTGATATAAAGGGGAACTGGGAGGCAATGATGAGTGCTGAGGTAAAGGGGAACTGGGAGGCAATGACGAGTGCTGAGGTAAAGGGGAACTCGGAGGCAATGACGAGTGCTGAGGTAAAGGGGAGCTGGGAGGCAATGATGAGTGCTGAGGTAAAGGGGAACTGGGAGGCAATGATAAGTGCTAAGGTAAAGGGGGACTGGGAGGCAATGATGAGTGCCGAGGTAAATATATAAATCGGCAGTAAATAAAATGTATTTTTATGTTTCATTTAGGGGTTATATCGATCTTGGGAATCAATGTGTTAATACATATCAGGCCACCCACATGGACTAGAACAGTATTGGCATTCATTTTCATAATTCTGTATTTTGAGGGTTTGCGAGTCCCATGGCATATCGGACCCCTGAACCTAATTGATTGACATGTAACCTCGTAATAATGGCAGTCTAATTTTCTATTGGCTGCTTCAAAATGGGAGGTTACGGGCTTTCTTAATTGATCATATTCCCGCCCTGAACTGCTATGAACCAGTGCATGGTTTACAGAGTCGGCTTTGGGCCCATAACTTGCGGGCTTGGTCAATTGAATAGCTCCAGATTTGGAGACGCACTAGAGCCCACAGCACACCCGCAGACACAGGATCCCGGGAGATGCGGGCTTGCAATTGAATCGGGCTACATGTCAGCCCAAAATAAAGTTGTTTTTTAGGTTATTCTTAGAATGAAAAATGGCTATACATTTTTTTTACAAAGTGAATCATTCCTGAGTAATTCAGTATTGTATGTTCTACATTATATGCAAATGAGCAGATTCAAAATATTATTTAGATGCTTTGATGGGCTAATTAGAATCATACTCTACATGTCTGGGACCTTTCTTGTTCCATTCCCGCCAGCAGTGTTGTGCAGCAGCCACTAGATGGCAAAACAGTGGCACTGAGACTTTCTTCAATATTTTAGGGTTAGAGTTAGGGTTCAGGGTTAGGGTAGTGACAGATGATAAGCTTTACATCGTATAGTGGTGCTCTGTGCACTGATGCAGATTGTACAGAGCCCACTGTACTAAAGGAGGTTTCATAGTGAAAGCATAAGTGAAACATACAGGGCATTCTACAAGAGTAGTGAAATATATAAATGTGCTGAAATAGCTTAACTACATTGGTCATGAAAAATACAAAGAAGGTTGTGAAATAATATGATTCCATTAATAACTGCTATAACATAGGTAAATATTAAAATGCACACAATCCACTATAATAATTATTAAGTTGTGAGTAATGACTGAGTGGTGCGTTCTGCACAGGCGCACACAGTTGTTACTATTGTTCATAAATTTAGCGAATGAATTAAAGATGAAGATGAGGAGTAAAAAAACAAGCGTTTATTATTATTATACTAACAAGAGGGGACAGAGACTGCTTTACGCAAGTACAAGGAAATCAACAAGGCTTGCAAAAGGGCTATTAGACTGGCTAAAATCGAAAATGAAAAGTTAGTTGCAAAGGAGAGTAAGACTAACCCTAAAATATGTTTTAAATATATTAATGGGAAGAAGGCCAGGAAGGAAGCTATAGGAACATTACATTGTGACACAGGCCGTCTGATAATTGGTGACCAGGAAAAGGCAGATGAGCTAAATAGGTTCTTTTCTTCAGTATACACAAGGGAGGTACCAGTGGTTGGGACACTGCAACATAATGGGGCTACACTACCTTCACCAAAAAACTGGTTACCTCAGGAAGAAATCCAAAAGAGGTTGGAAAAAATTAATGTTAATAAAGCCCCAGGTCCTGATGGAATACATCCAAAGGTACTGAGGGAACTGTGTTCTGTAATAGCCAAACCATTATATCTAATTTTTCAGGATTCACTCAACACAGGGTCTTTACCAGATGACTGGAGAAAGGCAGAGGTGATACCTATATTTAAGAAGGGAGCAAGAGCAAATCCGGTGAACTATAGACCAGTGAGTCTCACTTCCGTAGTGAGAAAGCTTTTAGAAGGGTTAATCACATATATAGTCGTGAGCATACGAGTTGTTGCTAACGCTTGCGGCCGCAGGCGCTCCTTGCCAGCAACTGCGACCCTCTCAAACTTCACGTCATAACGCAAACAACATACGAGACACGTTACCACCCATTACGACCTTGCAAAAATCGTCCGCAACCCGCGGACATGAAAAAATGAAAAACACAATAAATACACACAGCACATACATAAAAAGCTTACCTACAGCAAGAGGAAGCATCCAGGACCTCAAAAAATGAAGTTACACCTTCATTTAACTCAAAATAAAAGAGTTTAGACACTAAAAAATTCTCTAAGCGAGAGAAAAAATGCCTGCCGAACAAAACGAAAACGAGGCTACAGCACTCTAAACACGCAAAACACCACAAGAAACACGCAACACACCACAAAACACCTACGGATATTCCGCTACAGACGCATACCACACATTTGCCGCCATTTTAGAACAATGAGGAAGTACACAGCTACGCTAACGGTTTGGTCTCGCGCAGGCACACTATTACACTGCACACATTCATCACGCTTACACAGCAGCTCCACACCACTAATGCTCCAGCAACATCAAAACAGATTGTCAGCTCTTCAACAGAATGCTTCCTGCATATATTACTTCAAAATAGGTAAAGTATATTAATGTATTATTTATTTCATTATTATACACCAAACAGCATTAGCTCACTTACGATTTCATTGCCGTCATTTTTTCACGGGCAATTCTCTAATAAGGGATATTATACAGAAATATGTCTATTCAAACAGGATTATAAGTAGGAGTCAACATGGATTTATGAAGGATAGGTCATGTCAAACAAACCTAATTAGTTTCTATGAGGAGGTTAGTAGGAACTTGGATCAGTGGATGTAGTCTATTTGTATTTTGCAAAGGCTTTTGATATAGTTCCACATGGGAGACTATTGAGCAAACTAAAGGGTTACAGGAATTGCCATAAATATTTGCTTATGGATTGAGCGCTGGCTAAAAGACAGGAAGCAAAGGGTTGTTGTAAGAGGAACATACTCCGATTGGACTAATGTAAGTGTGGTTCCTCAGGGCTCAGTATTAGGTCCCCTCCTTTTTAACATATTTATTAATGACTTGGAAGTGGGATTGGAGTGTGGTGTCTCCATTTTTGCTGATGACACAAAGTTGTGCAGGGTAATTAAATCAGGAAATTATGTACTTTCCCTCCAAAGGGATTTGCATAAATTAGAGGAATGGGCATCTAAGTGGCAGATGAGATTTAATACGAATAAATGTAAAGTTATGCATCTGGGAAGTAAAAATAGCCATGCAATTTATAATCTTAATGGAGCAAATCTAGGGGTATCAGATATTGAAATGGATTTGGGAGTACTTGTGGACAACCACCTAGGTAACAGCGCTCAAAGCCAAGCAGCAGTTGCAAAAGGTAAATACAATATTAGCATGTATTAAGAAGGGTATAGAAGCAAGTGAAGCAAAGATAATTCTGCCACTATACAAATCTCTAGTACGCCCTCATTTGGAATATGGAATACAATTTTGGGCACCACTACATAAAAAGGACATTTCGGAGCTGGAAAAAGTACAGAGAAGTGCAACAAAGCTAATAAAGGGAATGGAAGGGCTAAGTTATGAAGAAAGACTAACAAAATTAAACTTATTTACTCTAAAAAAAAAAGGAATCTAAGAGGGGATATGATTACCTTATATAAATACATCCAGGGTCAATACAAGGCTTTGTCAAGGGAACTTTGTGTACCAAGAGGTTTTCAACTGACAAGAGGACATCCTTTGAGATTAAAAGTAAAAAGATTTCACCTTAAAGAAAGTAAAGGGTTCTTCACAGTAAGGGTGGTTAATCTGTGGGACTGGGATCTTTAGTCTGGAAACATCTCCAAGGTTTAGGAATCTTTACAGTTGTGGGCATGTTTGTTAAATTAAATAATGCAAATTCTCAAATAATCCATGTTAATTCCAGTTTGTGAGGCAACAAAACACGTAAAATGCCAAGGCGGGTGAATACTTTTGCAAGGCACTGTACTTGCTTTTAAAATATATATTTTTTTTTTGTTTCAAGTAACACTGTTGCAGAATTTTCATGTCACAAAGGTTGGACATCCTTGTCTACATTGACTGTTACTATTCAAGGATACCTGAAACTGCCATTTCTTTTTCATCATGCAGTACAATGCAAACCAGTCAAGTTCCTTAAAATTATACATATTCCCATTTGTCTTTGTGCTCTTTCATGTAAATGCAAATCATGTTTTCAACTTGCCCTTTACGTATGACTTGCTCTTTGATGCACCAAAATTCAATTTGCAAATAGCTGGTTGTTTGGAAAAACAAATATGGCTCTAATTCATTTGCAACTTCGCTCCTAGGCTTCCTGGCTCTCCCCCTGTGCTGTGTGCGAGTGTTATTATTTTTTTATAATTATTTTGCTTTTTTTTTTGCTTTTTTGTAGTTACGCGTTTAAATGAACTGCGTGCTTCAACTGCTCGCCTCACATTGCGAGGCTTGCAATTCAAAGAGCGCCTTCTACGATCATTGCAGGCTAAGTCCTGCGTATATCAACTGCTCACCGTGCTTCGCGAGGCTCGCAGTGGAATGAGCGCCTTTGGTGCTCATTGCACGCTAAGTCCCGCATTCCTCAACTGCTCGCCTTGCTTTGCAAGGCTTGCAGTGCAATCAGCAGCGCTCATTGCATCCTAGGTCCCGCGTGCGTCAACGACTTTCCTTCGCTTTGCGAGGCTCGAAGGTGTCCCTCGCAGAAGCCTAAGTCGTGCGTGCGTCAACGTTTTGCCTCACTTCAAGGGACGCAAGTGCGCTACCAACATCGCAAACGTCCCAAACACTGACAACTATATATATGACTAGGAACTTGCCCGTCAAAAATGACGGGAATAAAATTGTAAGCCTGGCAATGCTGTTTGCCACACAATGCAAGGCTATGGGCCCTCAGCGCACCTTTGGCGCTCATCGCGAGGCGCAACTTTCCTGCATTGCAATGATCATCTTCGGCGCTCGTGTAGTTTATAGGCCTCGCGCTTAAGTGTTACTGTGTTTGGTTGTGTTATTGCCTTGGCTTAAGTGTTACTGGGTTGGGTTAAGTGTTACTACCTTGTGTTAGATGTTAGTGGCTTGAATGAAGTATTACTGGCTTTGGTTAAGTGTTACTGCTTAGGGCTCGTTTTTACGTCCTTCCGGCTAGTTTTACGTCCTTCGGCCTCGTTTTCGTCGTGTTGTGTTTTTTCGGCAGCCATTTTTTTCCTCGCTTAGGCGATTTTCGATTGTGAAAAAATGACAAATATGCCTCAAATTAACTTGCAACCTCACTCACAGGCTCCCTGCCTCTCCCACTGTACTGTGTGTGAGTGTTTAAGTGAATTTAAGGCATATTTGTTGTTTTTTCACGATTGAAAATCACTGTGGTTCGGCCGTTAAAGTCGGATTTTTGTGAGGCGCAAAGTGCATGTACAGGTTTTGGCCCTAAGTCGTACGGGTCGTAAGTCCCGTGTGCTTCAACTTGTCTCCTCGCAGTTGCAGCCTAAGTGCTGCTTGCTAGAACTATTTTGTGCATGGCGCTAAGTCCTACTGGCCTCGCAATGAGCGCCTGATTGCAGCCTTTGGCGCTCATTAAAGCCTAAGTTCCACGTGCCTCAATTGCTCGCCTCGCTTCGTGAGGCTCGCAGTACAATGAGCGTGTGACAACTTGCATGTTTAATGGGGTGTAATAAGAGCCTATTGCTCAAACCTCTCCCCACAGGTGTGACCGGTTTGTTTTACCTCTGTACAGCAGGAAGAACTTTCAGTCCTTGACTGAGAGATGTCTGTGGTCTTGTATAGCATACAAATCTTTCTAAGTTCTGCAAAGAACTTACTACAGGAACCAGCATTCACATCAATAACGAAATTTACACATTAATTATGTGAACCAGTTAAGCAACTTTATTACTGAAACCATCATTCTTAGCGACAACAGACCAATAAATTCATATGTGCATCCAATTTTATACCCAATCACCTTTTAGCTCACGTTATCTCCCTAATCTTGTTAATAAGGGACTAGTCCATTACTATGAAATATTGGACATGTACAATATTTCCCTTATAAGTGCTACCCCCCCCCCCCCAAAGCACAACTCAGACATACATACCATCACTCCCATCATGTTCATACTCTCACCCCAGCTATAAACATGGGTACCACAGTATGGGCCCAGTGGCACCCAGACAGCTTTAAACAGGAATAACATACAAATCACAACATCCCCAATGTTAACCCATCTCAGTGGGCCCCTTTCCCCTGGCACAATAAGCCTATATTATAAGGCTGAAGGCATCAGTCTGTAAGGTATTGCACAGCTGGTGCCTTGGCATGCTGCAGCCATGACAGAGCGCCTTCGGCGCTCATTGCAGTTTGTACCGCATGCGGCAGACGTCAAACGGCTCGACTCGCGTATCCAAAGTCCTGTATATCCACAACTATTATATGTGATCCTAATTTTTCTAAGCTTCTGTTTGGGTATAGAATGCTATCCTATCTTGAGTAATTCCTGGTAACTTTAAGGCTGAGAGAATTCTTATTTCATAAAGAGTGAAAGGAGGGGTAGGATTTGTTAAGTTTGTGGACCAATTAGAATATTGCATCTCATTCATACAAGGTCTGTACAGAAATGTAAACCTATTTCTCACCCATAACCTTCCATAAAGTATCATGGATGCCCGCAGATTCCAGTAGAGGCTTAAACTGGATGTTTTGTAATTAAAAACTAGCTTTATGTGTGTTTAATTCAAATATACTGTCTCCCTATGCTAGCCTCCAATTAAAAACATGTACAGTACATATACTGTATATTGTTTTGAATATACTATAATTAGCTGTTTTCTAAAAAACATTCCTTGCCCGCATTAAGATGACACAGATTATATATAATTTTACGTCCACATGTAGTGATTGCAGTAAAATTACCATTAATCTTGATTGTTTGCATTTCGTTGTAACAAATTGATAGTCAGACTCTCATTGCAGCTCAGTTTTTCATAAACATCTTTCATAATGGAATTGGATACTATATTTATCTCACTCTGTCTAAATAGCAGATATACATTGCGTTACTGAGTAGTGAGAAATTTTATTCTATTTTTTTCAGGATGGCATTTTTATATTTAAAGTAACATGGTTCTAGATTATTCAATTAAATGACCACTGCAATGCCAGAGGAGATACATTTAATTATTCATTGATCATTTATATTGTATACTCAATGATTTATTATAGCAATATTCAATGTTAAATTTGCTTTCAAAGATTGGCCTCCTTTTGAACTGATTGTCTTTACACTAAGATCACCCAGGGGATGATGAGGATGATATGCAAGACAGAACAGCCATTCATAGACTACCTCCATTCCAAAAAGCTCATTGCCAAGATAAACCACTTTAAGCCCAGTAGGTTTTCAGCCAATGGAAAATATTGTGCTGATATTAACTTTGTGTCTGAAAAATTAGTAACGCCCGGAGGCCAAAATTACCTCCCCACATTGACCTTAATAGTGGGAGAAGACCACCCTCAGAGTTATCACATATAATGGTTGTCAAACTGCGAGTTGTCACACTTACGAGCCTCGCGAAGTGAGCCGTTGAGGTATAGAAGCCTTCCGAGCTCGGAGCACTCAGTGCTCATTGTCCTTGACGTAATTTTTTGACGGGCAATTCGCTAGTATTTAATATTGCATATTGCTCTCTTAAGTTTTATCAATGTCCAATGACTGATTTAAATATCTGATATTGTTAGGGAATTAAGTAGATCTTTAAAGAAGGTCCTCAATGTGTATCATAGGAATCAAAAATTACAGGAGTATTTTTCTGAGTTACATAGTAATAAAGGTAAAAAAAAACTTTAGTCCATCAAGTTCAACCTTTTTAGATCTCCTCTGATATGCAATATGTAGATTAATTTGTAGCTGATCCAGAGGAAGGCAACAGAAAAACCCTATTAAAACTTTGTCAATTGTGTCAAAAGTGGAGAAAAATAAAATTCCTTCCTGACCCCAGATGCTGGAGATCAGATTCCTCTATGGATCTCTAGTTATCCAGGATAACCCTAAATGCCCATTTTATTAAAAAATATATCAAACCGCTTTTTAAAGTTATCAACTGTCACCACCTCCTTTGGTAGATAATTTCACAGTTTAACCACCCTTTCTGTGAAGAAACCTTTTCTTTCTTATAAGGTGGAATCTTTTTACTTCTAACCTCAAGGGATGTCCTCTTGTCCGTTGAGAACTTCTTGGCCATTATTAGGAAATGGCTGAAATGTGTTATAATTGGAGCAAAGAAAAAGGGCTATATTAAAATTAAATATCCGGTTCGCACAGAAATAAGATGTGAAAGACTGAAAAAATATCCATTGTCCAAGCTCTTTGTCTGTGACCTGAGAACAGTTGTCCCAGGGAAAATGAATGTGAAGTTGATGCAGGCTGGCATGCCATAACAGATGGTAACAGAGGTGTATAATCACTGAGGATCATAGGGAAGAGTCAAATTACCATCCACACTGCAATCCGGGGACAGATATAGCTCCCTAAAGAATTTAGTAAGGGAAGAAATAAGAAGAGCATACAGACACACAGTAGGGATGTTTTGACACTTTATGTGACAAGCCTGGAAAGCACTTACAGTGGTATATTGAGGCTTGCATTTTAGCACTTTTTAGCAAAACAGATAGATGTTGACAGTTCTCATAAAGCACCAAATAGCTATGTGTCCAAGTGTTAAAACGTCCAGGGTTGCTCTGTCACTGCAAGTCTTAAATTTAGATTCTACTGACCAAGAAGATAAGAAATAAAATATAACTTGGGCTTTAAAATTCGTAATTGTTTTATATTTTATTCGTAATTGTTTTATATTTTACAAGATGCTCATTCGAAGAACTAGAATTGTTAATAAGTAAAAGATTTAAAGAAATATATATAAAAAGCTTTTCATTTATATTCTAGTTATGTAGTATAATGCTAGACTGTTAAAGGACCACTATGGTCAGTTGTTTTTTCTGAATGGAATTTGAATACCTAAACTTGATAATGAGTAACTTTGTTAGCTTTTAATTGCACAGTTGCATTTTCTTATCTGGCCCAATTCTGTCTGCTACTTTCTGATGACAATATGTCAATACTGTTGAGGTTTCCATAAGCTTTTATATTGCTGTTGTGCAGATAGAAACTTCCCCTGCATTAAAGGGACACTTCAGCACAATTTGGACCCCATCACCGTAAAGAAATCCTAGATAAAAATACTTCTAGAATTTTTGAAATACATGCATTTTTCACTGTGAAATCAATTAAGTAAAATCTGTGTTTACATGTGTCACTGACTGCCCACTTGCAGGCCCGCAGCTACAGCTCTGTGTAGTGAGCAAAAGAAAAAAAAGAGTTAACCCTTAACAAATCAATCTGTGCTGGAATCACCTAAACAAGTCAGTTATGGGTTAAATTGTGCATTCCTGAGTTCAGGGGAAAACTGCTATCAATCAATGTCTTCACTGCCCGCCTTGGCTATCTGTTATTAATCATGCAACTTTCAGTAGGTAGGATATACTTAAAACTTTAGATTTTTTAGCTAAGGGGCTTGTGTGCTAGGGGATAGGATGGTAGAAAGACTGGAAGAGTTTTTATAGTAGTAGGTGGAGGGGCAAGATAGAAGTAATAGGGTAGAAAGTGTAGAGGGGGTAAGGAATGAACTAGTCATGGGGTGGAGAAGGGGGAGGGTTAGTGTAGTCAATAGGGATGTATTGCTGAGTAACTCAAGTATAGTGGCAGGGACTTCAAAACTACAGGCTCATAACATAAGGTGTATGCTTACCATTTGCCAGAAGCTTGACAGGAAAAATGGGAGAGTTAGAATTATTACCAGTTATTATTATCATTTATTTGTAACACTCCAACATATTCTGTAGCGCTAATGAGAAATGGGATTTATTATGCATTACTGAAACATGGCGGGATGAATCTCATGACTGGACTTTTAGGAATTGATAATCTGGATGGTTATAACCTATTTAGGAAAGATAGGGGCAATGGTAAAGAGGAGGAGAGCATTATTGTCAGGAGCATGCTATAAGCCCCCAAATATATTTGTCAGTGGGGAACTGCAATTATTGTTACAGATTGGAAATGCTAGATAAATTGTTTATAGCTATTGTATTTAATTAAGTATAGATATTGAAACAACCTTGCACTTTGAATAAATTGTTGTATTTTACTATAATTACCAATATTGTCTATAGAGTGCATGTTTCTATTTGAGATATAAGATATAAGCAATATTAAATTACTGTATATACTCGAGAATAATCCGACCTGAGTATAAGCCGAGGCACCCATTTTACCACAAAATACTGGGTAAAATGAGTGACTTGAGTATAAGCCGAGGGTGGGAAATGTGCTGCCCCCTGTGTCCCTCTTGTGCCCTCTGTGTCCCCCTCTCTCTCCGTGTCTCTTCTCCCCTCTCCCTTCCCTGTGTCTCTTCCCCCCTCCCTTATCACCCTCCTCAACCCCACTCCTCAACTTCCCTTCTCATCCTTAACCTCCCTCCTCATCCTCAACCTCCATCCTCATCCTCAACCTCCCTCCTCATCCTCAACCTCCCTCCTCATCCTCAACCTCCCTCCTCAACCTCCCTCCTCATCCTCAACCTCCCTCCTCATCCTCAACCCACCTATCCTCAACCCCCCTCCTCAACCCCCCATCATCATCCTCTCTCCTCAACCCCCCTCCTCCTCATCCTCAACCTCCGCTCCTCCTCCTCAGCCTCCCTCCTCATCCTCAACCTCCCTCCTCAACCCCTTCCTCAACCCCCCCATCCTCAACCCCCTCCTCAAGCCCCCATCCTCATC